>VWPU01017405.1:0-249783 GCA_013398955.1 Callaeas wilsoni
GGGCTCCGGCCCGGCCCCTGCCCTCCCGGTGCGGGGCAGCGCGGGTCACTGACAAAGGGGCAGCGGCGGAGCTGCCTCCTCCCCGCCCCTCGGCGGCATCCCCCACCCCCTCCGGGACCGCTCCTGATTCGGCGGGGCCCGCTGACAGCGCGGGTCTCCCCTAGATCAGCCCTCACCTGGATATAACCCTGCCGGCCGCTGCCGCCGCGATGACAACTCTGGCCGGAGCTGTCCCCAGGATGATGCGCCCCGGAGCCGGGCAGAACTATCCCCGCAGCGGGTTCCCGCTGGAAGGTAAGGCCGCGCCTGTGCTGCTCTCGATCGGGAAAGGGATAATCATTCCGTGCCGGGACGCCGGAACAAAGCGGCCCTCCCCCGGCCCGCCAGAACTGGCTCACGGAGGACTCCAGGACAGCCGCTGGGCTTCCCCCTGGGCTGTCAGAGCAGGATTTGTCCCAGGACGGGCACGGCTCGGACCCCTGCAGCCGGCGGCTCCGGCCTCGCACCCTGCGAGCGGCCCGTCCCGGGAGCGGGAGGAACCGACCGGGAGGTCGGCAGCCTAGCCGGCCCCGGTTCTCTTAGTGGAGTGGAGGGTAGTGGTTTGGGGAGCCCAAAGTTCGGGAAAAAGTTAGGAAAAAAGTTAAACTCAAATAAAAGCAATGCGAATCGGAAGGAAGTTTAGAGCCCTGGGTCGGCACCGGGCCGCTGCGAGTGGCCGCTGTTAACCGAGGTAGCGGCGGTGTGCGGGCTCCGCAGTGCCGGGGACTAGCAGGCCCCTGCCCGAGGGCGGACGGGCGGCTGCGGCGGCTCCCACCGCCTCTCCTGGGGCGGCCGAGCCGGGGCCGGCCCCCGCGCCGCCGCGGACACTGCGGCCTTCCCGCACCGCTTCCCCTTTCCTCCGCCGGAGTCAGGCGGGCTCTGAAAGCCGGCTCCGGCGGAGTGCAACAGGTGAAGCCCACGGCCGCCTCCCTCCCCTGCCCGCCGGGCCGGCGGCGGGGTCTCCGCGGGAGCTGCGGGCCCCGGGCGCGCAGCGGGGCGGCGGGGCGGGCGGGGGTGTGTTGCCTTATAGAAAAGCAACGACAGAAAATCAGTAACAACAACAACAACAACAGAAAAAAAATCCGCAGCAAGATCCGAAGGAGACGTTAACGCCATTTATCCCCCCGCCTCCCTTCCCTCCTTTTCTAGTCTCTACCCCTCTAGGCCAGGGCAGAGTCAATCAGCTCGGAGGAGTGTTTATCAATGGCAGGCCTTTACCCAACCATATCCGGCACAAGATAGTGGAGATGGCCCACCATGGCATAAGGCCCTGTGTCATCTCCCGCCAGCTGCGAGTGTCCCACGGCTGCGTCTCCAAAATTCTCTGCAGGTACCAGGAGACGGGCTCCATCCGGCCGGGGGCCATCGGCGGCAGCAAGCCCAAGGTGAGCCCCTCACGGCCGCCCGGAACCGGGTAAACCCCGGCCGCGGTGGCGGGGAGCGAGTCCCGACCGGGACACGGCCCAGGCTGGTCGGCACTGGGGTTTGCAGTCGGGACGGCCGCACCCGGGAGGGCCGGGCGGACCGTGTGAGGCCGGGGGTGGCCGCAGACACTCATGGGGAGCAGCACCCTCGCCGTGTCCCCGCCTGTTGCTCTCAAACTTCCCGAGGCTTTAGAAAATATTGTTGGAGTTCCTGGCAATAATGTATTTTTAATTAAGGAAATGCTAATTTAAAAAAAAAATCTCAAACGAAAATAGGGAGAAAAGGGTGATTTTTTGAGCGCTTTGCTTCCCAGAGCCCCGCGTGCCCCACGCTCATTCCCGCAGGAGCGCAGGCGGGCTCAGGGCTGCGGGACGGACCGGGACGCAATCGGTCCGGTGGTGGAGCTGACCCAGCACGGCTGGATCGGGCCCTCAGTGCTTTCGTTGAAAGGGCAACAAAACGACCTGTATTTCTGTCTGTCTATTTACTGCTCCTTCTGCTCCGTTTACTTTTTCTCTCTGCTCTAGAGATGCGTGTATTTATAGCTACGCCACCGAAAAGTTTGTGCTAACAATAATGGAGAGGAAATTTTTCCCAAGATCAGGCTTCTCCTCCTCCTCTAGCTTTTCCTTCCCAGAAGTAAAGGCTTGAGTTTTTACTGGAAGTTGTTGTTAGATTTCCTCCCCCTCGCCCTTTGATTCTTCTAAAATAGCGAAGCGATGCCCGAACTTTTCCAGTCTGTGTCAGGACGAGAGATTATTTTTTATAATCGTGTTTCTCAAACGTAAGGCTATTGCCAGCCGGGAGATCGTTCTTTTTGTTAGATTTTTAGCTTCATTTTAAAATCACGAGGCTACCGAAGAAAAATGTCGGTACTCGAACCTCTCCGCGTTTTTATTACTCTGGTTTTTGTTCGGAGCTGCAAACTTTGTTCAGCCAAAACTTTACTGACCTGAAGCTTCGTTGCCCGGAGTCCTCCGCTAGTCGCGACCCGGGATTTTCTCGGCCTCGCGGCTGCCTAATTCGGCATTTTCCCTGCCGAGGGCTCTGTCCCACCTCCTCGGTAACTTCGGAGGATTGTCTGGGACATTTCGTTTAACGGGGAGGGTGTTCGTCTTATTCGGGCCCGTTATTACCTCCTGTGTCCCCTCTTACTTTACCCTGACCGCATTCGGGTGTTTTACATCGGCGTTTCTAAGCGGGGCCGGTGTCGGCTCTCGCTAACGACGGCGCGGGCGGCTCCGAGCGCCCCGGGGCTCTGGCGGCGGCAGCCCCGGCTCCCCCGGCCCTACAGACTGTGCCCGCTCGCCTTGTCTTTACTGAAGCAGGTGACGACGCCGGATGTTGAGAAGAAAATCGAGGAATACAAGCGGGAAAACGCGGGCATGTTCAGCTGGGAGATTCGGGACAAGCTGCTGAAGGACGGGGTGTGTGACCGCAACACGGTGCCGTCAGGTACGGAGCGGGGGATTCGGAGGGTCCCGGAGGGTCCCGGAGGGTCTCCCTCGGCCCGAGGAGGGCAGCGCGGTACCCGGCTGAGCCCCGTCCCCTCGGGATGGGAGCCCCGGGCCGGACCGGTGCCTGCGGAGCGGCCCGCGTTAGCACGCGGTGCCTCCGGCGCGACCCGGGAGGATTCTTGCGCTCGGCGGGGTGTTTTCAGTTAAATCGCAACTGCATCCCCCTCCCCTCCTCCTCCCGACGCTTCCCTACCGTCCCCTCCGGGCCGCTGCCGCAGGAGGGCTCGGAGCTTGCCGGAGACCCGGAGCTGGGAAGCCGGAGATGGGGAGCAGCTCCCTGTTCCGGCGGGTTGTTCGCGGGATGGGGTGGGGGGCACATGGAACCGGAGCAGTATTTGGGAGGTTTCTGTGGGTTTTTATCACCCGCCATGCGGGCTCGGGGGAAAAAAAGATTCTCGGGAGCCGCTGTGCCTGTGCTGGAGTCCGGTGCGGGACCGTGAAACCCCCGCGGGGACGGGAGTGGGCGGCTGCCTTCCCTAAGTCCCGACTGGCAGCAGCTGAGGGACACAGGCCAGCGGCACTGATGGGGGACTCGGCTCCCCGAGCCGGCCCGAGAGCCGCGGGGGGCTGCTGGGGACGAGCCGGTCATAGCTCTGCACTCCCCCCCTGAAGTGAGCTCCATCAGCCGCATCCTGCGGAGCAAGTTTGGGAAAGGCGAGGAAGAGGAGGCTGAGCTGGAAAGAAAAGAGGTGGAGGAAGGCGACAAGAAGGCCAAGCACAGCATTGATGGCATCCTCAGCGAAAGAGGTAAAGTCCTGTTTGCCCCTGCTCTCCGTGGAGCCCTGTGACAGGCCGGTGCCAGTCCCAGGTGCTGGTGGCTATCACTTCCCTTCTCCCAGAGGTTGTCCTGGAGCCAGTGCAGCGGGAGGTGTAGGGCAAGGAGTGAGCCCTGACAGCCTGGCTGCCACATCCCATCATATCCCATTCCCCCACCGCAACGACCCTGCAGTGTGCAGGAATGGCGCAGAGGTTGGAACAAAGATGGGAGTCACTGCTAGTTTGGCTTTCAATAACCAGGGAGCAGGGAGGGTTGGAGCCACCACAGAGCCCCTTGTCACAGCCGTGCAGGGGCTCCTTTCCCAAGCCAAGCGAAAGGCTGCAGCTGCATAGAAGGGGCAGTCGCAGCAAAAGGCTGCGGAGCCTCGAGTCTCTGCAGTCTGAACAGGGCAGGGAGCCACATGTTTTGTCTTTTCTGCTCTTAAAACTGCTGGGAAGAGCATGTGTTGGTGTTTGGCCCAGGACTGCAAGGAGGTTGCAACCTGAACAAGGCGGAGGTGAAGGGCTGCTGCGGGGGGACAGCTGCTGCTCCCGCTGAAGCCATGCCTGGCTCCCGGCTGGGCCAGGGTGCAGGGGCAGGCAAGGGCCCGGCCAGCCCGCCTGTGTGTGCAAGTCACTGCCCAGCACATGCACAGGCACTGGAGAAGGCGAGACAAAAGTACCAAATGAGCTGGTCAAACATTTGTACAACTTTTCCAGCTTTTACAAAGAAGGCCTTCTATACACAATCTACACTTGGAGATGAACTTGGAAAACAAAGAGGGGGGAGTCCATTGAAACTCACACTTTGGCTTTGCACAGACAAAGCTTCAGCTAGCAGCAGCTTGATGTGAACAAAAGAAGGCAACCTTTTTATAATTCAAGGAGAAAAGAAGAGAAAACAGCCCCACAAAAGGCTGAGAAAAGACATTATGGGCTTGCAATGAGGGATGAATTATTCAATGAGCCCCTAATAGCTGATGCTCCACGCAGTTTTATGGACTCACCATCGTGGAAAAAAATAGCTGTTTTTAGAGAGAAAATGTTTATAGCATTTCTAGGCATCAAGGGATGCTGGTGCCGTGCAAGGACAACTGAAATCTAGTCTTTGACAGTAGGACTTGTCCTTGTTTTGTTGGAACAAACCCCGAAACCCACCTAAAACTTAGTTTTCAACTGTTGTTAACACTTTCAGGGAAGCCCGAAACCCACCTAAAACTTAGTTTTCAACTGTTGTTAACACTTTCAGGGAAGCCCGAAACCCACCTAAAACTTAGTTTTCAACTGTTGTTAACACTTTCAGGGAAGCCTCATCTTCTGTGTGTCTGTGTTTGCAAGGAGTTGTGTAATACAGACATACAGAAGATGCTAACAAAATTAGAGATTTTAAGGCCAGAAGGCACAGTCTGATTGCCTGATCTAGTTGCCCTCATATGATAGGTCCAGAGTTTCCTCCAGCATCTCCTTCAACAGAAGATTTTTCCAAGAGGGATGTGCACAAAGGGAAAAATAGCTAAATTCAGTGCCCTAGTTGTTAATAACTGGCTTTGCTGCCTTCTTGAATTTTTTGACAGAGATTAGAAACAGAAGATAGTAAGCCTTGATAATATCACTGCTTTATGGAACAAAGAGTGTTTAATAGAGACAGCAAGAGAAAAAATACTGTTATCAATATAGCCCATCCTTCTGTTTCTCTTTGAAACAGTCTTCCTGTTCCATGACTGTCTACCCTTTAAAGTGGGGCTCCTGATTTATTTTGAATCAGTGTCTGGGGCTGGTGATGCCTTGCTGCAACAGGGGCTCACCCGTGCCTCTCAGCACAGTTGTATGAGGAGGCTGCATTCCAACTCCCAACGTACCGTCTCCTTCACTTTCTGTTGATGCAAGTGTCTTACTTTGTTTTGAGTTCAATCAGCAGCAATTTTCCCCTTGATTACATGGGGTAGTGTAGCCCTCTCCTGCCCTGGGCATGCAGGTTTTTGCTGCGTGAACGTGACCGGACAGTTCAGTGGAAACGGCAGCTTTGGTAATCCCATCTGTTCTATGACAGGGGCTGGGAAGGCTTGGCAGTGTGAGGGAGAGTGTGCTCTTCCCCACAGCAACGCCTGCTCCCCCTCCCTGCCTAGCAAGCTGTTGCTTAATCTCATTACTGGAGTGGCTGGGATGCTGCAGCGTGAGCGCGCTGCTGCTCCAGAAAACATTTGTTGCCGTACTCATGCCCTGCGTGGAGTGTGATACTATGGGGACAACCCACCAGTGAGACCATTACAAGAAAAGAATAACCATAAAAGAAGCCCACCACTACTTTCTGTATGTGACCAACAAAAAAAAGTTCTGCTTCAACTCCCATTGCCAGCCAAGGAGCTTTGATTCCACTCCATCGATAAAAACAATCCTGCTGTGTTGCTAAAATATCTGGCAGCGCTCCTAAGGATTTTGATGTCACAGGATCATATTTGCCAGCACCCACCAGCTACGAGGCTTGGTGTGGCACAGAGTGCCCGCTGGTAGTGCATCTCAGATGCCCTTTCTGGCACTCGGGTTGCTTGTGGAATGTCCGAAGGGTATCCTGTGCTGTGCAGCAAAACCCTCGGGTGCCAGCTCAGCACTGAGTGCTCCACGTTACAGAGGGGAAAAAAGTGTGGGGGTTTGTGCAGTAGGAGGAATTTTTGTAGCTCTGTTCTTGGGGGCTTGGGGTATCCCAGAGCATGGGTGCCAGGGAAGGCTGTGGGATAGGTCAGAAGCAAGTCCTGAGGCTGAGCACGCAGTGAAATATGGCTCTTCTGCTCGGGAGCACATGTTAGTGCTGGGCATTTGCTGGCGTTGCCTGAAATCCCCTTCTCGCCATGGGCCTTTGGGTAGCTCAAGGAGTGGCATTTTTTCCAAGGACAACAGTTGTCATTTTAATGGTAGCTAATTCAAGATTTAGGAAGTACTTACAACAGAGTGGGATTAGAGAGAATGGAAGCATGATATTGCTAAAAAAGGTGTGATAGAAGCAGTGTATCGTTGGGATATCTCCCACCTCATATATGGGTGTAGGTAAACTTTTGTATGCCTGGTGTGACTCTGTTCCAGCCTCCCTTCTCGGACACTTACACGTGATTCTCACACTGTTTACAGATGCCACATGTGCAGCCCTGTACGTGCTGTATTTCAGTGTTTCTGCCAGCGTCTCCCTCAACCCTGATTCTGGGTATATGTTTAAAGAAAACTTGATTGTCAGAGTTTGTATCAGGAGGCTGATAGCTCTATAATAGCATATCTGTATTTCTGCATGCGTGATAATTTTTTCTTAAAGGCACAAGCCATAAATAAAGAACATGAGAAAGTTTTGTGCCTTTATGTGGCACATCAGGGCTTATTTTTAGCATAACCCCTACAGAAGAGGGAGTTGCTTGTACCTTTGCTGGGAGCTATGTGCGGCATGGTTTGCTGACTAATCTGATAACTCCCCCCTTCATAA
Source organism: Callaeas wilsoni (assembly GCA_013398955.1). NCBI lineage: Eukaryota > Metazoa > Chordata > Aves > Passeriformes > Callaeidae > Callaeas > Callaeas wilsoni. The sequence continues at coordinate 7,204 of VWPU01017405.1, forward strand.
AATAGCTGTTGTTTTCTGGCAGGACCCAGTGGCTTTCAGCGCTGCAGCGATGGGGCAGAGCTGGTCCCTGGGCCCGCGGGGGCTGGGCCCGGGACCCCCCCACCGGCCTCAAAGGGGGCCTCTGTTCCCAGGCAGCGGAATTGGCCCCCGGGCCCTGTCCTGGCGGATCCTCCCCCAGTCATGCACACCCGTCCAAAAAGGGCCCTACTCATCCCAAGCCTCTACCCTTGGCTGTACTGAGAGCAATTCAGGCTACAGCAGACTAAATTGCCTCCTTTATTTTCTTCTTACTTTCATCTTGGACCAAACCCTTCCCCCCCTCCCTCCCCTTCCTCTTTTCTTTTTTTCTGTGTGCCTGAGGCTCACATTAATACAATTTCGGCACCACCCCTATTTTAGTGTGTGTATGTGGGGAGTTTGAAGGGGTAGGGAAAAAAAAGAACCTTAGCACAAAAGCCCTGCTCAGCAGCTTGAAAGTTCAAGCTGCTGCTGCCTCTCTAGCTGTGTGATGCTTTTCCTGTTTGTGAGTTTTGGGAAACATTTTTGCTTTGTACTGTAATGGAATTAGAGGACAGATGCTGACTGTAAATGGGACACGCGACTACCAGCCCCTAGCTTAAATATTTAGATGCAATGTCACAATTACTGACTTGATGCACAGGCTTTGAAGTGGTGGCACATGATCTTAAGGGTAGCTCGAGCTAGATGGGCTGGCAGATGTTTTGATTAGGGTTGGTCATTATCATGCAGCCAGTTATTTTTAGATTGCTAAACTAATAAAGACATATTAAGGGAGAAGATTAACATGGAGGCACCAGATACCAGTTTGAGTCATTAATTTCTCCATCGTAGACTGGTGGATTAGTGGCTGGAGCATGGGATGAGGCAGATGCTGAGTTAGATTTTGGTTGAAGGGGTTGTCCTGGTTTTGCTCCAGTGTCCTGTCCCAGGGCGCAGTGGTAGGACTACGTGCTGTGTGGAATGCTGTTGTGGGCTCAGAAGTGCAGTTTGTTCCCCTGCTGAGTGTTCATGGCAAAGATTCTCTTATTGAATGAAATGCAACGGCTGTGGCTGCAGGCAGTTATCTCCTTGAGCCCAAAATTTCATGCAGTACTCTATATATTTGGTCACTTCACTAGCAGGTCTAAGAAACCAACTCGTGTCACTCGAACAGTGTCATTTCTCAGAGCTGACAAGAAAACAGTGCTTAATTAAGAAAAACTCCCTAGTGAGTCCAGAGTTTGGCTCAAGGGAGACACACCAACTATATTTTCTGTCTTTTTTCCCTTCTCTTTCCTCATACCTAAATAGTGAGAGTCCAGGACAGGTGTTGCACAAGTGCAAATTCGTGCAGGTGATTCCATGCAAACCCAGCACAGCTTTGTTTCTTCTGCCTGACCCATCATCACTGTGGGGCTCTGGGCCAGGCTTCTGCTTCCAAATCATTATTCTGAGCTAATAATAATAATAATAACTGATGACTTCAGCAATGAATAATTACCTCACCATGAAGTGAGAGTATGATGTTCCAGCATGCTGAGCATTTTTAGAAAGGTGCTAAATGTTTGACTTTAGGGTGACTTCAAAGTGGAGTTTGCTCTTCCAGAGCTGCCAGGGGCAGCCCATTCCCTCCTGTCTTTAAGTGGGAGATTTTGAGGAGAGTGCTAATTGTTAGACTAACTGCAGGCTAATCGTATGACAAAAGCACCAGTAATATTTCCAGCTGTGGGAAGAAAGGGTGTTAATCTAGCAGCGAGTCTCTGAAGTAATAAATGTGTACATCATATCCTTTGCTTGAAATCATGTTTTTATTAATGGCTTTGAATGTTTTGCCGTCTTAGGGACGCTCTCTTCAACTTAGGAGTCAGCGCCTGTTCAAACAGAATTGCTGTGGGCATCCTTTCTAGTTATTCTAATTGCATATATCTAGAACAAAGCTGAATGTTATTTTAGCAAATGTCAGGGTTGCTTCACACACAGCAGTTGATTAACTTGAATTTGTACTCAAGTTAGCACCTTATTTGGTTGCTTTGAAAATCTTCATCTATTAGACTTACAGGGTGTCATTCCAGAAAGGCAGAGGCAAGAAACAGTTGGTTGATTTCAGTGTGGCTAGGACTTCCTCTGAGAATGTGATTTATATATTTGGCTTTCCAGATTCTCCTATGATTGCAGAATCTGTGATGTCAGTAGGAATTTACCATAACAGACACGAGGCTTTTCTTGAAACCAGCTCTGTAATGTGCTGAGCAACTGCAGCTCTGGGAGAAATCCTCAGGTTTGGGGTGTAAGAGGAGTTTACTCGATTGGGCATCAGACCTCCGGTCCTGCAGATGCTGGCAACAGGGCTGAGCCCCGAGGAATTCCACTCAAAGGGCCTATTCACGTGTGTTACGTTGCTCACATGGGCTGGGGCAGGCAGGAATGAGGCCCAAATTTGTTCTGTTCTGTTAGTAGAAAATACCCACTGCACAAGAGTGTGACTCTAATCCTGAGTGAAACTCTGGCAAAACTCTCACTGAGGGCAAGGATCTTTGTGTCTTGATTTACACAGAGGTAGCAGTGGAATCAGCAGACAGACAGAGGTTTTAATTAGATAAAAAGCTAATTAGCTATTAATGCTGTAAGTAAAAGCCGATACCGATAAAATTCTTAGAACAATTAATTTCCCATGTGTGATTTTGAATGGTGATTCTCTGTTATATCGGGCAAAGACAACACTTTTGTCTAACACTTATTTGGGGAACATTTAGTTTTGTCTGAGTTTACTTATTGATAAGGTTTGGAACAGGGTTTAGGAGAGGGAAGCCAATAAAGCTGATAGTGATAAATTATCATGAGTCCCCAGAGCTGTGTAATAAAACTGCATTGGGAAATGAAGCAGAACTACAAAGTGCTCTCTGGTTAATTTAAGAAGAAATTGAGTGAAACACAAAGCAATAAATCAGAGCAAGCCAGTCAATGTGAATTTCTCCATGTAAATGTCACTTTAAATCCTGTGCAGCAAACACGTGTGGCCAGAGAAAGAACAAAATATAGAAATAAAAATGCAGGATATTTCCAAGTGATCCCTGAACGCTGAGCTCTTTGGCTAATAAAAATGATGTACAGTAATGTAATTCACCGCAAGATCTTGTTTAGCGTAGTGTGAGTGCTGCATTTTATTTTACTTGCCCTGGAGTACTCCTGCCCCATGCTGTTAAGTTAATTCAGTTTAAATCACTCTGCCTAAAAAAAAAAAGTGAAGCATAATGAAATTAAAACTCACTGAGGACACATTAGAGTTAAAGTGTGTCATGTATTGAGATTATTTAGTTAGAGGAGTTTGATGTAATTGTTGACAGGTTGTTTATTCATCCTAGTAAATAAGGATTCACGAACTATTAAGAATGTGCATATATAACTAGTAAGACAGTAAAAGGCAATTAAGCAGTCAGTTTAACGTCTTATCTTGCTGGTTGCCCTACAGTTGTTTTACAACTAGGAATTAAAATTTGAAAAGAAAGTTTTCAGTGTCCCTGGCCAAATATTGATTAAGTAGTTGTTTGCTGATGCCATTGTGGCACATAAAAAGGCCAGTGGTTCTGCCCCTTGTTGTTCATCTTCCATTGTTGCCGATTCTTAACCTCGGAGATCAAAGGAGGATCATTTCAGTTTATCTGTCTTGGAAAATCCTTCTTTGCTCCTAAACCCATATGGATTAATGGCCAAATTGTCTTTAATGAGATGTGAAATTTGAATGGAATCCTTTTTTTGCATGGTCTGTTGAATGTATACACTGTATGCTCTTACAGTTTTGTGTTTTGTTTTTTTTTTTTTCCTTTAGCATTACTGGATTTGATTTTATTTTAATCGCTTTATTTTTAGTATACAGTGCATTGAAATGTTACTATTGTAGCAGGTAAAATACAATGTATTTAACTGAATTTTACTAAAACTAATTTAGTTGCGTGTAATCTTTTTGATGAGTGTAGCCTAAAGGGAGGAAAAAAGTTGTCTTTGTATACCAAATCACATAGGAGACAAATAGTCCAGGGCTGCCAATAAAAGAAAGGGAGCTTGAGAAGCCAGCCCGTTCTCCAGACTGGGCTGTCAGAATAAAGGGGACACAAACAAGCTTGCAACATTTGCTTGGTCATTTTCTTCAGTTTGGATTTTATGGACCCTACTTGCCTCAGCTAGGATGGTTGTGCTGTCCCTTCTCCCAAAAAAGGAGCAGTTGGATCCACGAGGCTGCACAGAAAAACAAGCACGAGCCCTTGAGAACAATCAGTTCCTTGTTGCATGGCAGAAAGCTATATTTATTTCAGAGCTAGTAAAATATATCCCATCACATCCTCAGTAGAAGAGGCTGTGCAACTTGGATGAGTTTTCTTGTCATTATGATATGAGTTTTCATTTGAATTGTGAGCTGTGGGAGTGTTAGATCCAGGTCCCACTGCATCCATCAGACACAGAAATTTAGCTTCACAAACAGTCGTAAGAAGCCTGGTAAAACCAGAAAGCCTCTCCTGGTGTTGCATCGATTTTTGGGTGGGTCTCCTCTGCTGTTGTGAAAAACAACAGAATAAAGGATAAGACAAAATTTTTAATCTTCATTTTCTCGTTCCCTTTCTTAAATACACTCTGTTTCCATTCTGTCTGGTTATTGCTGATTAAAATCTCAGTCCATGCATGCTTTGCAAATACTGAGTTACTTTAGGAGACATTTTGTTCCAGAGTAAGAGCTAACACTGTTTGAAAGCATTTTAGGTACAAATTTCCTTAAAGTCCACGAACTCAACTTTTTTTTTCCATAGAAAGCTATGGTGAGCACAGTGATATCCATGCTACCTTTTGATTTTTTTTTAATGGATATTTGCCTGGTTGTAGACTTTCTGCCAAACATGATCAATGTTTATATCATGCACACTCCCATATAAGGACCAATCTTAAGGATTTTTATATTTATGATATGCCTCACGTTGGATGTCTGATCTAAAAATGACTATGTAGTAATTTCTTTATCAGATATATTGTCACACAGATTGCTGTGGTTGGAATAGTATGAAGAATAAACTGTCTGTGGCTGACAATTCTGCAAGCAGACAGCTTATTCAGCCCCTGTCAAATCTTATTCACCTTACTTAGACGAGTAGGACTGTTCATGCCAATATAATCGGAATCTCTTCCACCTACTAGCCCAGAAAAGCAATAGCAACCACAGCTCTTTTGGCAAAATTACTCTGCACTTTGTTAAAAATGTAACCGATGTATAACCCATCTACCCCCTGCAAGGCAGTAGCCCCAACCATACTCAGTGTAACCAAACTGTATTTAAAACTGCTTTCCATCTCTGTTTTTAACTGTCCCAGAGAGGGTGGAGATGAGTATGGACAGGCTTTATAGAAACCAGGCTAGCAGAGTAGCAGGGAATGCTTCCACAGAAAATCCGTTTTTACCGAAGATGGTGTGGCAGGACTTCCTTTTCATTTTGACCTAAGGGCTGGCTGTTTGATCTGGTGTGAAGTGCTGAAGGGTCAGAGCTGAGGTGAGGGGATCTGTGCCCCAGTAAATACCCTGACACCTACCCAGCCCCTCCTATCGGGCTGAGTGGTGAGAAAAAAACTTGCACAGAACTAGCTGGAAGTCAGGATTCAGCTGGTATCACGAACAGCAAAATAAGTTGTTTTCAGAAAGAAGGTGTTTTAACAGAAAAAAAAGGAAGTGAAAATCATTTAGCTAAAGAAAATGGAAAGTGAAATACACTGTTTCACAATGAAATCCTGAAAAATACAGATTTTGAAAAAAAAAAAATCTCTGGAATTCCATTTACCAAGGGATAAATCTAGTAATTCCACTGCAGATGGTGAACTGATGCTGTTGTGTGAGTGAACGCTGAATCAAATTATCAGTATTTACATGGAAGAAGAGATACTTCCAAACAACTACTAGCTAAGGAGTGATGGTTTAAGTGAGCAGTCTTCAAACCTTTAGGGTGATGTTATGGATGGAGGTGTCCAAAATTTTCCTGTAGAATTTTCACACATGTGGTGCAGAGAAAGGCATCGTGTGTACCCCCTTGCTGCATGTGGTGGCTATTCCCTGTATGGATTATGACTTCACTGTGTTCTTTGTCTGTGGAACTGGAAAATAATGGAAGAAAACATTTAGGAATCTATTTAGAAGATTGTACAATAGATGTCACAGTTAGGAAAAAGCCCTGTGGGTTCATCCCTGATTTAGCACAGTTGATTTGACCTGCTCTCTTTTAAATCAACAGGCTCAAGGAAAAATGCTCAAATATTTGGCAGCTACACAGAAAAACACACAAACCCCTGTTGCTTTAGTACCCACAAGTTGTTTTCCAACAAATACAGTGTTGCCTTTGGAAAACCCCTTAAAACTAGCTGCTTGTGCACCTCTTCTGAACAGCACGGAGGCTGGCATGAGCTGCATGTTGCGTGCACTGGGGCAGGGACTGAAGCAGCCAAAGCATTGCAGGGTCTCAGGATGCTCACACATCCTGGTGAAAATGCAAAATGGCTGCATACAGCAGACATAGTTTCAATCTTTTGGTTATTTCCATCTCTATGTTTTAAACTTTTCTTGAGACCAAATTGTATTGGCATTTACATCGGAACATCCTGCGCTCTCAGCAGGGCTGTGCAGGTTACTTGGCATTGAATTTGGCCCTGTATGAAAGTTTAATTACATTCCAGAGTTGAGGGAACACCTTCACTTTCTCAGACTTAGCAAGACCTTATAATGCTAAATACCTATTTTTGCTGGTAAAGAAGAAATCTGACACAGCCAGTAAGCATTGTTAAAATGCTGCAAGCAGAGCAAATTAAAAAAAGCTGCTTTAGAGAATGGCACTTAATTTTTCTAACATATGATTTAGCAAAAAAAGGCAAAAACTCCGCCCCTGGCTCTCTGCTGTAAGGAGCTCTGTAACCAATCTGCTCCATCAGTCCTGGCAGGGTGGGAGGCAGTGCTGCTCGCTCCCTCTGATTTCTGGCTCCTCCCTGGCTGAAGGGTATCAGGAGGGGAGGCACACTCTGTCCCCTTATACAACATTCCTGTCCTCGACCTTGGGTCCTAATCAACACAGCAAATGAAATTTTTGGAAGGACATCACCTAATTCAAATGGTTATCAAACCTTACATTATGATGGGTGTAAAGAGGGTTTGTCTCCAGGCTGTAAGAGATCACTTGGCCAAAGAAGAACTTAAATCAGAATTCAAAGCTACTGTGCTTCTCCTGTGTTGGCAGTCGAAAAGACGGAGTGATGATCGATGACATAAATATTTCTGTTAATCTGACATCAGAAAGAGACTTGTCAGCCCTGGAAGAGTAAATCAGAGACAGAATTTTAAAATTAATATTAAAAATATTCTAAACATAGCTAATATCTGAATCCTGGTAACTGTAGTTATAAAAAAAAAAAAACCCACTCCAAAAAAGTGTTATGAGAGGAGAAAAAAGATCTTCTAGGTGATCAAAAAGTGTAGGAGGGACTCACCTGTTCCTAATCTTGAGTGCTGCCATGCAGAAAAGTGACTACTCTATCAAAGAAATAGGCAGCTGGTGCTCAGTTTTTGGCCGCTGGTTAGCATGGGAGGGCCAGTGGAATGGTGGGTTCCCCAGGATGGCAGAGGGGGAACCCCTCTGGATGCACTTCTGTGTTACTCCTGTTTTAGCCTCGGGGTTTTTGAGGAGTGCCATGCCCTTAGGGTGCCTTGGGCCCCTTTTCAGGGCCAGATCCTTTGGCTGAAAGATCCATTGTGCTTCTGGGAGCTGGAGCTTGAAGCAGTGAGCAGAGTCCTTACAATTCAGGGCTGGGTGCAGGGCTGGCTCCCAGCCCAGGTAGGAGCTGGGGCTGCCCTGTTTCCAACCCAGGAAGCTCCTCACTCTGCCCTTTTCTTCTGCGAGGCTTGCAAGTGGTTTCTTTATGTTTATTGTGAGGTTTAAATCTTCCACAGGACCGTTGCGTTCTCGAGGTGGAGACAGTATGGTCACAGTTGTGCTTTGTAGGTGGTGTTTTGCACTTGGTGACATTCAGCTGTTGGAGTGAATGCCTCAGGTCCCTGCGATTTGGGCTAAAGGGCTTTCTCCCACCCTTGCAGAGCTGGTGCTGCTTTGCTGCTCTGGAAAAGGGGCTGCCCAGGGCATATTTCCATAGGCTTTAACTTTCTTCTGATGGGGCTGTGGTGAGTGTGGTTCTGCAGCTTTGAATTGGGCTAAGGGATCTTTTTTAATATCTCTTTTGAGTAGAAATGAATGATCTTGGTGACTAATCTGTTTATAAGTAAGTGATACCCCTATACAAACAAACAAGAAAAAAAGTGGTTATAGCAAAATTGGTGCTGGAAGAGTTGGCTTTTAGTTTGAAGCTGGTTGGAGTTGGTACAATTTGCTCTGTGTGTCTTGCAGTGACTTTCTACATTGCTTTTGCCTGGGGCCAGCTGAGATAGGACTGCTTGTTCCTCCTTCCTGGTTACTGGTCTCTGCTGGTCCTGTGTCGTTAAATTTCCTCCTTGTATCTGTGGTGGTTTTTTGTATTTTTTTTCTGCTTTTTTTTTTTTTTTTTAAAGAAATGGGACCAAGGATATTTTCCTCCCTCAAGAGTATTTCCAAATGTCTGGTGTCCAGGAATCAAAAGTGTTCCGTAGGTTCAGCTGTCATAGTTCATCTGCTGAAACTGCAAATCCAGATGGAATGATACTTTATGACAAATGCTTTGTGGCTAGATAGGATTGCAGCCTGTCCTTGGAAGAGTAGTTGGGCTTTCAACTTTTGGGTTTGCAGAGTTGGGAAACACGAGGGGTTGTTTGCAGAGGGGTCAGTGGGTACCCTCTGGTCCAGTGGCCCATGGTATGGACCACTTAACTCACCAGATGCTGCAAGCCCTGGCACAGAGCAGCAGGGGTGTGCTTCGGTGAAGTGGTAAAGACTCTGCACCTTTATTTTTAATAGTTTTATTGCTATTTTTTAAAGCTGAAGCAGATCAGTAGCTAGTGTGGTCTGGGATTAAGTCCATGAATCTAAAAGTGTTGCCTCAATTTACACTGAGGCTCTGAGCCACAATGTATTTACTGGAGTACAGCAGTAATTGATGCATATTTTTTGCTGGTTTTGCTGAGTGTCCCATGAATACCCTGCAATTCAAATATGTGATGTGAAAAATCTATTGAATAATATATACAAATAATCATTGGTTCTGAGTATTCAATGCTTGACATTTATGTGGTTGTGACCGGACACCCAGGTCTTGCACTGGTTTCTCTTCTACAGCTGCTCTTGCATTCACTAAAAGTGTATATTTCCTGGATAGCTGCTTAAAATGTGTAGGTTTTTTTCCCCTTCTCTTTTAAAATTATATTTATTTTTTAATAATGTGCTTGTTAAAACAGAAATATGTACTGAGCAGAAAAAGGAGACAAAAATCATGCTTTAAATATTTTTTGTTGTGCACTGCCAGTATTTATATTTTAAAACTGTAACTTTCCATCCTTATGCAAGAGAATGCATTTCTCAGTGGTGGGATTTTGCATTACATATGCTGACTAGAGATGAACTACTTTGGTTTGATTTTAAACTTTTATTAAATGAAATCTGTAATTTCTTTTATAAACCTTCTTCTTGACAAAGAGAAATAGTCCAGCAACTTGGACATGAAGTTAGGAGCCCAAAAACTGGAGAGCCAGTTGCAGTTGATAGACTGGCTTAAACTTGTCAATAAGTCCTTAAAAAAGAAAAGTTTTTAGATTTAAAACTGCAGTACGACTTGCAATGAGGCAAGATTTGATTTCTAGAGTTGTGGAAAAATGTTTTTTACTGATTTCTAAAATCTCAAGGAAAATAATATTGTTACAGTCTATTCCTTAAACGGTAAACTTATAGGTTGGGTTTTGTGTGTTTTTCTTCTTTCTTAACACCATTAATTCCTCTAGTTAATAGTGTCAAGCATGTGAGATTCCTCATAAATCTGAAAAAAAGCCTATTGAATTTAATTGCAAGACTTGCATTGTCTTTAATGAAATTTGGTCAGACCCTAAACAGAAAGGGGTTTTTTTCCATCTCTCTCTTTTTTTTTTCTTTTTTTCCCCCCCTCCTCTCCTTTCCTTGAGGCAGAAAAAGTTTGGAGTTTTTCTGAGGAAACTGAGGAATTCTAGCATTCCTGGGCATGAGAGGAGAATACTGATTAGAATCAGGCAGAGAGCAAGCAGGTGCTGAGCATGTTCATTGCTTAACCCCCTGCCCTGCTCCTGGATCCCTGCCTGACCCAGCGCACAGACCTTGCAAATAGCAGCAAGTTGCCAGATGTTGGAGATGTTTTCAGTAGGGTGATTATTCACCAGGTCTCGTCTAAAACCGGGGAGTTCCTACAATGGCTGTATTTCATGTTTAAAGCTGGGCTGGGTGAGCTATTGGAGACAGTGTTGGGGAAAAATACTGTATTTCTGGGAATGAGAGCTGGCTGTTCACTTGCTGGCTGCTCTGTGGTAGCTCTTTGCAAAAAAGTAATGCAAAAAACTAACAAGCAGAGTAGATTGCCTGAGGGGGAGAAAGCTATTTTTTTTTTTTTAAATGAACGAAGAAAGACTTTATGGGTTAGAAACAGTACACCCTAAAGAGAGGTGTGTTTAAAAGTTAAGACTCAAAAGCTTTTGTCTGGAGAATAATACGCTTGGTGTAAAGAGCGGCACAATGGAAGTCTTTTCTTCCAGTTATGTATGGACGAGCATCAGTCAGCCAAGGAAGAGCTTCAAAGGCCAATGTGAAAACTTGCTAGGCTCTTTCTTTCCTGACAGGTTCTTCTGGAGGTAAGATGGGGAGAACTGTTTGTGCTGGGAACTGGAGCTCTCCTCCTGTAGCAGGGGAGGTAATAAATCATGTGCGAACTGAGGTACCCAGCCTCAGCTATCTCTGTCTCCAGTTGATTTGCCTTTTTGAAAGTTACTAAACCGTCCCATTTCATGAGTCTTTTATTGCTTATTCATATAGAGGTGTCAAATTCCACTTTTGCCTTGCTGGAAAGGCACCATGCCTGATGAAGGGGGAAGATGATCTATTTCTCTGCCTCCAGAAAAATACTTATTATTCATACTCTGTAATTTTCCTTTAAGGTGGAAACATAGCCCCAATGTGTTTTAATATAAGTAGTCCAAGGGTATAACTGCTGTGCACTAAAACAGCAACCAAAGTTCATGTCTGCAAGTATGTATATGCAGAGTGTCAGGGTTGCTAAAGGAGATGCTTCTGTGATAGGAAAGAGAAACTCCAAATAACATCCAGAGAAATCTCTTCAACTTGGCCTTATATAATAATTTCATTTTATGAATTTTGAAATATTTTCTTTTGCTTAAGAATTTATTTATGTTAATACAGTCTAGAGTCATTTACCTCATTTTAAAATGGCTTTAAGGAGCAGTTTTAATGTTACCTGGGAGGCTGTGCTCTGGAGGCACTACTTTAGAGGACTGTGTGTGTCACATCGGTCTCTGTTAAAGGCAGAGACACAGCAGAGAAACCAGAGGATGTTTGATGGAGAAAGCAGCTCTTTTGTGTCCCCAGGAGCACAAAGCAGAGCAGTCTGTACTGCAGCCACAAACAGGGCTGATGCTCCTGCTGATGCACACAGGGCTAATCACTTTCTGGGGACTGGGGTAGGGAGGGCCAAGCCCCTTTTGCTAAAAAAGAAATCCTGCAGCATTTTGTCTCTAATATTTGGGAAATGCTTGTACAGGTGACGGGTAACCCCTCTGCCAGCCTGTGGCCATGAGCAGTGTGTGAGCATCACTGAGTGCCGCTTGTGCTGCCACAGAGCCGGGGCCAAGCAAAGCTGTGGGAGCAGAGTGCTGGGTCTCTTCTCTCAGGAAGTGTGTAGCAGTTTCTCTGAGGTTCAGGCAAGGGCCAGGTAGGATGTTCTCAAAGAGTGTGTGGTGCAAGCCTGGATTTGGACTTCACTTCTGCAAAGACGAGGCTGTGGGATTTTTGTGTACTTTCTCTGTGTTCCTATCCTGATCATCCAGCCCTGCCAGATTTAACGTTTTAGTCCCTTTCCACGACACCCCTCATTCTTTTAGCTATGCATTGAGTAGGGAAGAAGAACCAGTAATTATGAACAAGCTGGCAATTCTGTGTTCCAGTAACTAGGTCATGGTGTGTTTGAGTTGATGGCTGCAAGAATGGAAAATAAGTCTTTGGGATGATGTGGAAGATCTCTGCATGCTCTGTTTTTTGGCTTACTTCTGCCATACATGCTCAGGCATCCTTGGCTTCAGTCAGGCTGTTTGAAGGACATGGGTTTTCTCTGAGGGTTAGGTTCAAAATAAATGATTTCCCCACAGCAGCAGCAGTTGTGATATTTGCTAGGAGTGCATTGCATAACTTATCTAGACAGAGTCTATGGGCTGCTTTGAAGCCATCAGTGGAAAGTAACAGAAAAGCCAGATTAGTGTGAGCTGGCTCAAATTTTCTGTATAAGTGCTTGCACACATACTGAGGACAAATTCTCTAAGTGAAAAAAAGATGGTTTCCCACTGCATTAATTGTTTCAGGTGAGTTCAGCTTCACTGCTGAAAAAATTTCATTGAGCAAAGCAAAAGGGTGTTTCACACAATGAAGACGTGCAATTGTGGAAAATGGTGATTTGAAACAATGGTACTTTATAATAAATTTCAAATGAGAAATCTTGCAACCGATCATTTTGATCATCTTTTTTTTTCTTTTTTTTACTTTCAGCATAACCCAATGCCATCTAATTCCCTGAAAATCAAGTCTATGAACAATCACTTACAATGAGTTTTGTCTTTCATTTTGGAAAAAGTGTAAAAGAATATATAGAATTTAGAGCTGAAAATGGGACAATATACTTGAATTTGGTAGAATGTTGTCAGCAGGATTTTAGTTTTTCAAAAGTAAAGGAAAGCGGAGCACTTTGGGTTTCAGTCCTATTGTGGGCTGGCAGTCTTAGACCATTAGTGGAAATCAGATAATAGTCCTTGTTTTGCATCAGCTGTACAGAGCTGAAAACATATTTGGGAAATGAAAGAATTTGGTTCCCTCTTTCCTGGAACAAATTCGGACTCTTGCAATGTGAACATAACATTTTTGACCATGATAATGTCTCTGTATTCTCATCTCCAAAGTGCTTGTTTTTATAAAATAATAAATGTTCTTTGACTTCCCTGCTGGAAAAGTTCTAGATAAATTCAGAGTATGATTTTTACCCTACTTCTTCTCCAAATTTAAACCAGTCTCTGTTTACTACAGATTGAGATGGGGAAAGTTTAGGACCAGGAGAGATTCTTATTTTGCTGCCACTTTTCATCAGATGTTCATCAGTCATGGAGTGCCACAGGCACAAGTACAATGAATCTTTACAGGTATCAAAATAGAATACAAACCTGAAAATTTGTCTGGCAAGTTTGTTACACAAATATTCAGTAGGCATTTGGGCATTTATCTGTCTCTGCCCTTAATTGCATAGAAAGAGAGCTGGGTAAAGAGCTCAGTATCAGGTTCAGAACACTTAGATTCAGCCACCATTATCTCCTTTTTCCTGTATATTTCTGTAGTTGCCATGTATCCCTGATTCAAATTTTAGTAAAAAAAAAAATTTTAATATTCTTTTGTTTATTTTCGTAGGTTACAAATAGTAAACCAGCATAATCTGAGATATTGTCTTAATGACTCTTAGAACAAGAAATAATGGACAGTGGAATTACAAATTTGTACTTTCAGGTAGATTTTCCAATAAACTGTCAGGAAATAATGCTACAGTATACAATATGTTTTTAGATCAGATCCTGGACCTGGCATCAAATCAGAGTGGTTCCTTTGTTGAAGTTCCTTGATCTCCAGGAATGTAAGAGAGATCTCAACCTGGCTAATGGATCATTTTGAAGTTGGAGTAACTGAGGACTTTTTCCTGAACAAGGGCATGTAGGATGTACTGCCAGATATTGGATTATTTGTGTTATAAGGTCAAGTTATTTTTCTAACTTTTCTTTGGGGATAATAGTTGCTGTTTACAGAGAATTTCATTCTATTTAGTAATATAAAACAAGTTATGGAGTCAACTATACTGTATTTTGGGGAAAATTGGGAAGATTTCTGGTCACTTTTAATACAGCTTCTGTAATAAGGTGGTAAAGCACACTTTGGTGTGATTTATGTGCCTGTTGATATCAGTCTCCTGAATGTATTGTTAAGGAATATTGCAGATTTTGGGGAATGATGCTCAGTAAATTCTGCTTGTTCTGTGCGTGTGTCACATTTCACACGCATTCTGCAGATACATAAACTGTGGAGCTGGGGCAGAGCTAGGTCTGACCAGGCACACTGCTTGTGCAGCCAGAAGAAATGCATGTACTTGGTACAAAAGATGAGTTCGTAACTATTTAAGCAAAGCTGTACCTCTTTTTATTAGTAAAAGAATGCAAATGGAGGATTTTACGCATATAAGAAACGTTTTCTTTACTGCTCAGAGGGCTTGCTGTCAGCACCCATTAAAGTTTCCAAATTAAAATAAAAATAAAACAAACAGGGCAACAAACAACTCCCTCCTTGAATTTCAAACAAAACCAATCCTACGAATACGCTCCGTGTGGCAGATAATTTAGTAAAGTAGGTTATATCCTCAAGACATTCCTCTGGCACCCCTCCATGTGAGCACTGCTAATATCCTTTGAGTTATTTTGTGCTATTGTCTTTCTAAATACTATTTGGAGGTTGTGCTGCTCTGGAGATCTCAGAACTGTTTTTTCTGCTGTAAAGATATGAGTCCATTGAACATGAAACTGCCAAATCATGACACTTATGGCAACATTTTGTTCTAATGAAACAAAAGGAAGAATTCATGCTATATAAAATCACTCATTTCAACATTTGGCAGAACTAAATATTTGTTAATTTTAAAATTTTGTTTGTAATTTTTAAATTTTTACTCTTAGAAAATGGAAATTAAAGACCTGATTATTATTCTGTTTTGAGACAAAATGAATGTATTTAAAAAGAATATTCCTCTGCAGTTTTCTACTGTTGAGACATATTCAGATTTCTCTCTTAAAGAGAAGGAAAACAAATGCCGAGACACTCAAATTCTTTGGGGACAGTTTCTCACTCCACAAAGTGTCCTTTAGAGGGCTGACTGAGAAGAAATGTCAGGAACAATATTTCCAGTTTTCTTCGCGCCGCCGCTCTGCGGACTCTGGTTTAGGAGGGTCAGTCAGCCCGGGGGATGTGCAGAGCTTGGCAGGCTCTGGCAGGGCCAGGTGAAGGAGCGGGTTTTGTGCTGGTGGTGCTTTCCTGTGCGCAGGGAGAGCAGCAGCAGAGCCGGCAGGAAGGACCCGGAGCAGGAGCTCCGGCCGCCCCAGCCGGGACAGTCGCTCAGAGGAAAAGAGCCTGTCACAGCAAACAGCAGGAGTACTCATTTGCACCAGAGCAAGGGGTTTTCCCCACCCGTGCAGTGTTGGTATTGAGCAAATTTGGTTTGCATTTAGCTTAGAAAGAAGCCATTTATGCAATAATTGTAATTTTTTTTTGTTTGTTTTGCAGAGTTTTGTTAATTTAAAATCATAGGAGCTGTTCAGGGAAATAGACAACTTAGCAGCAAAGTGATTAATTATAACTGTGCAGTGGTTCAAAATAGAGACATGAATATTAATTCTTTTGAAGTTGCTTGACGTATAAGCTGAGTTTCATTGGGGCTGCTTCTTTTTCTCTCTCCCTTTAGCATTCCTTCATTTCTTCATTCTTTTGTCCACTTGACACACAGCCTCTCTAAAGTGGTTTTGCAGAAACTGTTGGCATGATCTCTGGACAGTTTTTCCATGCAGCAAATTGCTCCCCCAATACATAGCCTGACTTTTAATTAAAAGATTTTTCTATGCTGTTTCAAACAGATGAAGAAATATCTGTTGGTGTGAAGGTGTGGGTGGAAGGATGGTCTGAGCACCTCTGTGGCTCTTGGATGTTGGGGATAAAAAGGTTTGTGGGGAAAAGGATGTGCTTTTTTTTTTGCTATTGGAAGATTTCTGGGGCTGCCAGAAGTTTTCAGTGAGGTTACATTCAGTGCCTTTGAAATTTAAATACAGGTTGAGAAAAGAGTTTTGTTTATTAACTCAAGTTATGGGTGCTGTCAGTCTTCTGCGGTGGGGGGGAAAGGAAAGAAAGGTGTAACTTCAAGCACACACTGATTTGTTCTTATTACATAACAAAAGTCTATTTCTTTATCATGTTATCATTCAGTTAATAAAAATTAGCTACAATAACAGCATCAACTTAGAAACCCCTCAAAGTCCAGGGGATTTTCTTTCACAATGAACATGAATACTGTTCAGAAATACAAACAGTCAAAGGATAACTTTAGGTCTGAAAGAGAAACCTGGCAAGGGTAATTGAATAAGCCTGGATCTCCTGAATATGTCATGGTGAGTGCAGTCAACATGTCATAATTAGGTTTATTGAGGGCCATTCCAACAATCTGCTTCTATTCTTCCTGCCTTATTGTCCACAGCTAGGCAAATAGCCAGGGGACAAAAGGAATCAAGTGCTGACAAAACATGAAAGAGGAAAAAGATTTAGCTGCTTTTATCAAAGAAACTGAGAAGGACTTTGTGTAAATAAAGTAAGTAACTGGCCATCCTGCATTTAGGCAATGCCGTTTTCATTAGAATTAATTCTTGACATATTGGAAGGGTTCCAAGGGAAGGATTTCTACTTCTGACAAGTTTAATTTGTAAATTAAAAACAGTTGGTTAAACATGAGCTGCCATCAACAAAACTTAACTAAAGCCATACATGGTCAAGTCCTAAGCAGGTGAAAAAGAGAATTACTTTGAAAACAAAGTATTCCCCAAAATTATGCAAATTCTTATTACTTCGTAACAAATGTTTTCTATTGAGACCTTCAGCAGATAGCTGTTTGGAAATCTTCTTTGCATCCTGTTTATTTTGGTATTTAAAATCCTGTTAGCTTGCACAGTACTTGCTGCTTGCTCTTTATGGTAGATAAGAAAAAGTGACCTCAAGGTTTTGGGATGTGCTGGGGTCGAACAGGGGAAAAAAAGTAGGGCTTATGTAAAATGTCTGTGCTTTGGGTAGTAAGTGGAGAAGAGCTTTTCAGGTGGGTTTCTCCTGCCTGTCCTTTAACTCCTCAAATGATGGTGATGTTTTGTTTGGGTGCAGGGACAAATGAAGTGTTCTCTGGATTCGCACATGGTAGTTTGATTAGGACCATCTCAGCACTGCCATCCTTGTCTGGGAGCTGCTCCTGAAGAATCCTCCTCTTCTTGAAGTTAATGCGAGCTTCTTGCTGCCTTAGTGAGAGTAGGATTGGTCCCTCTGGGCTGAGCACAGGACAGATTATATCAGAGATGTGCTTTGGGGCCATACCAGTCGTCTTTTAAGATTAAAGAATTAACATATGGTCTCATTTTCATTCTCTTGTACAGCTTTTCATTTTCCTTCAAGAAAATTAGATTGTGTTGTATGTGTGAAAACTAGACACCCCTGTTCTGTAACTGTTTGATGTGTTTGGTTTTTGGTAAGTTTGTCACTGAACATTTCCACACCAAAAACCCCCAAACCCTTTTATTAAATTAGTCTTCAGGTTAAGCAGATGTAGTATGAAACTTTTAGGGGGAAAAAAATTTTAAACACACATACATCCCTTTCTTCAGAACTTTAGAATGCCTTGAAATAAAATAGGAAGACTGAAATTTATGAAATAAAAATTCAGTACAGAAAACTTCATAAAATGTGTCCAAAGTGTTTTGATGCTTCCTAGCACTCTGTGCAGTTAGAACTAGCAGCCTGGGGAGAGCAGCTGTCCTGCGGAGGAGCTGGAATGCTGACAGCACAGCTCAGCTTATCTGAGTGCTTTCCCATAGATTAGAGTTTTGCTGGAAATTCAAACTTGTCTTTGAGTTTATGTTTTCTAAGATTCAATTTGATTTTCAGCTTTGGTGATCTTTTAAGATTTTTCTTTTTGTTTTTTTTTTCTTTAAAAAATAAAAAAAGCCAGACTTGGTTTCATTGATCTGTCCAAAAACATCTCGGGCTCTTAAAGACAACCTGAAGATTTTGATAAAATGTCTGGCAGCAGGTAGGGGTTGAGCAGGAGATGAATGAGGATGTGCCCATCTGCATCAGGCTCTGCATAAACCCCAGGAATGGTGGCACTCTTGGCAGCAAAGAGCAGATTGTCTCAGTTTTGGGACTCTATTTCCACCCACAGGACATAGATGGTAGGGGAATGCTGTTTTTCCAAGTTTAAGTTGGCTACTTTCAGTCCATTCCCTGAAGATAAGATTAGATGGTGATTATTAAGATCTAAAGTATTTTGGTTTATTTTTTTCAGCTTATGTATTTAATTTCTCCTTTTTTTTTTTTTTTTGTTTAGTAGCAGTAATAAACCCACTGCCAGTATTAAATTACTTTGTATAGGATTTACTACTGAAGTTGCAGATAATGAAAAAAGCTGGATAATCAGACTTTGAAGTGTGGTGGTGAAGTTATTTAAATGAAAACCAAAATCAGAAATAATATCAAAAATGACAAAAAGCAGAGAATAGCTGAATCCAGTTATCACAAAACTGGTCTTGTGGTGTTTGTCACAAAATTTCCAGGAAAATATAGTCCAGGAACATGCATGCCCCAGGCAGAACTGGATGGACAGCTAATTGTAGGGGAGTAGGGCTGGCTGTGTGCGTGCCCCTGTCCAGCGTGAAGTGGTTAGTGTCTCTGAATGGCTCTGTTCTGCTTTGTATCAGCAAAGAACTGATGTAACACAAAACACTAAGAAATCCACTTGCTTATGTTTCAAATTTTATGGTGGTTCTTGATAATTCAATAATGATTATGACAATAATAAATAGTCGGTTTGGTTCACAAAACGTAGCGATTCAGCTGGTTTTTTGATAGTGAATATGTAAGACGGCTTGACTAATATTTTTCTGGTTTGCCCAGCATTAGGCTATTCTAGAACCATTATTATCATAACACTATATATGTTTTATGTACTGATAGAAGCTGGAGTGACAGCTCGGACAAAATACAGAATAAATTTAATAGGGAAATCAATTTTTTTCCCATTTTATTGTTGAGGAGGGGGGTTAATATATAAGGGTAAAGCAATTTACCGAAATTTGAAAGATGGAAAGCATCTAAGCTATTTGTTTAGTTTTATTGGGTTAATTCTTAATATGTTCCAAATGGAAAGTTTAGGTATCCTTGTTGGAGACTTGTGCTATAGCTTTGCATGTGTAATTTATACATTATAGTCAGGAATTATTGTGACACTTTGCTGTATTTCTAGACTGTGTGTAATGAATAAGAGCAGTTTGTATCAAAGAAAATCTCTACAGACTGCAAACCCCACTGTACTGCTAGTCAAGAGAGGACAGTCTGTGTTTGGTGCTTGTTTCAATAACATAATAATTGTGGCAATCGGTGTGTGAGTAGATTTGACTTATTAGTTGTGACCTGATGAGGGTCAAAATGCAGGTCTCAGCTCCTGCAATGGTACCGTAGTGTCTGCCATGGGTGGGATCCCTCCTGGTGATGAGGCTGGGGCTGTGACAGCCTCGGGAGCCCCTGCTGTCTGTGTCTGAGCCTCACCTTTGCCTTGTGAAGCAAACAAACCTGGTGGCACCTGGCTGGGCGTGCTTCTCTGGCCTTCTGCGAGGCTGTGGCGCGGAGGGTGCGTGGTTCAGCGCTGGGAGCTGGCTGAGCAGGCAGTCCCTCAGCCTGGAGCAAGCCCTTGGGAACAACTTCTCCGTCTCCAGCCCCGAGCTCGTGCCATGTGTCAGGCTGCTGCTCAGCTCGCTGTCCCCACTGTCCCCGCAGCCTTGCTCTGAAGTGCACTGCATCTGGGAAACATTCCTGTTATATGAATGGAGGTGGCATATAAATGATATTTCTAAATGTACTGTGAAGCAATTTTACTTCCAATGCCCTTCCGAGGCTGAGATTTCTAGAAGAGGAATTCAAGTGAGGCAGAATGTTTTACATTGACAGCTATTAGTGTAATCTAGCCTAATGTACAGAGCTGCCTGTGAATATATGAAGAAGAGTGAAATGAATAATGTGAAGCATGGAAAATATAGGGAAACTAAATTAGCTAATATTTTTTGAAAAATACGTTAGAAAGTATGACACTTCTGAAACAGAAGAGCATCAGGTGTTAGAGGAGCACTGCAGTAGTGGTGTTTGACATTTAATGAAATAAATCTCAGAGTTAATCCAGAGTTTTGAGGGTCTTGACTAATGTTAAAGCAAGATCGCAAGCCAGGGTAGCTCAAAAAACCCCATCCAAATTTCAGTAGTACCGTTAATTTAATGCAATACAGTTGAGCAGTTTTCTAGCAGGCTGCTCAACATATGGCTTTATAGTCTGAAAAAAGAGCAATTTAACCCTGCTGGTGCTGGCACTGAAACCTCTAAGTCTCTTCTGTTCCTCTTCTGCAGCTGAGACCTTTTCTCTGTTGCATGTTTTTCATTACTGTGCTTCTTCTCTCCACTTCATAAATGCAAGATGCTTTTCCAGAGTTTGTCAGTACTGAGTTTCCAGCTGGATGTTAAAGGTCAGAGTTCTTCACGTTCTGGTGAGTAATAAAGATTCTGATCCAGGATTGGGGCGATGAACACTCTTGCTAAGCAAGGCAGGGGTAGGGTAGCAGTGGAGGAGTAAAAAAAATAAATCCCAGGAAGTGTCAGTGAGAGAAAGTCTTGTGACAGGTTTCACACAGAATTAGGCTTGAGTGGATGCAATATTAATGAGAAACTCTTTTTGAAGATGTAGGGCTAAAAATGTGGTCCATGTTTTTCCAGGTTGTTTGTACTCCTACAACCTTCTTAGTTATGGGAGATACCAGCACAATTCCTGGTGTGAATGCACTCGTAAGTCACTTTTACACTGTTATGAGTATAGCTAATCCTCTTTCATGGGGGGATAATTCTTCTGCAAGGAAACAACCTTGTATTTGTTAAGTAAATTATTTCTGTGTAAAGAGAAGTCTGA
Organism: Callaeas wilsoni; assembly: GCA_013398955.1. Classification (NCBI taxonomy): domain Eukaryota; kingdom Metazoa; phylum Chordata; class Aves; order Passeriformes; family Callaeidae; genus Callaeas; species Callaeas wilsoni. The sequence continues at coordinate 28,218 of VWPU01017405.1, forward strand.
GTCTATAAATAATAAGTCAGAATTTATAATGAGGACACCTGGGAACTTCTTGTTTCTGTATCCTTGCATTGTGGCTGTAATTATATTATATTATATTTTATGTTTAAGCTTCTCATTTCAATTTTATATTCTTGCTATTTTAAAGAGAAAATAGAAGACTTCATTAAGCAGAATTAAGAAGTTGAGTAAGTTTTCCTAGTGCAGCTTCATAACTCTCAAACAATCAAAACTAGCAAGTCAACCTAACAAAATCCCCAAGTATTGTAATTTAAAACAACATATTAGGGACCTTTAGGCAATTAAGAAAGTTGAACACCCACACATTTTAACACTGTACTGAATTCATTAGGAAAATGTAAATCAGTAGTAATTTAAGCATAGAGTTTTTTATTCCCCAGGCACTAAAATGCAAACTACTGAACGTGCTTTGTCTCAGAAAAAAATAAGCAAAATTAACTTGCCGATTCCTTTTCTTTATAACCCTGGAAAGGACTGTATTAAAACTATTTGTTTCTTTGGTCTGAGTCTAAGGGTGAAAGTTTAAACACCAAAGTGTTTTTTGTGGAAGGTAAGGGGAGCGAGCAGAGCCTGAGCTGGACCCCAGCATTTTGCCAAGGGTTAAGGGCCTTATGAACACAATGAGATATTGATGCTTTTTTAACACATTCGGCCATATTAACTTATTTTCTGTTGTGGGGATGTTTGCGTTGTTTTTTATTTGTTTACTCTTGTTTGTTTGAACTAATCACCACTTAAGTAAAAGCCTCTCTGCCTGCCCTGCCTCCTCTTCACCCAGCATTTAGCCATGGTGACCAGTCAGGCATAAAAACGTGCTTATCTGCAAATGAATGGCAGCTCTTTGCTTCATTAAAGCCTCTTTCTCTTCTGGCACTCGCATTGTGACCCTTTGATATTAATTCAAAGGGCAATTAAAGAATGCGGCCCATCTTTGAAGTAAAGCATTCAGGGCAAGGAATGGGATGAACCTGGGACTCTGATGGACTGTGCACATTCAACAGGCCTTTTCAAGGCAGTTTGAAGTGACTCAAAGAAAATGGGCAGGAGAAGGTCAAAGAGAAAAAAGGGGCTAAAGAAACAGTCTGTATTTGTTCGAAGTATTAGCCAAGCAAACTGCAAATAGCAACAAAATGAAACAGTTAATAGAGCAGCCAGACAGAGGCATGTCAATCACTTAACTTGAACAGCATTGGGCTAACCAAGGCTTCAGTCCACTGTGTTATCTAATTATCTTGGGAAAGCCAGTAGCTGGAAGTAATAGTATTGTATTTCTTTCTGCTTACTGCTCAGAAAAGGTGATAAATACTCACAGCTTCATAATTATTCAACATATATACATAAAGAGTGGTGGGTTGGTGGATTGTAGGCAAGCTGCTAGTAGAAAACCAACAAAAAACCCTTCTCGATTAACCTGAGATGCAGAATGTGAGCATTAGCATGTTTAAAAATCGTGTAAGGGTTTGCATATGGAGCGAGCTAAGACACGCATGGTTTCCTCTGGAACAAACCTTAAAGACAAACACATTTACAAACCTTGGAGCGTCGTTTTCGATCTTTCCTCCAAATATAGTTTTAAACCACATAAAATGTTAAGGGTCAGACTTTAAACCACAATAAACAATGAGATGAAGAGCCAAGACTGCAACTCTCCTTACTTAGCATATGCTGTAGTACCTAAGCGATGTAGCACACATGGTATGAGATTCCTGCCTTATTTTGCCCTAACAGGGTAAATTAAGGACAAAGTTTCACATTCGCCTCACAGTTTTTTTTTGCATTGTTGGTTAAATTATCCGCATGGGGCTTGATTTTCCACTGGCCTGAATTTGCACATGAAAAACAAATACATGATTTTATTTGCCCAAGTGGATGTGGCCATAAACAGGCGTATTTTAAAGTCTTGGCATAAGAAAAGATTCCTGAACTTATCTTCATAGTTGCATTAAATTGTTGAATTATTGAAACAAGGAAATAATAATGAATTTGCAATGTGAGAAAAGTGCTCTGGCCTTGATCCAGATGATGCAAAAGATTATATATTAAGACATGAGCAGAAGTTTGTGGCAAGAACCGTCTTGAAATATGTGGAGTTTTGCAACACTACTGAACTGCTTGCTACTATCTACTGAACTACTATCTTGGAGGTGGTTTTGGTCTTGATATTTTTTCTTTTCTTTTTTTCTTTGGTCTGTTTTTAATGTGAATGGATTTTAATTGGAAAGAGTGGCTGTTGCTTTGTACTGGTTAAATCTGCTGCACAGGTTTGCATCAGTTTGCGGGTGCTGCTGCGACCACCTTTGTGTAAATGTAACCTCAGTCTCCAGCATGATCCTGTTTGGTGGGATCCCACTCGTGTTAACAAGCCCTAAGCTGTGTAGCAAGATTGGGTGATACACTTGGTTTAACATGGTAAAGAATTTGTAGCAAAAAATGCTCTGCACACATGAAATGGACAATACACAATATGACTGAACGCATGTTAAAAAAATACTCCATCAACAGCTGGTAATGGTTTACTGAGGAGGAGAAGGAAGAAATAATTTTTTGTTGCTGTTGTTGAGAAAACAAAAGCTTTGGCACAGTCAAAAAAATCACTTTTGTTGAGATCTTGCATGCTAAATTTTAACCAGAGGGACTATTTTTTTTCCTGGCTACATTGCACCCTCCTTTGAACTTCAGTCTAACAAATAATCTAAAAGGCTATTCAGTGTGGTTGTGCTTGTGTGAAGGGTTCTGCCATCATACAAGAAGAAATATCATCTTTTCTTTTATAGTGTCCACTGTATTTTCTTTTTTAGGAGCAGAAAAGAAGACGGATTCTTGTATATGTTAGGCATAGCACTGTTTTGAAGTTACATAGTAATAGAAAAAATGGCACTGTGTGAACACTTCACTGTCTAAGAATTCCAGCTGGAATAACTGTACAGAACCAATGACCTTTGTTTTGTATGGTCCCTCCTAATGTCCATAGGGTTTTATCTGTAGTCCGTTGGAGTCAAAGCCATAAATTAAATTCATTTGGTTTTAAAAGGTTCTCCTCTTACAGGAAGGATAAGGAGGGTAAGGATTCTGTAAGGAATCCTCTGTAAGGATTCCTGTGAATATATCAAGACTGACAAAGTATCATTTCATCACCTGAAAGTAGAGAGGATTTCTACAAGGAGCATAGAGCCTTAGCTGGTGCAAGCTGCCTTGCCTGTATCTCCAGCTGGACTTGGACCAGGACCCATGGCAGTGGCAGTCCTGTTTGGTGTAGTTGGCTAGCTGGGCTGTTTTCATCATCTCTCTCCTTTGATTTTAAGCTGTTTCAAATATTATCTAAACTTCTTTCTTCCGCTGCATATGGAAAGTGCATTGTTCTCACTCCCTGGGGTAGCTGTACTTGGCGGGAGCAAGGAAGGTCGCTGCATGTCCCAGAGGGGTGGCTCCCTCTCCTGCTGGATAGCATACCAGTTTAATAGGCTCTGCCAAGTAAAATTGGGAGTGTAGGACTGCAAAAGGAAGCAATAGTCTTCATGTTACGACCAGAGCAAAACAAGGATGGCTGGATGGAGTCAGCTGAGCTGAGAAAAGAAAACAGAAAGCAGTGAAGTCCCACAACGTGTGCTATCTATTATCTGAACATACAGCAAACCACTTGGGGTTTGAACACCCTGTTCTGTGGAAACTTGGAGGGTTGGGATACCCACCCAAATCTCATTCACATGGGTTTTGGGGAGCTTTGTTTCCTCCTTAGATTTTGGCTTCAAACCAAGTGAGCCCTGGCTGCAACATGCATTGGTGGGACGGCTGCTGCAGCCAGGGCCTTGATTGGAAAAGATTTTCTTTCTTTGTTGCAGTTGTCTCTAGTCATGGTTTTGTCCTACACAAATCTGTCCAATTGCCTGATCCAAGGGAGTCATCAAGCTCCAAACCCCACATTGTTTGGGGTATGTTCTCTTTTGGAAACAGGAACGAGCGTTTTAGGTCTTCTCAGACATGCATAAGGATTTAATAAAAACCTCAACCCTTGATTATTGCTGCTTGCCTGGTAGAGTTTCCCAGATGCTGTGTGTGAGACTGAGTCCCCTCTGTCCGTGAGGTGAGTGTGCTGGGAGGCTGGACACTGCCCTGGACTACTCCTGATTGTCAGCCAGGGGACCTGAGATGTGGGGTGGGTGCTTGGGATGCACCCCTCAGGGAGTAGCGGAATGCTTGAAAGCACAAAATTTCTTATCTGGCTATTCCCCCACCCAACTAAACGGAGGTCTAGTTTAGCTGTGCAGCAAGAGGTAGAACTTGAGCATCTTCTTTTTATCCTTGTTGGTGCAACTGCCTGATGTGTCTGTGGCCTTTGATTTCTTCAGTGAATGTTGGTTTGCGCTATGTGGATTTAGCTTTTTAAATGCAAAACTTAATTTTAAGCTGCTCTTTTTCTCAGAGCTTTTGGGAAATATTTTTGCCTAGCAGGAAAGCAGAGCCAGCTCTTAGAATATAACATCATAATTACTGGGGCTGTACTGCATTTTCTGAACAAAAATAATGGGTAGTCGCTTTGCTCTGATAAAACCCCTATTTGCTGTGTCCCAGTGCTTCTCCTTGAGACTGGAGGCCTTTTATTTGCTGGTGTTCCTTCTCAGCCACGGATTGCTGCAGTGCTGTGTGTGCAACATCCACTCGATACATCGTCTGAGCACTGGAAAGCGTTCATTCCTTTGTGCAGTCTCTCAGGCCTGATGTAAAACAGGCAGAAGTGCAGCAATTCCTGCCATAATGTAACATGATTCCAGGAATTAGAAATTTCCAACTCGGAATATACCAGGAAGCGGCAGCACGCCCTGTGCTGGTGGGGATGGGCTGGCGGTGGGCTCCTCACCCTCTCCTTTTAGTGCCTAGTGTGTGTGTACGGCTGCAAGAACAGAGGTACAGAGGGGAGGAATAGATGTAAATATAAATGTATCTGGTTTTTTTTACTGTAGACTCTGAAATTTCTTCCAAGAATTAAGTCTAAAAATGCCAAGTATTAGCTAGAAAGTGGTTCTGAGTGCATCAGCCGAAAGGCTGGATCCTGCTGACGTGGGAATCAATGGAAGTTTTGGCTTTGGCTTTTACGGCTGCGAGATTGCATTTGAAAAATGCCGAGCAGTGATCTGAAAAAAGCTGTGAAGCTGCAGAAATACACAGACAAATCTGAAAAGCAAGAAAGAAGACTTTTTAGAATGTATTATCATTCATGAGGAGGTTTCTTGTAACGTCAAAGCACTTGCTTGAGTGTTACTGGGAGTTTTACAAAGCTTGGAAACAAAAGATTAAACTCTAAAGGAGTATCTTTAGGTTGTTTTCTTTTTAATCTGGAAACCCACTAAATGAAGTAAACATCCATTGTACCCAAATTCAAACAACAACAACAAGTTAAAAAGAGGCGAGAAATGCTTAATAAAACATGTCTGAAATTAATTATTACTAGAAAATAAGTTTTTTCCACTTGCAAACAATTGACAGGGTTTAGGAATCAAGTCTGGGGTCAAAGGGTCTTGATGGCCAAGTCAAAGGGCACCCAGAGATGTATATTAATGCATGTCAGCTTCTAGATCGTAGAGTCAAGCAGTAGTTCATAAAAGAAACAAGGCATCTTAAGAAGAAGTGTTATTAGCAAACATCAGGTCAAAGTTTATCTTTGGGTCAGTGTGTACGGGAGGGTCATCCATTCATGCTCCTAAAGCCGGCGCTGTCCTTAAAGCTGCCTTGGCACAAGGTGTAAAGGGAAAATAGAAAAATGAAGTTTTAACTCTGAAAACTTGGAGATTTATCAGAACACTTTGCAAGATTAAGACTTAAGTTGAGCATCCTTACTGGAGCAAAGGTAAATAGGAGTTTTATTTCAATTACTCTTGGCGGTGGTTTTGTTTTAATTCCTTTTTAAATCCAAAGATGAAACTTACTTTTGTATGGACATGCAGGATTCTCAGCAATGTCTTTGCACTCTTGCCTGAGTCAGAGTTGATGCTATAGGGGACAGACATGTCTTTCTTTTGAAAGGACCAGTATAGCCAATGTCAGACCCTTTGATGTGGAGGTATTGTAAATCTTTCCACGTGATCCTTCCTGGAAGCCATGGATTTCCTAAGAAGCGTGTTGACCAGTTCATCCCATTTACAACGCTACTTCTGCAGCTCTGCTTTCTCCTCTTCCCACCGCCTTGGGTGTGGGAACCCTGGCGCCCAGGGCAGCCGTGGCCGGGGGCGCTCCGCCACTCAGACCTGGAGGAATGCTCCTGCTGTGCCGGAGCACACAAAGGCTGCCTACTTGCTTTGACAAGCCCATGCTGCAGAAAATCCTTGCAATCTTTTGTGCTTCGTGGTGTTGACTTATTTTAGTTCCACGCTAAGATGCTCCCCATTGAAACAAGCCAAAAAAAAAGAAAAAATGGAATACGGTTCTTTTAAAAACTGTTATTCTGATGCCTTTAGGAGACACTTTGCCTGACTTTCTAAAGAGACGTGTTTGAGCGGTGCAACTTCGGTTATGCTTTGGAGGGGAAGAGAAGGGCATAGTTGCAGGAATAATAAATATGACTGTTCACTAAAGCCCATTATGTTTGCATTGAATGGCGATTAAAATATAATGTGCAATGATAACTGGGTATTTCTGGGAACCAGTGTGACAAGAGGTGACAGAAAAGAGATTATCTGTTGGACTTTTACTTGTATAGTGTGAATATTGTAGACCTGAATTGTGCATTTAGTACATACCTTGTGCACTGGAAAGTCCTGAGCTCCAGAGACAGCAGCATAATGGAAAGCCTTGGCATGTTCAGGAAAACTGTCATGTGTTTGCTGCTCTTCAGTGCAGTTAGAAGAGTCCCAGCCTCTTAATTAAGTTTTTCAGTAAATCTTTCTGAATTTCATGTTGGTAAAATATATGAGGAAAGTCTTAAAAAAACCCCTTGAGCTGTAATAGTAAAACTTCGATGTTTTTTAGACAAAATGCTTTTGCTGTTGGACCGTGGCAGTTGGACAAAACGGACTTTTTCTGGGAGCACATCATATTTGTTAGGAGAAGTTTCCTGACTCCAGATGGAATTCCTGGTTGGGAGCAGGGGGGAAAGTGCCTGTCCTGTCTGCTGTGAGCAGGGCATGTACCTGCATTAGGGAAGGAATGTTTCCCTGGTGCTGAGGTAAAAGCTGTAACCAGACCTCTCTAGGTCCTCTGAGTTCCTCCACTTCATCTGTGTAGCTACCCTCTACTGGGTATTTAGAGTGTAGAAGAGTCAAACTCAGATGCCTGGGGCTTATTTTGGGGTGTGTGTTGGTTTTTTTTTGGTTGGTTTTTGATCTGTCTTTTTTCAAGCACTCATTGGACCTTCTGAAGAGTGGAAATAGAGAAGGAGCTACTGGTCTCACAGACTGTTCAGTTGGTCTCCACTCTAAAGCATCCTGAGTGAGTGCTATGACCACATGCCTCTCCCTGTAGAAGACAAATGATTCCTTCTCTCTTTCCATTTTTCACAAAAGACTGTAACTAGATTTTGGGTTTTTTTCCGCTAGCACAGAATTGGGAGGGCGGGGGAGAAAGCTTGGAAGGAGAAATGTGAAATGAAGAGAAGGGCAAATATACCCTTTCTCACCAAGTTGCAACCATGGTCTGAAAGCATGAAATGATATCAAATGGAAACATACCGAAACGGCAGAGCAGCTGAACCTTTGCTGCTATAATCTGTCATGGCTCCACCGAAGTTAATTTGAAAGTCTGCCTGTTCCTAAATAGGTGCAAAGGCCTTCCAGTGAATTGTGTGTTACCATAGGAAATCATATTAAAGGGAATGGCATTTTGGAAGTCTGTAAGTCGTCACTTTTAATGGTAGCTGCATTGAGTTTGATATAAGCGCTCAGGAAATTTTGTGAGAATATCTGTAATGCTAAACTGAGAATTGAAATTCTGTAAACTACTTTGTGCTAGAGCCTGGTCCTGACAGAGTTCTGCTAAAAAATGTGAGCTGCGTCATGGGAACAGACTCCTGAAACCATGTCATATGTGCAGGGCAGAATTCAGAAAGCCAAAAGTTTGTTCAGTGTCTTGGTGGACTCCAAGGCTAAGGAGGACTGTGGGAATCTTGGTTCCTTCAGTGGCTCAGCAGGATCAAATTTACTTCTAATTCCTTCTCCCTAATTCTGGTTGCAAAAATTAACCAAATAACTTGAATTTATCAGACAAAATGAGGAGTTTATCGTGTTCCTAATGAAGCTTATGGCAGCATTAGTTTACTACAAGATGGTGCCCACTAAAATAAAAAACAATTACTTTAAAAGAGGAAAACAACTGAATGCCAATTAATACAAGCATCAGAATGACAATGTTCCATTTTTTCACTGTACAGAGAATGATTTGTGGCCAAGGGATTACTTTTGAAATTGTTTTGAATTCTGTCCTTTAATTTATTTAATGAATCCTTCTTACGAACTTGATTGCTAATTCACTTTAATTTAGAAAAGCCCCACTGTCTTTGGATGTAGGCAGAGCCCTCAGGGGTCTACAAAACTGTCAATAGGGCTGTTAATTTGGCTTTTCTTTTTTTGTTCTGGCTTAAAGCTTAATTGTGAGAGCTGGGAAGATGCCACGGTTTTGGTTTGCAGGGACTCAAACAGTGTCTTAAGGGTTTCAGATCCCATCAGAAGTCATAGGAACCCTCCTGCTGCCGCTGACATGCCAAGCTGGAAAAGCTGCAGAAATCTGGGGAGGACCAGGGGTTTGCTGAAAGCGAGTCCCACCTGGTTTTCGTGCTGGAATCAGAGATGGACAAGAACCAAGTCACTCAGTCTAAATGTCCCTCATTTGGGCGGGTTTGGATCCTGATCAGGATCTGAACTTTTTGTGCCTTAGGCTTGTCTCTAATTGAATCCATGCAAAACCAGACATTTCACATGACTTTGATGCAAAACCATAAATAGGCCCATTTTTTATTCAAAACGAAGTCCAGGTTTGTGTAGAAAGATCACAAACCTCCTACTGAACCTTGATGGTCCCAGATTATAATGAAAATTGAACTCTTCAATGCAATAACATTCCTGGAGGCAAAGATGCTTGATTTTTGTCTTTCTAGTTAAATGTGTTACTGTTCTGAGGCAGGCAATGATGTCCCACTTGCTTCAAGTTGGACAGAAGATGGTCTAGACCCTTGCTTACACAGAGAGAGTAATAATTGTAATTACATTCCTTGGGTTAGATCCTGATCAAAAAAGTCATAGTGGCACTTCTAGTGGTTTTGTGTCTTATATAGAAAACTATAGGAATAATTCCAAGTGATATGGGATTAAAAATGCAAAACAAAGCATGGAAGCTTGGACGAGATTTTGTTTGGATTGAAACACTTTTTGCAAACTCTTTTCCTGAGCAGTCAGATTGGAAAAAACTCTGGCTGTCTGAATTTTGCAAAACAATTTTCAAGCTGAAGGAGACTTTCAAAAAGTGCAAGGATTTTGGCAATACAAATTCTGGTACCTGAGCAGAACAGCATGACTGTTATTTAATTTTTTATTTAATGTTATTTAATGGCAGATGCAGACTGTTCTTTGAAGATCCCAATCTGAGCATTCACTGTGAAGTTATCCACTGCACATATTGGTTAATCCATTTATATGTGATCATATATGTTAGAATTAAGTGAGTGTTCATCAGAACACAGCCTGGGTCAAAGTTTGTTTGCAAAATGTTGTTTGGCAACTGCCCTTAGACTGTGATTTGGAAAGTCTGACTGGAGTTTCTGAATAGGTAATTGTCACTGAAAACATCAGAAACGTTTCCAGGCCATCTGCCACTCAGCCACTTGTTGTTATTTGTATTGCTATGGTAAACAGGAGCCCTGCTCATGGACTGCCACTGTGCTGGGAGCTGTACCAACACAGATCTTGGGATTTCTCTGTGAAAAGGACCTAATGATGTAAGCACATGAAGGTGCACACACACGTTTAGACTTTTAAGTAGAGATGGAGGCTCTTGAGCTCTACGATGAGCAGTGGTTTCACCTCACTGGTACTCAAACTGTAGCAGATGTTGGCAAGCTGTCACAGTAGCAAAGCCCCTCTAGAATTCCTGTCTCATTTGATGTCTATTGAGACAACGAATGTTCTAGGCTTCTGCTGTAAGCCAAAGGCACAACATTAATGTGCTACCAGGGACAGAGGAACACTGATTACCTGTCCAACAACAGATGAAGGCAAAAAGTCCACTACCCTTGCAGAGTAGCCCTCTTGCATTAGTTTCTGTGCTCTGTGCTCCCCTTGGGCAGGATTAAACCTGGGACCCTGGATCTCCCTATCCTGCTCGTCTAACAATAAAAAGGAAGCCACTTAGAAAAGCTGCCAAGGGCTGGTTTCTCCGTTGATCTCGGTTTTCCTTTGCGGACACAGGAGGCTGGCTGGCAGCGTGCAGCTTTTATTCTTTTCTGTCTCTCTGCTATTGTGCAGAGTTCACTCTGGCAGGCTCCCCCTGGACGCATCTGGGGCATCTGTCAGGCCCCTCCGTCGGGCTCTGTCCGGCTGGGTTGCAGGCCAAGTTTTGACTTCCTAATCTGTATTAACCACTTTGATGTGGCTCTCAGCAGGATTTGACCTAAAGCAGACAGAGAATCGCATCTCACAATCCATAGGGTATGAATTGATGAAAAAAATTAGCATTTTAAAAATTTGCTGTCAAATAAAGAGCATGATTTTTGCTGAAATTCACTCGGGTTTGAATGCTTGTCTTTTCTAAGCTTCCTAGAAAAGCCCAGCAAAATATCTGCTGCTTGTTTAAATAGGCAGCAAAGGTAGGCTGTGTGTTCGTGGTTGCTGTTCTTCCAGTATTCACCATGGGGGTATTTCTCTTTCAGACTGGATTTACAAGATGAGACACTCAAGCTCCCATTTTAGGACCTGTTATGTTTTCGTATGGTGGCAGGAGAACACCAAGTACTCTGGAAAGTTTGCTTTCGAGAAGCCCTCTTTGTTTTGAATGTGCTATAATATGTTTTCAGGAGAAAATGGGAACAAGGAGAGCTACTTTTCTTCCTACCTAAGAAAGCTCTCTCACTGCATGTTTTGTGATGGAGCTATTAGTTCTCTCACTTCTGATGTTCCTGAGTACCCTGCAGTGCACGTATGAGTCTTTGTAGGCTCTGGTGCTCTTAGTTGTGTACAACTGGAAGCAAAAAAGAACTCTGTTGAGTGGTGCCAGAGCACTGGAAGGCAAGATGAAGCAGCAGCCAGGATTTTTATAGCTGACATAACACTTCTCCCAGATCTTCTCTGGCTTCCTGCTGAAATGTTGAGGACCTCTGGGGAGAGAGAACCTTTAAATAGATGCTATCAATTAACCCTATAGCCTAACAATTTAAGATAGCTGATTTTACAGAGATGAAAGACTGTAGCTAAGAAACTAGGCATTTTAACTTTTCTGGATTCATCTGTTTGCATTTTGGCAATTTCTCCCTCTAATTTTAAACATTGCAAATCTGATTTGGGGCCACTTTCACTGTTATCTTTGAGAAATTGCCCTATTTCTGGAGGGTAAAATGATCTGTTTTAATGAAGCCATTGATTTTCAGTGTGTGGGAGATCATCTAAAAGTGAGCTCCTCTTCATGCTCCAAAAAAACCCACAGGAACTTTCATTGGGTTCCTCATTTGGGTAAAAGGAACTAAATAAAAAACCTTGTGTCTCCTGAGTGTGGACATTTCTGATGCCTGAGGGTGGGTAAGGGCTACGTCTGAGTCTAGAGGCTGGATTCAAAGACCACTGACACAATGTGACTTGCATTTAATACTGGGAACGTAGAACTAGATTCTTCAGAGTCTCTTTCTTTGGGAATGGCAAGGAGCAAATGAGTTATAGTATGTGTGGCTTTGTACCTTATACCTCACTTAAATATGCTCTGATTGGACAATCACATCACTTTAAGTCATTGAACTTCTGTGTGCTTATGCTGTAGGGACAATGTGAGAGGGGGGGAAAAAGGAAATGAGTGAAAATATGACAGGACTCATCAACAGGCATCCTGCCACTTCTGCTGTATGTGTACAGTGAATAGTTAAGAGCAGCTAGTGTGTTTATCTCACTAAATTGGGTGCAAAGTTGCTTTTTCAGTTTTTGGGACTGCTAATAATTCAGAGAGACAGTTATAAATTGGTTAATATATGTAGAGGTTTCAAAGCTGGTGATATTAAGTATATGTATATTTAGTCAAATAATTTTTGACATCTCTACCATTAGGCATTCACCAGCAACTGTCGTTCCTGTAGGTTTTCAAGAACATTTATCAGCATCTGTCTACAAGTAGTAAATGAGAGCAAATGTATGGGAATTACATATGTCTGTGGTGTAGAGACTGGATCCAGAGTGACTCCCAGCTGGCACATTTTCCATGCTATAAAGGTGCTGTGGGGCTGGCTGCAGCCCAGCACAGCCCATCACTCCATTTCATTGACTGCTCTGAGGTCAGCTGGTACAGGACTTTGTTCTGGTTTTTTTATTGGATTGAAAATTTGTAAGTTTTCTTTGGAAATTAAGCTCCCCCTGTTTCTTTGGAATAGATAGCAAGCTGTATACCTTGCTTCATTATTAGCAAGCCAGGTCCATGTCCTCAGAGCACTGTGTGTGTGCTTTATTCTCATGTTTGTTTGGTGCCTGTATAATGGCAGGGCTATGATCAGGTGACATCCGTGAGCTCCAATAGCTTTTGTGAGGCTGGCAGGAGACAGTCCCTGGGAAGTGTAATTAAAGGATGATGCCAGGAGCTCATGGGCGTGCAAACCTCACAGGGTGAGGAACAAGGAGCATCTGCAGGTGACCAGCTCTTGGATGGACTCAAGGTAATTACTGTAACAGCATCACAGGCACTCAAATGAATGAAACAGCATTGTGTGCTTCAGGGAGTCCTGGCCACAGAGTCCTGCACCCCCCTATGCTGGCACCCAAGGCAGGGGCTGGAATGAGAAACCCCACAGGAAGGAGCACAAAGAGGTACTGAGCACCCTGCTGCTATCCCGTTGTAGGGTCCTTTTATCCCAAACACTGGAACAACCATAAAGGCAGGGGCTGTCTTTGACCAGTAGGACTGGAGGGCTCAATACCCAGTAGGACCAGGCTTCATGACAGAAGATGATGGATTTTGAGGTCAGCACCCCAATTCTTATGTAGTTGTGGTGGAAGTGACCTAGAGTTACTAACAGTTTTGGCTGGGAAAAGAAGTATTTGGCAGGAGTAGGTAGTGTATTGGAAAATCAATCATAGGAAAAATATTTGATGAAAATGATAAGCTATTTTTTATTGACTGAAATCTGTACTTTTTCTTTCACAAAAGTCTCCTGCAAAGTTAAGTGATTTCTAGAGGAAATGGATTTGTATACAATGACAAAATCCAATATTCTGTTTAAGAAACAAAAAAAAAAGTCTGGAAATATTTTGGCAATTCCAAGCCCTGAAAGTGATAAATAAAGATGGCCATATAACTCAGTGTACCTCTGCACTGGGTAAAAGTGGTTTGAGGGGTGGGCTGGCTGCAGCTGTGGGTTTAAGAAGAGATGATAAACTTGCTTTCCCACTGAGACTTTGAGGACTGTAATCATGACAGGGAGATGAAGCTATCTACAACAGCTTGCTCTGCTAGTGTTTGTTTGGAATCAAGAATGTTATTAATTCAGGTGCTAGAACTAGCTGAAACAAATAGGAAGTTTATTAAAACATTCTCTCTTTTTTTTTTTTCCTCTTTAGCCATCTGTACAGTGTCTGTTCTCTTCAAAAATGTTTTAGCAATACAAGTGGAATAAATGCAGAAATACAGAGCTGTTGTTGAAAAATGCTTGTAAGTTTTTTCCATCTTGTTGTGCCCAGTAGTTTGATCCGCTCGTATAACTTTAGGAGTTCTGTTTGCATGGTGGTGTTGCAAGGGATTGAGGCAAATATAATTTATAGATTTTTTTTTCTTCTGAAAATCCACATTGCCTTATACACTTGAGAGATTGCTGACAACTCAATTATTTGCAGTGCTTTAACTCACTAATACAGTCTCATTATTTATCTAGAGACTCCTTCATTTGCTTTATTTAATTTCTCAGCTGACAAATTCCATCTCCCAGGATACTCAGTGTTTTCAGTCTTAATTGCTTATCAATCAGCTCTTCCATCAGCTGATACCGGCTTGAAGACAGGACGCCAATCCTTTCTTAATATGTTCTGGGATTTCTGCAAGAGAGATTTCACTTTCCTCCTAAGTCTCCCTGTCTTATTTTAAAATATCACCTAAAATATCAAATTCCTAAAGTTTCTTGGGAGAAAACCTGATTTGGATTTGTGTATTTAGTTTCCTTCACTTTTTTTATTAAACTTAAGAGGCAAAGTTCTTTAAACCTCTGGAAGTTTTTCCTTGAAATGTCGTAGTATTTGTAAGCGAACAGGCAAGATGTTGCAATACTTAAATACAGTACTCGTGTTCTTAGCGTTACCGGGGATGCTCCCTATGGGAAGCGCTGGAAAAACCCCCAGACGCGGGCACTCGTGAACTCCGGCAGAAAAACAACGAGCTGTGCTTTTGCCTCGTCTTGCCGCTTTTGCAGAGCTGCTCGGGGTAGCCGGGCTGTGCTCGGAGGGCCGGCCAGGGGTGAGTCCCAGCCCGGGGTGAGTCCCAGCCGGGGGACCGGCCCGGGGTGAGTCCCGGCCCGGGGTGAGTCCCAGCCGGGGTGAGTCCCAGCCGGGGGACCGGCCCGGGGTGAGTCCCGGCCCGGGGAGCGGCCGGTTGTGCGCTCTGTGCCGCAGCGCTCTGCCGCGCCCGGGTTACCGCAGTGCCCGCTGCCTCTCGCTGCGCTCTGCCTGGATCTGTGGGAAAGGAGCGAGACGCTGAGCAAGGGTCAAAGCTTGCCGGGATGCAGCTTTGCTCGAATAGCGGTAGAAGCAGCAGAGCAATCTTTTGAGGCCAGGGAATGGAAACTCTACACAGTCAGCGAGGAAGTCTTGGCTTCGTGGGGAAAACTGTAGCAACTTAGTTTTTATTTAGTCATTAAACCTGAGCTAACCCTTATGTGAATACCAGCTTCTGAAACCACAGGGAAACCTCCCACAGGCTACATGACTTTTACCAAATCACATTATTTATTTGGCTTTCTTTTCTTTTTTTCTTTTTTTTTATTTGATAATACATATGCATGTGTGTGTACTCCCTGGACCATAGGATCTAAGTGCTAACTGCAGTTCCTCTATATTTTGTTTTCAATTTAAAGTAATAATTATTATTAATAATGATGTTAATAATACTAATAATTATAATAATGACAATAATAATAGTAATCCCCCAGTGCAAATTTACAGCAGTGAAAGTTGGGATCTGACCCACATGCAAAGCTGTTAAGTACTTTAGCATTACTTATATCAACAAAGCAAATCTCTTTTTGGCAAAGGAGGTGGGGGAATAAGAAGAGATTTTTGTAGTTGTATTTGCAGTTTCCTTTTCCTTTCCTTTCATTCTAGAAATTCTTTATCCTTTCATGCACAGTTGAGAATTAGCTATTTATTCTTAGTGCTGGCAATGCAGTCTTTGATATTTAAAATGGAATGTGTTCCTTTTTGATGCTCTGTGGTTTCGAATGAAGTACATGCTAGCAGATTAATGGTGCAGAACAGTTAGACACTGGGCATTTTTTTTTTCCTTTCCATATTATGTCATCATTGGAAAAAAAATTAAATGTATTTTTTAAAAAGAAGAGCCTGTGAATTGTCTATTGTTTGTGCAGTGAAATTGTTTTCACAGTGTTGTCATTCTCTTCTAAGTTGAAATCATTGAATAGCTATGAGCTGTCACATTTTTTGTCACTTATAACTGCATCAAGCTGTGCTGACAAAATGTCCCTGCATAACTGTTAATATGCATTGTCATTTTAAGCATGAAACAGTTTAGCTAATGATTTATCTCTTATAATGCAGCACTTGGGGCAGCTGTATGATTTGTCTCTTTAGCAAGTCAAGTAATTTCTTTAACAAAATGTTAAGCACAGATGGGCCATAGGCTGTCAGTTAACCATTATTGTGCATGCATCTGCTTGCCTTCAATGCACTGTTTTATGTATTCAGCCACTTACTTAGGCACAGTTCTCTGAAAAGCGGAACCTACTCTGATTGGCAAATAAAATGTTCATTTGTCTCTTCTTCCTATTGTTTTGTTTTGGTAACACATGTCAGCAGCTCAATTACCCAGTTCATTAACAGCTCCCAGTGGACATGATGGCCAACCCATGATAAGGAGGGCGATTGTGGCACATATGGTCAATAATAGCCTGTCTCTTGGTAATTGTAAATAAAAGTCACTGTTGGCCATTTCCTTTTACGGCAGCTACTGTTTTCCTTTTCACTTTGCCATACAAAGCACATTTCTCTATGTGAATCAGCCCAAACAAAATAAAAATACCATCCATTTCTCTCAAGAAGATCACTTCTATACCTGCTGTGGTGGTTGTTTCCTTTCTGTGCTGACTCTCCAGCTTAGAGCTCACAGGATATAAGCTTGCTCTTTTCCAATTCCAGCAACGGATTAATTGCTCTTATTAATGAGTTTACTTAAGTAGCAACATATTTTCTCAACATTTCTCTCATTTTCTCACTGCAGACTTTTTATAAAAGTGCCTGTGGAGTTAAAAAAAGTAATTTACAATTTTTTTTGTAAGTATGCCCTTTACAAATAGCAGTGGTTTTCAAAGGAGCAATTGAAGTGTGACTTAATCCTTGTTAGATGAGCGATATTCCTGTCTAGAACAGAGGCTTTCTTTTTGGTTTCTCCTTCTTTGATATATCATAGTCAAAATGCCAGTAGGACTGGTTAAAAGCAATTCTACTACTTGTGGGTATTTCACATTGTACTAGGTACTCTGCTGCTTTCTAGCAAGGTGAGAATTTCTTTATCTATTTGCTGATCCTAAATTTTCACTTTTAATAGCAAAAAAGAAGCGTGTAGCAGCATTAGCGTGTTTTATCATAACCTGTCTGAGAAATCTTTTGTGGCTGCTTGTTTCATTCTTTGTTTCTTGAAATTTGATTTCGCTTTTCCTCTCAAAGAAAAGGAGTCCAGTTGATAACAAGTTTTGGGCTATGACTTGATAAGGTGAAACTTGGGATGTCCAAATCTCCCTTCTGTCCTCTTACCCCACGGATGTTGAAGCACAGGAAATGAACGTTGAATTGGGTAGAATTGCAGCTCTGAGTCTCAGTAACCTTGCCCAAAAGTGCTTTGGTGGGAGCATCAGAACCTAAAATTTAGGGGTGCCCTTCTGTTCCTTGAAGCATGCTGTATCTTAGATAAACACGGCATTCAGTTGTGGTGTCTAAAGAGCTCACAGGTGGCTGTGGGGTGACTCAGAACCCCTGAGCTCATCCCCTGCTGCCTGCCATATTCATAACTAATCTGTAGTCTCCTCCCCAGGCTGCAGGCACTCGGGGAGTTGTTGAGTGTCAGAGTTTATTTGTCCTGGTTTGATTAGCACAGACCTGGCAGGGTGTATTTTCTTTTTAATGGCTCCTTGCTGTGACAGAGGTTTTGGGAGGAGGAGGAGAGGGGGGAGCCTGGCATCATGTTTCCCCAGGCAAACACAGAAAAATGAAGGGCTGATGTGCTGGGAGGAAGAGAGATGCTCTAGAGTCTTCATTATATTTTGTATGGGTATAAAAGCCCGCCCCTAAACAGGACTGCTGAGAGGGAAGGAGAGAAGGGGTGCTGTTAGCACAAAATAAGGATGCCGTTTTATCTTCTTGTGGACTTTATTTTAAGGAAGAAAGGGATGCTTGGTGCCTTCCTATCTTGTCGACTGTTAAAAGCCAGCCTGCTGAAAGCCTACCCCAACAAAAACAGGGTTCCAGGCAGGAATGCCTTGCTAGCCACGTACTGCTGCTCCCGGCCGTCGCAGGGAGCGAGCACCAGAGGTGTGTTTGGGGAGCGCCTCGGGTGCCTCTGACACCCCCGTCCTGGGGCAGTCCTGCCGCTCTCCCTCCCTTTCCTCCTTAATTCCCTCGCAGCGTGAGAGGGCTGTGTTTGAGCCCCGTACCTCTGGTGGGGAGAGGCAGCGTTGGAAGGACTCCTCCAGGTGCGGAGGTTTGGGGAGGGGGAGCTGGATTAACCCCTGCTGTGCATCCCCTTCACCCGGCTGCCCTCCCCAGCCCCCCGGCCCGCCGCCCCCGCCTCCACGGCAGCCGCCTTTGTGCCTCCCGCATCCTGCCAGGCAGGTGTCAGAGCCCTGAATGCGGGCAAAGGCCCTGCTGATGGATACCACAGATGGAGCGTGGAAATCGGCCCAATAGGCCTCAGCCACAGGCCATTTCTTAGGATCCAACAAAAGCCTCCAAATAAGTCAACAAAAATCCCAAAGATCACAAAGAGAAAGTGTCATTTGTCATTTGCTGTGGGTTTGTGTGGGGGTGGCGGCCCTGCTGCACTCCCCTTGCCTGCACCCGAGCAAACACGAGGAGGTCACTCGCCTCGCCTCGGCCTGCATGGCTGCGGGGATCAGACGGGTGCCGGCAGCCACCGCTGCCCTGCTGAGCCCCAGGGCCGGCGGAATGAACACCCCGGGGAGCCTCAGGGCTGGCAAAATGAACACCCTGAAGAGCCCCAGGGCCGGCAAAAGGAACATCCTGGGGAGCCCCACAGCCCACAGAATGAACACCCCGGGGAGCCTCAGGGCTGGCAAAATGAACACCCTGAAGAGCCCCAGGGCCGGCAAAAGGAACATCCTGGGGAGCCCCACAGCCCACAGAATGAACACCCCGGGGAGCCTCAGGGCTGGCAAAATGAACACCCTGAAGAGCCCCAGGGCCGGCAGAATGAACACCTCAGTGTGTCCCAGGGCCGGTAGAATGAACACCTCAGTGTGTCCCAGGGCCAGCAAAATGAACACCCTGAAGAGCCCCAGGGCCGGCAGAATGAACACCCTGGGGAGCCCCAGGGCTGGCAAAATGAACATCCTGGGGAGCCCCACAGCCCACAGAATGAACACCCCAGTGACCCCCACAGCTCACAGAATGAACACCCTTGGTGAGCTCCAGAGCTGCAGTGGTGCAAGGGGGAGACTCTGTGAAATTAACCTTGCTTGCATAAAGAACTGAGAAAATGGATGTGTGGAGGGTAGCTAGCTAATAAACTGCTACCAGAACCCTCCCTGGCCTTTGCTGTTTTTAATTTTTTCTCATTGGCCTTATTGTAGTGATAGCCATGGCTAGACAGAATTCATTCTGGCTGTTACACTAGGAGAAAGTGGTTGTGTTATTAAAAAATGTTACAGTGTCTGAAGAGCTGCCAGAGAAGTTGTGCTTCCCCAGGTGGCAGGATGATAACCTCTCCATAATAACCTCGCTGCCTGCCTCTGTCAGGTGCACCGTGTTACAGCCCTAATGCATGGGCTTTAAATGGTTGTCATGTTATTGTTATTTAATTATTCAAATGAACTGTCTTGCTGAGAGGAAGAACAGCCCACAGAATGACCTCTTGTGTGTCATGTTGTTGTTCGGTTTTTGCCCCGATGCATCTATTTACAGTGTTTGGAAAAGGGACGGTTGCAGAACTCCAGGTGACCAAATGCCTGTGACATTGGGCAGTGGGATTTTGCATTTGTGGTGATAATCGGCATGCAGCATTTCCTTAGGCCACCAGATAGGTCATGAGCAGTTAAGGGACAAATAATTTCTCTTTAATTCTGTAATTCCTTTTTAAATTACACTTTGGGACTCAGCAACTGGTAGTGCTGTTGGCTGTCTCTCCCATTTTGAGCTGTATAGTAAGAGGGGTTCTGGTGATCCCAAGGAGTCCAGTCAGGGAATCTCCCAGGGCAGTGAGTCTCCTTCTTCTATTTACAACTTGAGGAGTTGGAAAATTAGGGTCATTAGGACACATGTAAATGTTAGTGATATGCATGTTTTGTGTCTGTGGAGCTGATGGATGTAGAAATAACCCAGCTAAAATCTCACCAGCTTTGCCTGTGCTGAATAATATCTTTGTACTTCATGGAAGTCAGTAGACCTCTTAGTGAGATACTGCTTAGAGAGAGGGTAACACACTGTGACTATTGAACACATATAAAATATATATTGCTTGTCTAAAGGCTGAGGTGTATCCAATTTTTGTGCTTAGCCAGTACTCTGACTGGCTTCTCGCCTATACAAAAGTCTAATAATGGTATTTTAATAGGAAAAAATAAGAATGAAATCTTCCTTGATGATAGTAATATTTAAGAATACTTTGTAAGAAATAAAAAAAGTACAATTTGTAGTACATGTAGCTATCCTTTGAGATTACGTTTGTCTGACTTTACTATCACAGGGCAAATAAGACAAAAGAAGCCAGTGTTTTCAATAAAGCTGCACATAGCCAGGCCTGGTAAAAGGCAATGCCAATGAAAGCAGGTAGATATGAAAGTAATTTTATTTTATATACATTTTTCCCTACTTTAATTTTAATACTTTCTCTTTAAATTCTTGCCCATCATTACACATATTGTTCCCGGCTCTTAGATACTATAGAGATTTTTTTTAATGGTTTACCTTTGTGCCTTTCATGTACTGCTTAATGAAATATAAAGTGAAAATGAAATGAAGCCAGGGTTTTAGTTCTGCATTCTCTTGCAGAAAGGAATGAGAGCATAGGGAAACATCTCAACATTTTGCAAAGTCTTTATAAAACATTTTTAAAAAGATAATGATATGTCTCCTGATACTTTCCGCTTGTTGAGGGAGTTCACTCCAGAAATTTATCAGTAAATATCCCCTTTAAATTGCACAGTTTAAGCTGGCTTTTTATAGGTATATACGTAGATATTTGAAGAAGTACTACACATACATGTGGAGTCTGAAAGAGCATCGAAAGGGTTCCTGACATCTTGGGATTTGACCTCCTTTCCTTCTAAACTCATTGCACACGATTAAAGGCAGGTCTTGTCAGAGAAGTTGTCTCCAGAAGGGACATTTCTGAACTGTTTCAGATCTCGCCACACCAGGTGAAGGCAGAGTGCAGTGGTAGCCAGTGTGACCCTGGCCGTGCCCCTGGTGTGATCTCCACTAGCCTAGCTGGGCAGTAAGAGGTGTTCTGCTAAAGGTGGGTGATTTGTATCCGAGAGTGACACTGGGGAACTATATTTAAATTATGCTATATTTCTTTTTGCTCTTGAATGACGGCATGGAGCCATCCTGGAGGGTTGTAACTTGGCAGTTGCCGAGGAAGGCAGGTGTCACTTGGGACCCTGGCTGAGAAAATTTGGGATTTGTCACTAATTCAGACAATGTTTTACGTTAATTTTAGGGTACTCTAGATTGTCTGTTTAATAAGGACTGAACTTGAACTGTTTAGGATAGGATGTCTGTGCTGATTCTCCTTTGTTCTAGAGAACAATGTTCTCAAGAATGAGAACCTCTTAGTCCAGTCTTACTTTGGGACAAACCTTCACTGCAAATAAGAGACTTTGGGAGTTGATGTTTATTCAGTATATTGATGCTGGGATCCACAGGAGTTTCTCCTTATGTCTGTATATGCCAGGTCCAAGATATTGATGCTCTCTGGAAAATGAAGACACCTTTCACAAAAGAGCCACTGGTCTAGCAGTAATTGTTTGGCGGGGTTTTTTTTTGGTATGCAGAAATTAATAAACTTTTCAGCTGAATTGTCTGAAAAAGCACTTTGTGTTTCTCATGCTCTAAGTAAACAGATTAGGTGAATTTATTAGCTCAAACAGCTTGAGTGAAATTGGAAATGTAAGATAGATAGAAATGAACATGGTGGGGGGCTTTAGCTGGAGCTTGAGAAACAGTTTGCTTCCAAATAAATTACATTAAAAGGATTATATTAAATCAGTGTCTATATCAATAATTTATTTGGCATTGTTGGAGTAATAGCAGCAATGCTTGTATTTCCATTGAACAAGCAGTTTCAGCATCGCTGGGGAGTGTCTGCCCTCTTTAGGTGGTTTCCCTTGAAGACTCAGGCAAGAAGGAATGCTGGTTGCCTGGACAGCAGCGGATGCAAGTGAAGACTGGACTTGAAAGTCTACTTTTTTGGTTCATTACTGTTTGCTGGAGAAAGAGAATGTGGTACTGGAAGAGGCTCTGCTGCCTTCACAGTTATAGCTCTGGGTCAGCTGTGGCTGGAGTTCACTTGATGGCCAGGGGAAACAAGCAATGCTGCTGGGATCTGGCTGGCCCTGTCTGTGACCTCACTATCTCCATGCCTGTGAAGTCCAGAATGAGTGTCCTTATTGATTTCTCTATAAATTGCTGACTGCAAGAGTTGGTAGCCCCTTCCTGGGTCATGGTCATGCCGTATGTGGTTTGTTTCTTGCTGAATTTCCTCAAGTTCTGACTCAGGGTGTGTAAGGGGTCTTTGGTCCAAGACAGCCTCCATAGGAATGGATGTCATTGATTAATTCAATATTTTGCCATTCTTTCTCCTTAAATAAAGCTAATTTTGGCCTTTTTTTTTCTTTTTTGAGCATCAGCACCTCAGTCTGATGAAGGCTCTGACATAGATTCTGAACCAGATTTGCCTTTAAAAAGAAAGCAGCGTCGCAGCAGGACAACGTTCACAGCAGAACAACTGGAAGAGCTGGAAAGAGCTTTTGAGAGGACACACTACCCTGACATTTACACTAGGGAAGAGCTTGCGCAAAGAGCCAAACTCACAGAGGCTCGTGTTCAGGTATGTATTTACAAGCTGCCTAATGAAAGTAGTTTCCTTTTCTGTTAGCATGGAAGTCCTTTTATATTCTTACATGATCCTGCTCTGGAGTAGAAGGAAAATGTGAAACAACATTGTTTACAGCTGTAGAGTTTTTACATCTGTACATGGACGCTGGTTTTACAACTGTTTAAGAGAACTGCTTTAAAAAAACCTTTGTGTCTTCCCAATTAATTGTTCCATACTACCATGAATATAATACAGAATCTTTGAAGAAGGTCTGATACCCCCATTTATTTGTTTTAGGCATTAGACGGCACTCTGCATGTAATCAGGTCAGCAGTTGTGCCAGTTTATGGTTACTTAACTGATTTCATCTGTTGTTGTCTGGGTCTTCCAGGCATTAAAAAGGAGAGAAGAACATTTTTTAAAGGACAGGGTATCTAAAGAGCCATGCAAGTGAGCAAGATGGCTGGTGCAGTATCCACAGTTCACTTTTAGGTTAGATTCTGCAGTTGACTTGTATAAACTCTGTAATATCTCTTTTATCCCCACTCTCAATTTAATTCAAAAGAAAATAAATGCCCAAATAACTTCTAAGTCTTCACATCCTCATGTAGATCTGGATTTTCTAAAACAAGCTAAGGTACCAGAGCAGTAACATGGAGTTAATTTAAATTTTTTAAAAAAACATGAACCTGGATTTTTAGCTGTGTAAACCCAGAAAAATAGCAGCCAAATTATCCTGGAATAAACCGCACCTAGAGTTCAAGTTTTGATTAGGACTTATCCTGTTTCATATCAAAGAAGCACATGCTGTGAAAAGTTTAGTACTGCAGGCAGGATCTTCTGCTGCTCTTTCACCACTTGAGATCTACGAATTGTTGGGAAAAGTACACCCCATTTAAATCAGTCTGATTTGCAAGTGTTACTAAGCAAATGTGTGGTTGGGTGACAAGCAAAATGTTGAAGCTTGTGATCTAACAAAGGAAGAGAAATGAGTGGTGACTTGTGGTCTAACCTAGGATGCAGGTGAATTTGGTTTCTTTGGTGAAACTGTGTTATGTGTTGACCTTTGAAACTCAGCCTGAGGCATTCAGACTGTGCAAACTGAAATAAGCAATGCAAAACACCCCTCTGACTTTTTAAGACAATCACGCCTATTGCAGCATGGCTGTATTATTGAGCATCTGTCTTGAAAGTCCCAGACTTTTTGAGTTTTACCTGCTAAATGTTTTTGCAGAAGACTTCACGCCACATTTCTTGTAAGTGTTTGTTATGACTGTGGGAGAAAATCAGATGTATGGATGAATATGTCTGGAAGGCAAACTCAGTCGTGCATGACTCTTTTCTTAACATGTTTACCAAGTGAAATGCTTGCAAAACAGCTTCATATATAGACTTGGGCCAGGTAAGACCAAATCAAGCCCCGGGAATCATTTGCACACAAACATAACAAAGATAACTTGCTTCACAAATGTTGTTAGCAAGACGAATGGGATCTAGGAGATGATGTTTTGGTCTATGTTAGCTTCAGTGGAAAAATACGGTAAAATGAAAAAGACCTTGTTCATGTTTTTCTAAATCAATGACCCACAGCTAGAAGAAAAGCAGAACTCTCATTAACATAACAGCTGTCTTAATGTGGCTTTAACCCTGTGACTTTTTACATTCCTCATGGCTTCCTTGGTTCCCTCGAGACGCATCCTGTCTCATACCACTCTTATGATCTACAGCCTCACGAATTCCCCAGTACCTCTGACATGGATATTTTACCTAACCCAGCATGGAAGAGAGTTCCCAGTCAATCAATGATTAAAATACCAGAACAAAACCTTTCTGGATTAAAGATGAGCTGGGGTTGAAGTAACCAGCCTGTGGGCAGTTTCCTAGTGCACTCCATCTGTCTGCTACCCTTGAAGGCTGGCAAAATGATTTAGCAGTGGATTAAGGGATACAGGATTTGCCTTATCAGCATTCAGCACCTCTCTATAGGCCCTTAAAATAGCCACGTATGATGGGCATGAAATAAAAGACGACCTGTGAAAAGAAAATAACCCTAAGAGACTTGAGGCTGAGAGGACTGGATAGCCATACTGAAGTAGCATTCAAGCTTTCTTAGTCACACTTCTTTTTTGGTAACATTATGACAGAGATCAGAGATACCAAATTTTATATGGATATATACACAAAGATCTCTTTGACTGCTTCCCAATAAAGCATTATCTAAAAGAGCTAGCTCTTGCAGCCTGAATCCAACTAAGCCCAGAAATTTATTTATTTTTTCCTTTGGAACTGTAAGGTCCAATTTTGTAGAGTTGTTTTATATTGTCTAGGTAGTTATTTAGTTGATTACAACTGGATCAACCTTGCTATTCCCTCAGTCTCTCTGTGTAGTACTTGCATCTCATGTTTTGTTTTCTCTACCCTGCCATCTCCGTGCTTCCCCTTTCCTTCTGTTCCCTGAGGCCATCTATTACTCTCGTGAAAGGAAGAGTCTTACACCACTGAACCATGTTTTTTCTCACTTTCCCACTGCTGAAGGGTAACTAAATGCATGTTTCTAACCTGGTTGCTTGGAGGTGGGGAAAAAACTTGCCTCTGGTCTGGGATCAAGCTTAGAGCATGTCAGCCCCTAAAGGGAATTTTTTGAGAGCTACAAGCAACTGAAAACAGACTTTACACTGTGAATGTTATTTATGTACCTAATCACAGGAACAGGAAAGGCTTTTGGGGAAAGAAGTGTTCCAACAAACTCCACGTTGTAAGAGTCACGAGATGTGTAACTATAATCATTGCAAATATTTCAGCACTGGGTGTAATAAAGAGTTAAAATGCTCCCTGCAATTCCTCCTGCAGCACCTTTCCACTCAAGAGCTGTTGAGTCCTTTCCCCCAGTGTTTGAGCCTAGATATGATGTGGAGCCAGGACAACCTCTTCTGCTGCCTCTTCCAAAGGCACTTGCTCTTCTCTGCACATTAGATGCAGGAGGAAGGGGAGAGTTCTTTGGTCTTGTGCATTTATCAGATAAAATTCAGAAAGAAAAGTACAGTTCCAAAGAAGGACTCTTCATTTAAAAATAAAAAAAATTAGTAATACTCTGAGAATGTGAAGTTAAAGATTTGCATATTTTGAGTAAAAATTGCAACTCTGCAGTGCTTTACCTGTCCAGTTTAATACCCAATTAAAATCATCATTATGTTGCAGTGCAGGCCCTTAAGGTCTGTGGCCTGTTTTTACGGACGATCTGAAGGCAAGTTTGAAAAGTGAATTTATCTCCAGTGTAGATCAAAGGCTCTTTCTGAGCTTCAGAGCTGTGAAGTTATGGTTTCAGTAACACATGGTGCATCAGGAATGAAGTGGGTAGTATCTTTTCTGGCCACCTTCGATCCCCACATCAGGCTTGTTTTTAGACCTGGATGAACCGGGCAAGCTTTGGCAGCAGCTTGGGACCTGTTTCAGAATGATGGTGGGGAGTGTTTATGTCAATCTTTTGGCAAAGGATTTTTAAATAAGGTTCAGGTTTGTCCCGTGGCTGGCCAGCAGCCTGCCTTGGCCAGTGGGGGCTGGCCATGCAGGCAAACCTTTCGAGACTGTGTGTTATGGCAGGCATCCCAAATTGCCAGAAGTGTGGTGCATTAGACTTGTGTATTGGACCACGTTAAGGAGTGCCCCAGCTGTATGGATCCTTGGGGCGGGAGGCCCTGCTGTGAGAGGCAGCTGGCACATGGCCTCCCTGTTTAACTCCAAAATGCAATGGGAAAAATTTGTTTGGATTCTTTTTCATCCATGAATAATGGTGAAAAAGTAGGGCAAGTCAGGAAAAATTCTGAATCATGACTTTTTCCCACCCTGAAGAGTTTCTTCTCGGCCAAATCCCAGTTTTAAACTGATTTGCTTGAAAACATAAAAAAAAAGTTGTTTATCAACAGAGCATGTCTGAAAATTTAGGCAGATCTCTCCAGGCTCCTAGCATGGAATTGAATGTTCCCATGTCAAACTTGTAATCAACTTGTAAGCTATTGTAAAAACCTTATTATAACCTCAACAAGTAAGTCCCAAGAGCTCAGATGTCTTGAGTAGCTAGAAGAAAAATTATTTCGAAAATAGATTTTAAGTGTTGTGCTTGCGTATTATTTTCTTTTCTTCGCTGTGGTACAGGGACAGAGTTTGGAGAGGAGTGAGGGGAAAGGTGAGAGCTGAAAAAATTACTTTTGATCTAGTAGTAAAGTTTAAAGGCTCTGAAGTCCAATTTCTCAGCTTTAATAGTCTTTTCTCAGTAGAAAACAGTGAAAAGCACTCCCTGAGAAATCATTGGAGGGGGGAAATCTGTGCCAAAAAAAGTCTTAACTTGCTTTCAGCTCCTCTGAAATGGTTTGAGCATGTACACTGAACTGCCCAGTCCTATGGGAAGATGGGGCAAAGGAATGTAGGATGGATTCAAGAACGTTTAAGACCTTTCATCAGATGTTTACAGTTATTCTTTATGTGGTTTATGAAGAATTTCTGATGCTTTTTCTTGAGACTGAACTTCTTGCATCATGAAAAGGCTAAAGAAAGAAAATGCTGTGTGCATCCTTGCAGTAGATAACCCTGTAATTGCAGGTTCCCCCTCCTCTGTAAAAGGGAAATTCTAATGGGTTAATTAACCAATTGCATTCATATGCAGGCCCAAGAGGACATTTTTAAGTATAAGGAAAAAGAGGGATGCAATTTTGATTGTCTCTTTCTGGTCCCTGCTGCCTAAGGGCTCTAATTAGCGTCACTTCAACGCATAAATACAGAGTTCAATTTGTTTATTACTCAATAATTTTCAGAACTATTCAGCTGCAGTTTTTTGGAAGTATTTTTGTAGGACCGAGTCAAAGTCTTCTCAGACTAAGAGATTGGGCTATGTTGGATCACACTGGAAGGTGGTTGGAAGCCCCTATTCCCTTTGGCACAGTCTAGTGGCTTTTTGGTCTGTATTTATTTTGTTTTATTTTGTGTGTGGTGTGTTTGGCTTCTTTTTGACTTTCTTTGCTTTTTTTTTTTTTTGTTTTGGGTTTTGTTTGGTATGTTTTTCCCTTTTATTCCACTCCCCCCCCCACCAATATATTTTCAAAGAGCTCTGGTTTCTAGCACGTTGATAACTCGTAGTATCCTAGACAGCACCACTTCCCATCCCCATAAAGAGCAGGCTTCGGCAGGCAGGGAACCTTCAGCCTTGAGACATTCCCACGGGTGGCCATGGCAGGTTGCTCTCAGCAGGCTTTGGGCACAGCTTTGGGATGCTGTGAGGGAACATGGTGTGCATCTGTACGCAGTGGACCTTATTCCTATGAGGCTAGGGGTGTGCAGATGTCACGGTCAAGCTGATTTTTCAACTAGTTGTACTAAAAAGCAATTCTGTTTCTACTCTTTCTTCATCCTATGGCTGGTCCTTGGCAGTGCTCTCCCTGCAGCTCATCGTACTGATACCGTGGTGAGCCAGGACACAAACTCACCCTACTGCAAAAAAAAGAAAAGAAAAGGGAGGACAAAAAACTTATTTCCTGTGCACGCCCTCGAAGGGCTGCTGGGGTAAGCGAGGTCTGGCATCCGTAGGGACTGCAGGAGCAGACAGGGAGGGTGTCTGTAGAAGTCACACTGCCATGTTTTCAAAGGTGACAGAGTTGGCTCTGCCTGGGCTGCTGCAGTTCAGCTTTGTTGGCAGTTGCCTTCTTCAGCCTCCCCTCTGCCCAAGGCACCCCTGCTGCGTCTGGCACAGCCCACGTTCTTTCCCTGGTGGAACATCTGCCTAGGACTCCGGCTTCCAGGAGGGTCAGACTTTGTTTTGAACATGTGAATTTTGTGGGAAGGAAGAGGTGGGGAATAGTAGGGTGGGGGAGGCAGTTACCATGCAAAATATCATGAGGAAAAACTGAACCAACCCCTCCCTCCCTGCATCTAAAATCCATCTATAATTAGAAGTGCTGTTAACAATACATCAGTCTTTTGACTTTTGTGTTTCTGGCACTCATGCTTGCAATGGTCAGGACTTTGTATAACAAAATATCCACGTGTTTTTTGCAACATTCACATCTTGAATGTTTTGCCCTGTTGAATCAGAGATCTTTTTGCCTTAAAAGCACATAGAGCACTCTGTGTTTACGATCAGACTGTCGAAATGTCAAGGCTTATTACACTAGTGCGTTCCCCAGTGAATAAATGCATCTTCTAAAGAATATCCTGTTGAGACAAAAAAAATAAGATATTGGCATGATCACTTGCAAACTACTTTAAGAAAAAATGATAATAAGAGGCAGAACCTAAACATCAGGGAATAGAGATTGAAGAAACCTCTTAGTTCACCTTATCCACTCTACATTGGTGCAAAATACAGTTTTTATGTTCTGTTGCAGAGTGTTTTCTTTTTTGGTCAGTCCAGTCCCAGGTGCTTGAAAAACTGGAGCCTCCAGCACTTAAAGGGCTACCTTCTCCCCCTTTTGTTCTATATTTCATCCTCTTCAGTTCTATTTTTGAGATATAAATTTTGGCCAGACATTGGGATTCAAGTTTGTTTCCAAATCATCTGGATAATTTACATTCCATCTTTGAAAGTGACACAGGAGCGGAGGAGTCCAAGCCTCACTACAGTGAGTGTGACTTGGCTTCTGTGCAGACATAGTTTTTGAACGCTTGGGTCCCTCAGCCAAGTCATGTTTTCTCTGTCCATGTTTAGGTAGTTTAGCAGTTTGATTTCTGTTGTGCCCACTGCAGGGTGGCATTTTCTCACAGGATGGCTCTTGGCATCTCCTCCAGGGGCTGCTTTGTACTGGAAGCATCCCTGCAGCCAAGTGATAATTGTGCCTCTCAAAAGAAGGTTGTGGGACAACAGGAACATCCTATGGGGGCCTGCTAGATTCGAAAAGGCCACTCATAAGATGAGGATTTTGTCATGTTGGTGGAAGTTGAAATCTGTTGCACATAAGGGAACATCATATTTAAATTGCATTGGAAATGTACAAACAAAAGAAAATATTTCTCCAGGTGTTTACAATATGCTTCTAAGCAGACACACTGCCTTGTGGTGACTGGATTTCTTTTTAAGTCTCGGCTTGAAATTAGCAAAGTTTTTCAAGATTTCTTTAGTGGTAGTAGTGTACATGGATTTTTCATGCTACACGAGGATTTAAGAAATGAAAAAAATTCTGGACTCTTGAGAATAGATCAAGGCAGCTGACTGTAGTCTAAGGGAAATATTATGATTAAAAACCCCAATAACTTCAGTTAATGCAACATATAACTGCTTCTGAATAAAGCTTGGGATTTGACTAATTTTAATAAGCATTACGTAAAATGTAAATAAAATATTTAGGTTTGAGTTATTTAGGTTTCAGTTATTCGGTTATTTTATTAACTTTTTCTTGATTTGATGGCTTTTTTATTTTTGTTTTCTTATGTGCCCTCACCATTCCATAGTGATGAACTTGTGTGGTATTAGTGGCAATAAGACTTCCTCTGCAGTTTTGAACTTGTTCAAGGGGTTTTGGTGAGTTAATTTTGGGCTAACTCTGGTGCTAGTCAGGTGCCATCTGCCTTCCTGCCGCCGGGGAAAGCAAGAGGCCAGTGCCAGAGGACTGTGCCAGTGCCATGTGCCACGTGTGCCCGTCAAGTAGTAAATTTTTAGCACATCCCAGTCACACAGGGCTGAGGTGGCAATACACAGCCTTGTTTCTGCACAGCCCAGGCAGGTTTCTGCACCCCTGCAGAGTCCCACTTTATATAATGGGGCTCCAGGTGGCAACAAAGCTCTGTGCAAGGGTGTTCATTGTGTGGCTGCTGCAGACTTTGATACCATTGAGTGTGTCCCTTTCAGGGATGTCTAATACAGCTGGGGAAAAAATGCAAGTCTATAAAATGAGCCAAAAATCTGTCTGTACATAAAAATAGAAAACTTGAATTAAAGTTTGAGATCTGACTCATTTTAATAAAGACCTGGAGTTTGAAGGCACATGCTTATCGGTAGAGAAAATAAAATCTTGTTACCTCACTTTCCTGAGTGAAATCCATTCACATAGTGTAGTTCAGTTCATGTTCCCAAAGCACTTGGAGATAATCAGATAACCCTCTTGACCTGAAGAAGAGAGAGTGTCAAGGAAAAATGGCGTAGTTAATGACCTGGGTCAGCTAATTACAATAAGCATCTGCTGTTCCGTGATCACTCTTTGACCTCCATTATCCTTCCTAAGTGTTCTTTGGATCTTTAGCAAGGTCTCTTTCTTGCTCTACAGGCTGAATCTAGACCCATCCTGAACTACTGCTCATTGCAGGTTTTGCATGTCCACCTCAGTGCCTTGTCCCTGCCAGCTGCTTTCAGAAATGGTTCATGTGGAGACAGAGGGGGGTTAGTACGTACAGCAAAAAAACAAGAGAGGGATTTGTGACACAGAACAGAGGCTCCACCTATCTCTCGGTCCTAGATCTTAGACTGGAGTGGGAGTGTATAATTGAGGAGTAGATGTTGCAGCCAAAGGAGGAGGCAGCTGTGTGAACTGAGCATCTCATTCTGAAAAGAGGATGAAGTCAGAACAAACTACATGGTGACAGATGGCCTATGTCAGAAACCAGATGGCCCAGTGAGTCCCACCACTCCTGCGATGAAATGGCAAGCAGAGGAGAAGCCCACAGTGTAGCCCAAAATGTTGTTACCCTCTTGTGTGAGGGCCACTCATGGTTTATAAATGGTGTTGCACTTAGAATCCCAGTCTGTGATGCCTGATTTATAAGTCAGCAAGGGCTGCTTGCAGGAAGGGTTACAGATCTGAGCCCCATCTTACTCACACAAATACATCTGTATGTGGCTCATCAGCTAACACGCCTCAGTGGCTTTCAGACCAGGCTGCCTTATAGGCTGTGCAGAACTACTTTATCAGATGTTAATACTCAGGTGAGGTCGTATCTAATTGATTTTATCTATAGATGAGCACCACAGCTGCTTCAGGGTATAGGATTATGAGCAGCAGGCTGCTTGTTTACAGATGTGTGCAGTCTCTGTCACCTTAACCAACCATTCTTTCCCTCAGTGCTCCACCATAGAGCTGAGAGCTGTAATCAGGAGCCTGCTCTGACCCTGCAACAGGGCAATGTGCCTGCACCCTGCTTCAGGCACCCCTGAACTAACTCCTTGTCCTTCCAATTTGTGTGGAATCGCTATAACATCAAAATTAACAAACGTGTTTTGCAACTCCTGTTATGTCTGTGTTTGTGACGTCTTGCCTCTTCCTATCTTGGATGTAGTAAGAACCATCCAAGGCTTGGAAAACTTAAAGCACGAACTGAGAATGACGTGAAGAAAAGCAGATTTATAGCTAAATTATCCCACAAGTACAAACCCCATCTGGTTGGTGTGCTGTCCTGGGAACGGATTTCAAAGTGGTTCTGAAATGCTAATCTAGTACTGAAGTTCTGACCTACTGTTGTAAGTTTATTAAGAGATGTTTTGTACATATGTTGTGAACACATGAAAACTTGCTGGGCGGGATTTGTGTATTTTGTACATGGGGCTTATATTTTTCTAATTAGAAGCTTAAAGTTCTGTTGGTCATTAGGGCAGTGTAGCATCCCAATATGTAAGTATGTGCACCTTCTAACAGTGCATTAAGCCATGCCACTAACTTGTCAGCAAATTAAAGACAATACAGTACAGACTAAATAGCTTTGGCTGGCACTTAGGTTAAATGGAGAGGCTCCCCCTTTCTCATTAAATCTGGCACAGTAATGATAGTGATTAAAAACACTAAATCTTGAAAGAGTAGCCAGCTTTTTTCTCAGGAGAGGCTGTATTTGAAAGGAAACTAGAGATCAGAATTCCTGTGTTGCATCTGTTGGACCATGGAAATGTGTGCCAAGGGCACCTTTCTTGTCTAGGAGCACTGAGTTTAGGGTGCATCTTCTGCATCTCTCATCTCAGACAGTGGGTGTGTTTGAAATACAATGCCATTATTGCTGATTCATCTGTATTAAATGTGCAAAAATCAAATGTTCATATTTAAAACATTTGCAGGTCTGGTTTAGTAATCGTCGTGCCAGATGGAGGAAACAGGCAGGAGCCAACCAATTGATGGCTTTCAACCATCTGATCCCTGGAGGATTCCCACCCAGTGCCATGCCGACTCTGCCGACGTACCAGCTCTCTGAGCCCTCCTACCAGCCCACCTCCATACCGCAAGGTACAGTAGCCCACAGGTACTTGGTTAAAATAGTGTTGTTGGGGGGTTTCCTGTGCTCATCCATCATAGAAATATTTTCTTTTCTAATCTCTTGGCTAATTTAGGGTCTGAGTCAGGGAGAACCCTGCAAGCCTGCTTATTTTAAGCATGTAAGAACTCATATTTGTTTTGCTGCAAGAAAGGGGTGGTTCCATGTGAAGGGTGCTCTCCAGAGAAATAATCACTTTCTGCCCAGCAGACGTGCAGCTTTGGTAAACTGATAGACACTCATCCCTGTCCTGCCACTGCATTGGCCTCCTTTGCTGGAAGTGTCTGCTGTGAGGTAGAAGGAGGCAGGTGCACTCTGTCTTTGTTGTGACTGTCAGTGATGGAGCATTGGAACTTCTGTAAATACTGTGAATATTTATCTGATGGTGGGAAAAAACGGCTATTCAGACCACCTTGTTTCACATCAGACAGTAGCCAGTCTCAGTATGGTAAAAATTTTTCTTAATGTTATCAGAAATTCTGTGAACTTTGATGGATTTGAGCAGGAGGGAAGAGACTCAAATCTAGGCTTTGTTAGATTTTATTATTAAATAAAAACCTTATGGGTGAGATTTTACAGTGCTCTTATTGCTTCCTCCTTGAAATTTGGATCCTAACTCTTGGTGCATGTTCTAACTGAGGGAATTTTTCAAAGCCCAGGGCTTTTCCCATCCATTGCTAGGCTTGATATGAACCGTGGTGGCATTTCTGAGCTGTGACCAGGAAGGGAAAGCCAGTTTTATAAGTAAATACATATTTTCATTAATTTTTATATATAGACACATATAAAAAATATTGCTGGCAATATGTGCTCACTAAGGGTTGTCTGAAAACCGTATGTCTGTTGTTATGGTATTTACAGTCTGTTTAAGAATTTTTGTGTAAACTCACAGGCTGGTTAAATATCCAGCAATATTATGGATTTAGTTTTCTACTTAACCAGTGTTTAGATGCAGGTTCTGATGCAGTTCTTTTAAGCTGAGCTTTACATAATGAACTTATTATGCCAGAAATAAAGGAGGAAAACATATCAACATGTTTCTTCTGCTTCCAGCCGTGTCTGATCCAAGCAGCACCGTCCATAGACCTCAGCCTCTCCCTCCAAGCACTGTGCACCAAAGCAGCCTCCCCTCGAACCCAGAGAGCAGCTCTGCCTATTGCCTCCCCAGCAGCAGGCACGGATTTTCCAGCTATACAGACAGCTTTGTGCCTCCGTCCGGGCCCTCCAATCCCATGAACCCTGCCATTGGCAATGGCCTCTCACCTCAGGTCAGTCCTGTGTTTTCAGACAGAGGATTTGCTGTATACCAGAACCAAAGAGTCTATTCCCTCAGGCCACAGTATAATGAATTGCCAAATTTAAACCATAATGTATTCTTTATATAAGCCACATGATTTCAGTTTGCTAGTTTCCTTTTTTTTTTTTTTAAATTTTTTTCCTCCTACTGGCTGAATGAAGAGTCATAGCTTATATTTAATTTCAACTGATTTATAACGGAATCATGCAGACTTCATGTTTGCATTCGGTTGTCAAGCATTTGTAATGTACTACTCTTCTCCTGAAGATCCATGGCTAGGTACAGAAAACAGCTCTTGTATTTTTTCTGTGAATAAAATATCTCTTTAAAATAACCTCATCAAGATTTTACCAAATGGTCCAGGAGAATTATGGGCAAGTTGTATGAGGACAGTTCCAAGGACTGAGAAATGTGTATCGAGATGAGCTATAATCGAGTTATAAATACATAAATTGGGAGTGTTACTGCTCTTTGGCAATATATAAATGCATGAATACCATAATTGTTTTTCTAATTTGCGTGAGCTCTTTTAAGGAAATCATGTTAATAAATTGCCTGGATAATTGAGTGTCGAAAGATTGGTTAAATTTTCCTACACACGGCATCCGTCTGAAGCTGACATTATTAGTTAAAGCTTGAATAGATAGTCGTTTATTTTATTAGCAAGACTTTTGCCCAGGTGCTTGGAAAGAGATGTCCACTAAATTCTGAGGAGTCACAAAGAGGATGCAATCTATAATTACAATCAGGAATCTCTTCAGGGCTAAAAGTGAGAGTTTTAACAGCTTTATCTGCTTTCTACCCTTTCTTCCTTTCAGTGGTTAGAAAAACAGAGAGAAGCTCAGAATGACACAAATGAAAAGTGAAAAGACAATTATACTCAATTACACACTAATCACTGACTATCACCACTGCCTAAGCAGGGAGAGGGCAATCTAATAGGCAGAAAATGAGATTTTAATGGCACAAAGGGTGGCCAAAATAACGACTCGTATATCTTTGCCTCCTTCGTTTTCTTCAACTTGTGGTTTGCATCTCGGGAGTGCAGTTCCTGATTCCTGTGCAATGGTGATAACTCTGTGCAGCTGAAAAGTTCAAAGGCACCGGAGTTGAAAAGTATGAATAACAAAGGCAATGAAATAAACATTTTTGCCCAAAGGCAAAAGTTCATAAACTCTTTTTTGTAACGGTAAATGTAATTAAGATTCACAGATTCCTATAGCATAGAGTGAGGTACAAAACTTTATGACTTGAAACCTCAGGAAAAAAATACCAACAGAAAAACAAACGGATGTACTTCCAACAAGATTTGAATAGATTTTGTTTGAAAGAATTCTGATTTCTAAATGCGAACTCCAACAAAATCCATGACATTATATTAGCTGTTTCTTTTTTTTTTAAATGGCTAGTTTCATAGTGTGCAAGGCTTCCACATTTTGGACATAATTATCTATCTGGTTTTCAATGTTAATCCATAAAAAGTAGTTGTTAGTGTCAGTTTAAATGTGTGTTAGTTCTGGCTATGGAAAATGTGATCTTTTTTTTCCCCTTTCACAAAGCTTTTATTGTCTGTGACACAGAAGTGGAGCACAACAGTAAAGAAATCTTGTGATGGCTGGGCAAAATGGGACAAAAATGTGAGGCCAAGACTCCTCCTGCCAAAGTCTTGCTGATTTGAGGTTTGATGAAATCAAAAGGAGATTCTGTGCTTTTTTACACCCAATTTTGTCTTTACACTAGGAGACTTATGATGGTTTTTTGTTTGTTTTTATTTTTTCCTTAGACTTTTGAAACATTTTTCTAACCCAGTGTTTAGTGCTTCTGGCCATGTCCAGCAGCTCTACCAACAGGTTTAGGAGGATGCTGATCCCTCTGAAGCTGACACTGTGCTTTTATTGCTCAGTGCATAGAGGAGATTACTTATATCCATTTCGATTTGGAACAACTTCTTGGCAACTGAATGATTAACTTCAACAGATGTTAAAAATCTTCCCATCAAAGAAACAAATGAAAAACTAAGACCTGAATTCATGTGGCATTACCAACAGCTCCTCCATATCAGTTTTGGTCCCTAAACAATGAGTTAGAGACATGTATAAAATGTAGAGATGTGTAAAGTGACACACTCAGACTTTGTGTTTATATAATGGAGTGATACAGCCTCAAACATGTAAATTATGTGCAACAAATTGTGGCACTGTAGCAAACCAGTGAAACTCTTAATGCCCAAAGCAGCCTCAGCTGCTGGTCACGGTGTTGGTGTGCGAAGTGCCCCTTCGTTGTGGGGTGTGCCACTGTGCATCCCTCTCTGTGCTTCCTCAGGGCTCTTCCTGAGGTGCTGAAAGAGAGGCTGAGGTAAGATAAAGTCGAAAGCCAGTTCTGCATTTGGGGTTTCATGAAAAAGGGAAACAGGAGTTTTCCTGCTGAGTGGGCATGTTGCACTGCCCTGCCTGTGTGCTTGGAATTTAGATGAGAAAGAAAGAGGGTCTATTTACTAGCCAGTGCATTTTTGACCACAATAAATCTGGGTGTGTGAGCAATTAACATAATGTTTCCACCCATCCATGTGTCCTTTGCAGGCAAGTGCTCCTGACAAACTGAGTCCAAAGCTGAATTGGCTGACTGTAGGGGGAAGAGGGGCTTTGTCTGAAGCCCAGATAATATTTTGTGATTTAAAAAAACCCACCCTCAGAACGTACAGAACAAAATCCAATACTAAGATTCACAGGATCATACTCTTAGCAGACTTAAACC
This sequence comes from Callaeas wilsoni, assembly GCA_013398955.1. NCBI lineage: Eukaryota > Metazoa > Chordata > Aves > Passeriformes > Callaeidae > Callaeas > Callaeas wilsoni. Next base: position 65,152 of record VWPU01017405.1, read on the forward strand.
TCTTTCTCTTCTTTGACATGGATTTATTACAAGTGAGGGTCTGACACACAGACCCCAGGCAAGCGTTGTTTTCTATGTAGAACAGTTCCATTCTAACTTTTTTTTTTAATATGATGGACAAATATGGTGTTTAAGGCAAGCACTGATGAAGGCAGAGGACAACCAGAGACACCTAGGGTGATATAATTTTATTTTTATTGTGTTAGCCTTGAATTTTGGGGTGAGAGAGGATGGTATTTCTCAGTTCTAGGAAGCAGAATGCCCTGTTATATACCAGTCTTGCAAGCTGGATATTAAAAGGTTGTTGAGCTTGTTTAAAAATATAGCAGAACAGAAGGAGTTCCACCTTGTTTAATACTTGGCACTTTTTAACATCAAGACAAGATCTGCAGATATTCTTCAGGTGACTTATTATTCTTCGCGCTCATTTGGTTTATTCATTACTACCTGGATGTGGTGAGAGAACCTCTGTCTTGCAGGCATGCATCGGGTTGCTTTTGCTGGAAAAAGTCAGGGATTAATGTCTTGGGGAGCTGGCAGCCTGGAGTGTCCTTGTTTGTATTTCATGAAAAAGCAACTCGACTGCAAGCATGACATCTCAGCCAGAGCTCTTTAAATATAATGTCAGAAAAGAGATTATTAGTGTGTAATATATGTAAATTGCATATTTTTATGTTTTCTATGCCTATTATGCAGCTCCTTGCCTGTCATGCATACATTTATGGGAATATTGTATTCCCTTTTCAAATTAGATTTTAGTTGCTCAGTAAATTTTCTTTTAACAAATGTTTGTTAACTCAGAATTGTGGGGGAATAGCATATCTGGACGTTAATGTATGTATACAGGACTTAGGCATGGTACTTTCTGATTAGTGACCATTGCTGCCTTTTTGCCGTGAAGCAGAACAGTGACTGCAGAAACACTTGTCTCACAACTGCAGGTGTATGGGCTTAGTAAAGGGCAGATTGTTTTAAAGACAGGATATCAATATTTTGAACTGCTTCATTTAAGATAAGGAAAAAGACTCTTCCGGTGTACATCGGCATCCCCTGACCTCGTCATGTGCTTTTTATTAGTGTCAGAGCAGCAGCTTGCCCTACACCAGGTCAGGCAGCTTGCTGCTTTGGAGAGTGCTGTTCTGGCTGCTGTGGGTCCAGGAGGAGCAGCAATACTCTGCTCGAATTGCTGCCCACAAGGCCGTGTGCTTCCTGTATTTAACCTGTAGGATATTTAAACTGTAGGATAATCCAGGCTTAAACAGTGCTGCAGTGGTGAGCTTTTACTGGGAGAAGAACAAACGTGTGTAACCTGTCTCCTGCTAGGCATGATTTTTTTTCCTCCTTGCCCTCTAGAAAACTTCTCAGATCTACTCTCTCCTCTTCCTTGCCTTCTCCCCGCATAATTGAATCAAACCCGTAGCTTTAAAGGCTGCAGTTTTGAAATGGGAATTGGATTGAGTATTGAATGGGCTGTGCAGGAGACCATAACAGTCTTTAACAAAGTTTGCAGTTTCATGCCATTACCTGGAGCTCAGGAATAATCTTGATAAGAAAATCCCAAACTTTTCTGTGAACAGTAGTAACGATGCAAGCTGTTTCAAGGTTTCTTTCTTCTACTGTCAAAACATTTCACTGCCTGAGTTTAAGAGCTACCCTGTAACTGCTTTTGGTGAGATAGATCTTAGGCAATGGGCTTCTCTTAAGCCTTTGAGAGCACTTGGTTTTCATTAACCTGACGTATGGAACTGATGGCAGCTGTCGAATCAGTTAGATATGTTCATATTGTCTTGTTAACTCTGTTTTTAAGGGAGGCACAGGAACCAGGGGCTAAAAACTTTCATTCCCTCATTAAGAGGGACAAGAGCAGTGAAAAAAAGCAACTATTAATTCGTTATACTTTTCCCTGTACCTTCTGTTGGGTTACTTTGAACTGGTTGCCCACAGAAACATTTCATTTGGGTTCAAGTCCCACAGCAATGAGAAGCTCATGATCTTTGTCATAATGCACTTGGCTTTGAGAGCTCTTTGCTTAATGACCCAAGAACATGAGACAGGGCATGGATCTCTTTGTGAGTAAGAAAGTTAATACACATGATATAATTTTCATGAATATGAGTTTTTGTTCTTTTTTTTCTTTAATTTAAAAATAGAAGTTCGGACAATGGGGTTGATTATTTTTTGTTTCTGTGAGTAGAATTGAGATTCAATAGTTTTGTAATTATTATTGTGTAAAAATAACATGTATTATTTCTTTTGTAAATATTCTAATATTTTGTATAAAATATTCTCTATTGTATATACATATACATTTAAAGATAACATAACATATGTACTAAATACATTAATATAGCAGAAACAATAAACAGGTGACTGTATGTTTCTGACTGTCCACCTTAACTTTTCTCTTTTGATTTGTTTTGCTTTCAGGCATAACAAATCCATATATCCCAATTGCTGAGGGAAGGTGTTTGAGAGCTGAGCTAGTGACAGCTGGGCTGGTGTTCATGATGGCCAGAATCCTTCTTTTGTGTTTGGGGCTGAATAGAAGGTGGGAGGAGGAGAGTTCACAGGCAAAGAGCAACCTAAAACCAAATTTAGGCTTGTTATGAATTCTTTTGAGTAATATTGCCATAGCTGAGCATTTAAACTCATGAGACTCAGTCTCCGAGGCTGCTTGAAAAACTTGTGAGAGGTTTAATTGTATAGATATATATTCATATAAATTATGAGTATATGTTCATCTTTGAGCTTTGTTTTGCCTTTTCAGTCATCTTTGGTTGCTTTTCATACAACCAGGGGCTCAAGAATTAGCTGATCTTAGAATTATTTTGGTGACGTTACCAAGTTCTGGGACTCTGTGATCCAGCACTTTAAAAAAGACATGAGTTTTGTGATGGACTGTAATAACGTTTTGAAAATTGGTAATCCTCTGTAGGTAAAAATGTATTTCATGAAAGAATCAAGTTATCCTTTTAATTATCCTAAATGTGCACCAGTGCACCTTCTCTAATTCTAGTGTAGGTACCAGTGATACCTGGTGGTGTGAAATCAGTATGAGGTCTCATTGGATACGAGTATGCAAAAGGTCAGATCATCAGTGTCCAAAGTCAGTACATTTGCTCTTATTTTCATCAACCAAATGTATGGTTTCCAGCTCTTGCCATTCAGCAAAAAATTGCTTTCTGTCGGGTTTCTTGTAATCAATAGAAATATTCATATATATAAAATGAATCAGCAACATGGTTCTAGGATCCTATAGGTATAGATCCATTTAGCTAGTTAACTTTAATTAATTCTCTAAAATCTCTCACTATACTGCATGATAACAACCCTTTTTGTGTTCTTTCTTGTGCAATATTTTGTTTTTTGAGAGATTTCTCTACAGTGAAGAGAGTTAACAGCAGGTAATGCCATTCATCTCGGAAGGAGTTTGAAATTTTCAGTGTTAGTGATGAATGAGGGTATCTGACCCACATCTGTTTTACATTAGAATGGAACATTGCCCTGACATCGTTAGGAGCATTTGTCAAGATTCCCTGGACAGAGCTTCTGTAAATTACATGCTGCAAATGTGTCAGGGTCAGATAAGAGGATATCATTAACTGCGCTAAAGTTTACTCATGGTTCTGTCAGTTCAACTTAATATGTTAACTGCCAACCATTTTCCTTGAGATGTTTCATTAAATCTTTCATTCACAGGAGGGGAAAAATAGTATCACTGTACCCAAAAAATATTGCACATGTTCTTTTCTCATAAATCATATTAATTGCAGGCATGGTCACAAAGCATATTAAACACAGGCATGCGTAAATGAATTAAAACATATGAGAATTTTATTGTGCCTATGGAGGGTCCTACATCCTAAAATACTAACCACGTTAACAGCCAGAATGTTTCATTTCAATAAAACAAGCTGGTTTTTTTAGTTTAATGGCCTTTATTTTGGTGATAATAGAAGTATTTTCCAACAGCTGATAATGGACCAGACATTGCGTTCATGCCTTTAAGGCTTTCATCACTCGAGTTCTCTTTTTTGGTCGTATCTTCAGCTGGTGGTTCTGTGCTGACTCCACCAGCAAGGAATTTGTACTAATGAATATTTTGGATTGCTTCAGATGTGTTCTCTGAAAACTTTTATGTAGAATTTGGTTGTTGCAGTCCACTGTGTTCTGTTTACTTATTCCTAATTTCACTTTGTTTTCTAATAGAATGATTTTATCAATTACATATATTGTATTTTATTGTATAAGCACAAAGGCTGTGCATCAACATTCCTCTGTGTGTTTTGTAAAACGTGAGAACAAAATATATGTAGCTAAAAAACTTAAATCTGATTTCTTTTTTTGCATTTATAGCAGTTCTACTCTAAAATAAATAGAATTGCATCACTTTAATTCTAGGTGTTAGCTCAGCCCTTGGACTCTGGGTCATTGAGGCTGACAATCACTAATTTAGCTTTCCCAAAGTGATTTAGAAGGAAGCACATATTTTCCAGTAATTTGGATGGTATATGGATTGAATAAATTTATTTTCTGCCTTAATTATTATAAGGCAATCATATCTGTTTACTTCCTTAGAACTATACTGCTTCATACCCACAGAAGATCTGAGCTGCAAAATCCAGATCCTTGTGTGTCTTCAGTGCACGGCTAAGCCGAGGGTGCTGAGCATCTTGCAGACATGGCCCATTAATGGATTTCTAATTGATTAGGTGAAAGTTAGCCATGCCCTTCCTGTAACTCCTTGTATGGGTGAGAAGGTCATCGCACATACCGCAGCAAAGACTCCTGCCCCGAGGCTACTTCCCTCAGAGCTTTCAAAACAGACATGACCAAAAATCTAATTATTTAGATACTAATCAACTGCAGGATGATTTTGAAGGCCTCTGAAGAAGATATTTCTAGGAAGCTGGTTACTGTTCAGACTTTAGTTTTCTCCAGCACAGAGACGGACGGCTCAGTCAGTTCTGCTCCAGAATATCTACTAGGTGCATGTCCACTTAATAAAATGATGCCTAATTATTTTCTAATTTTAAAAAGTTAAAGTAAATCTCACCAAATGCTAATTTTAGTTTGTCAAAGAAAAGAAGTCTCTATACAAATAGAGGTGCTAGTGATGTTTGAGTGGTGTTTGAGACTTTGTCTGCATCCAGGTTTAAATTTCAAGACAAGTCTCTTATTTTAAAAGAGCTTCCAATCTGAAAGTTTTTGAGCTCATTGTTTTTGCTGGCAAAGTCCAAATAATTCTGTCTCGGGTTTTATTCTATAGAAAATGTTAAATTAAAAAAACCCCTCTAGTTGAAATACACAGTTGGTAAAAGAATTATTTACCCAAATTAGCAATTGGTCCTAAAAGTGCTGGCAGGCAGTGTGCGATGTGAGAGCCCTGAGGCAGAGAAGAGTTCCCCTCTGACAGAGCCCAGCTCAGCCCCTTCTCCTTGCTCTTGAACTTGGAACAGAACGAGGGGAAGTCCTGTAAATATTGGTGTCACACTGGCCCTACACGGCAATGGAAAGGATTGCGCACTTGAGATTTCTGATAAACCCCTGTGCGTTTTAAACTGTAGTCAAAACCATGATTCTCCTGCCAACATAAATATTTTCCAAAGTAGTAATTTTCAATGTAAATGTTTAAGTTATCTCATGGATTTTTTTGTAGTTCTGTCTCTTCTTTTAACTCTATTAGTGTTAATTGCAAGGGACAAGGATCAATATTACCCAAATTAACATAGATTCTAATGCTGTGTCCTGCTGATGCAATGTCAAATCATTAAGCATGCTACATTTTTGGACCATATAAAATTCCAAAGTTATAAGAAAAATATTTAGAATTTCTGAAACAGAAATGCTTGTTAAAATAATAGAAATTTTAATAGTTTTCAGAACCAATTTTTAGAACAAAAATTTGAGATTTCAACTCAAGTGATTTCAACTTTTGGGGAGCTTTGGCAAAAAATTATGTGCAGATAACACAATTTTTCAACCTGTGGTAATTTCAGAGGGTATTTTTATTATTAACCCCAAGTGCTTATAACAGGTTTTAGGCATTGAATATATTTGCTGAATTAAATAGAAAATATCTTATGTCCTGAATCTAAATTAATCTTGTTTTTATAACTTAACAGTTGTAAGATTTCAATATCTGAATGAAGTCTTTGCATATATTTTGGAATTTCTTTTTGCATGAAAGCTTCAGTTTGTGAAACATTCGGCAAATACCACGTGTTAAACTCATGTTTTACAGCTTAGTGAATCAGAAGTGAACATTCCAGTGCTGCATGTAGTAACTGAACTTCTTTCTCAGCATTTTTCTTTTTAGTGAGATATATTGGGTGGATTTGATGCAAACATTTTGTGTTCTGGATGCAGGAATCTGGATTTCTCTTTCTGAACTACTCTGTTTCTACCTCTTGCTCTTTTCCTAATCAAACATGTAAATATTGGGTAGGTCTTCTTTCCCACCTAAATCAGAATCCCTGGATCTTGTTTCATCTATTTATTTAAAAAAAATAAACCCAAACAAGCAAACAACTCAGAGCTGGAAACACAAGCTCCCTGCAATAGTAATACCTTTTCATTTGTGATGGAAAATAAGTACAATTCCAGGAGGACCATCAGAACTTTAGGAAACAGATATGTTTTTATGAGGTTTAATTTTGTCTTTAAAAAATAGACTCCAATTTTTAAAAATTCTCTTTAGTTTGTGGCAAGAATTGCTGCGAAGCAAAATGGTCATCAAATAGCACATCATATAATTGTAATGACTTTTCGGAGCAAGAACAGCCTGTAAATTGTCACAATATGCAGCTTTGGCAGAAGCTGTATGTCACCCATCTGTTAGAAGATGCAGAAGTGCTCTTGTCAGGCTCTGAAGTGCAATTTATTTCAGCAAAAGTAAACAAATCTCAGTCATACACTTATTTTCAAAGTGTTCTATAGTAGAGTGCCAGGAAAGGAAATGTTCACCAACCTGTAGTGAGAGAGATATTTGAACAACAAGAACTTTTCACTATAGTTTCGTGCTTGAAAATGCAGATGCTTTTGAAATTTTTTCTCATTCTTCTACTGGAAATTATGGCCTAGAGGGCTGGGCTTTTATAGGGACAAGCATGTATTTTCCAGTAAACTCTTTTCAGCTACTGATTTCATAACTGTCCCTGTAGAAGCAGCTTAATAAGGGAGTCACAGCTGACTTGAAGTTGCTCTGGAAAGCCTGACCCTTTCTGTTGTGTCCTCTAACTCAGATGATGGAATCAATAACTGGTGTTATGACCAGGACTTTGCTCTTGCACGTTAATTTCTTTACAGCACACGGGGCATGCAGCAGCGGGGGTACAGCTGCTCTGCCCCTTGCCCAGCACCCAGAACATCAGGATTCACTGGAGTTCTTTGTTACTTCCATCAGCAGTGCTACTGGGATCTGCTCCAAACTGATTTCATTGTCATGGTTCCTGATCTTGGAGAAGAAAATTGTGTGAGGTTTTTCACAGCTTTTTTATGTTTGTAGATCACGTGGGACAGCATGGTTAAACAGACACTACTTGCTTTTTGTTCTCTTATAATTTAGTACTCAAGGAATAAACATCTGCATAACTCCCAGCTGGGGCTGGGATCAGGCACTCCAAAACCACAAAAGTTTTAAAAAATATTTTTCCTTATTTGCCCCAGTATCACTTCTTATTGCTTGTTAGCCATCAGATTTTATTTTGGTGGATCATGCAACCAAATTCTACTTCCTCCTGAGATTAGCTACTCAAAGCACAATTCAAGTATCAAGTCTACCTGGTTTAGGAAATCAAATTATAGATTCGAGAACTTCTGTGGCTCTGTAAGCAATGCAGTTCTTCATATATTTTAACTCTTTCTATTATTCTACCTCTTAGGTAATGGGACTCTTGACTAACCACGGTGGCGTGCCTCACCAGCCCCAAACGGATTACGCCCTGTCCCCTCTAACCGGGGGCCTGGAGCCCACCACCACTGTGTCAGCCAGCTGCAGCCAGAGGTTAGATCACATGAAGAGCTTAGACAGCCTGCCCACATCCCAGTCCTACTGCCCGCCGACCTACAGCACCACGGGATACAGCATGGACCCCGTCACGGGCTACCAGTACGGCCAGTACGGACAAAGTGAGTACGGCACGGCTGCGGCGGGAAGCGAGCACCGCGCCCGGCTACCAGCAGCCTGGGCTGCCTCTAAGGCAGCTCTGAGCAGGGATCCTAAGGGCTCGCTGCTACTTCTCCTCAAAGCCGTGCACTGGGGAGATAGCTGATTGTTCAAGCAGGATTTCTGCTGCATAATTATTTTCTTAAGTGATGTCAACAACATCTTGATGTTATTAATTGTTGAGACATGAAACCTGATTGCCATTAGGTAAAACATAAGGGTTGTCCAAAATGAAATAACCGCTGGCATTCCGCTATTAGAAACACATGTTCTTAATGAGGTCAGCTCAAGAATCATTACAGTATATAATCCCAGATACATAGAGTTTTGTCAAACTTGTCCTAGGAATAAAAATATTAGTCCCTTTCCTTTGATATATCAGTATTAAATATGACAATGTCAACCTGTAGTTGGCATGGCCCCATGCTGTGAGGTTGTCACAGCATGACTTAAAAAGCTTCTTTTGCTTTTTTGCAGGTGCCTTTCATTATCTGAAGCCAGATATTGCATAAATGAACTGTCCACTTCAAGTTAAAGCTGGTCTTGTTTTCCGGTCTCACTCCAAGGCTTGGATATGAGGGATCTTCTCAACACAGTGCAGCCTAAACTGGGGCAGTCCCACTGAGAGAAACAAGCTTGTTATGTTCTCTCCAGTCATAGCTTTTAGCAGACATTTGAAGGCTGGACAAAGCTATACAGAAGACAAAGGCCAAAAGCAATAATGAATAAATGTGACATGCTTCATTATGAGTGGGTGTACAAAACAGAGCAGTATTTAACATCACAGCCTGGCAAACATTCCATTTTTTTGTTGTTGTTGAAATTAATGTGCATTAATTGGGAGAAATGGAACTTTTTGAAACTGAACTTAGAGCAGTTTAGCTCTGCATACTCTGACTCATCTGACATCCAGTGCTGACTCTAGTCTAACTTTCAAACAGCTCAGTTTCTGAAGCAAGGTTGGGAGAACCTCTCACTGTACACACTGGAAATTGCCATCAAGAGGAAACGTCACAGTCCTAGGAAGCTGGATAAGTGTGAAAGACTTCCCGAGCAACTCATTGGTTACCTTACCATCACCTTGTCAATAAATGTCACTCACAGGTTTTGCTTTACTGAGAGAGGAGATCTTGTGTAACATGAAACTCAGATTTTACCTTTTTGTATGTTTTCCCAGTGTGTTTTACCCTTTTCAACAAACATGGGAGACAAAAACCCCACCAACAAAACGACTGATTTTTCATAACTGCCTAGCAATGTGCAATACCGTGTACCTCACACAAACTTTGGGATCATCCAAAGTCATAGATATAGAATCAGAACTATATTTTTGCAGGTACTTTTATTTTTGCAGTGCATAATTTCTGATGATAAAATACAGAAATGTTGCAGTCTGCTGGATTACTGAAATTCAGCTTGCTAATCATGATATAAAGGTCATCTTCAGGAAACAATACGAAGAAATGATTACGTTTACATGTTTTTTAGTGATGTACAGGACATAGAGATGGATCTGTATTTGACACATCTGTTTAAATTATACAACGATATCCAATATAGAAAGTATAATTATAGGAATAAGGTTTACAAGAAGTTTGCATCGTGACATTTTAAAATGTCAATAAATTTGCGTTTTGTGATGTTGAGAGGAAGAGGACGGTGGAAGGCAGGATTATTTATTTCTCTCTATTCTTGGAACAAAGAGGGAAGCAGAACACAAATACATTCCTTTTAGAGTTAAGGACTATGAAGTAGTGAGTTAGACTAGGTTCAGTACAGAGGTTAGTTCACACAATGGTCTTAAGGGTGATGGAAAAATGAAATATTATCTTTGTGTTGCAGCCTCTACAACAAAATGTGTTGTAAAAAAAAGAAAAATTCAAACAAAAAAAAAGAAAAAAAAGGAAAAAAAGAAAACAAAAAACAAATGTCTTTCATGTAAAAAGTTCAGTAAATATTTACTATTTATAATGAATAAACATTATGAAGACTTGCAAAGCACTGATGATTTTGTCCTAAAATGTAGTATTGTGATAAATACATTGATACATTTTAATCTGAATATCATGAAGAAATAAACCATGTTATCTTCCACGCAGGCTGCATTGATTATATGAGTGTATTCTGCACACATCCTGGGCTCTGGGAGCGCTGGGCAGCCTCTGTGTGCAGGCCCTGCTTGTGTGCCTCGTGGAGCTCTGTGTGTCTGGGTGCGTGTGGGATAATGAGCCGTGCCTTTTCTGAGCGCCCTGGGTACCAGCAGTACATCTTCCCAAGAAGGGAAGAGCCCTTATTTTTCAAAAGAAAATACATAGCTTTAAACCCAGCACAAAAAGGGCAACTGGGAGGGCTTCAGAAAATGCAGGAACTTTGTAATCAGGTATAGGTGGTATCTGTCCTGAATTATAATTTTTTTCCTCAGAAACCTCAAGAATTTTTTAATAGGCCTGCACACAAGCTGATTGAAACATGGGGAAGACCCTTCAAAATGAGTGGAGTAAATTTTACTGCCACATCAGTGTGTAAGGGAATTTTACTCCACCCTGGGCTTGGTGAACATTTAATTTCCTCACTATTTTGTAGGGGATGTAGCCACCTTGAATTTCTTTCTGCCTTTTTTCCATGTGCATTTTATTTTTATTTTGTTCTGTTAAGTCTAGCCGTCTTCCATCAGTAAAGGAAGGAATACATTTCTTGAAAAGGGGACATTAAAAATGTTGAAAAATGGGGAGAGTGGGGAGAGGAGATTTCTTTTTTTTCCTTTCCAGTTCCTATTTCTTTGATATACTTTTTAACTTCTGAGGCAATTTAAAATTAAAGCTTTCTTATTAACACCTATTCCCTGCTTTTAACTGCTATTTTTTGTGATTTTTCAGTGTTGCTTCCAAAGACATGGCCCTTGGCAATCGTGTCATGTCCTAGGCTTGCTGCAAAGGCGAAGGGAAACTTCTATTTCCCACTTGCAATTCCTTTTCTGTAAACTACTGGGTAGAATCCTGCTTGCTTACCCAGTTTGGAACTGGGCGATGAGTGCTCCTTCCCAGGAGGAGTGTGCCCTTGTCACAGGGTGATTGAAAAATGCCACCTTCCTTTTCTGGTCCAGCAGCTGCAGGGGTGGGGCAGAGCTGTGGTTTCTCCCTGTCCCCTCAATCCCACTGAGGTGCTTTACTGACCTCACGTTAGGGAATGGGTGTTTTGGCTGCTCCATCCTCTTCTCAAGGGTCTCCCGAGCACCTTCTTGTGTGAGAGCCCAATGCAGAGCAGGAGAGACTGGAAACGAGACAGTTAGGGAGAAAAGGCCCTGTCCCTGCCCGTGGTGAGCAGGTTGGAACTGGATGATCTTGAAGGTCCCTTGCAATCTCAACCATTCTATGATTCTTGGATGACCTTGAAGGTCTCTTGCAATCTCAACCATTCTATCATTCTTGGATGATCTTGAAGGTCCCTTCCAACCTCAACTGTTCTATGATTCTATAAAAACCACCCAGTCTTCTCACAGTCAAGCCATGCAGTGGAGAACTGGGATGAACTCTTGTCATGGGAAGGGAGGAGCCTGGGGCAGAGGGACTGAGCAGTATCTGGATTTATTATGTGCTGTAGAAATCTTTGACAGAGCTATAAGGATAATTTGGCATTCTGTTGATCCCTTCTTGTTATCGCTGTCAAGACTGAAGTTGTTCTTGGGAACCACATGTGTTTCTAGAATATGAATCCTGGAAAGTCAGAGGGGAGTGAGCCTGCCACGGATATTGCATTTGACAGAAAAGCCATGGAATAGCTGGGAGGAATATGCTCACAGCAATGGAGACCAAACCCCACTCATGTATGAGTGCAGAAAGGGCAGGTCTCAGTGTCCCTCCTCTTATTTTCCTTTTTCTGTGTGTGAGTGTGCATATTTTACAAGATGGAAATAAATCACCACAGCTGCTTAACCAACTCTCATCTCATTAGAATTGAAAGTTTTTGAGAGGCAGGTTTTCATAAAGTTTTTTTTTCTTTGTATCACAACCATGATTTTTAACTAATTATTACATCTGCCTTTATCTAGAAATGACTTCTACTCCCATCACAATACCTAGTATATGCATTTTGCCATATACTTACTTTAGTGTGTATTGCTATTCCTTTATCTGGACATTAATGAATGAGCTAGGAAAATAATAATTTTTAATGACACCTATTATCCTTTTCTTTTCCCTAGATATTTCAGTTTTTCTCATTTAAATAAAAGCTAGAAATAAACATTTTTCTCCAATAATCACCCAGGTTTTTCTACTCAGTATTGCTCAAAAGTCTCCAAATAACAAATGCTGTTGAAGTGTATCTTTCTGAGCTATTTTGAAAGGCACAAAATGCCTATCCAAATCTTCAAATCTTCACTGAAAATAGCTGATTGTCAAACAGATTCTGTGTCCTCAGAAACCCATTTCTGCACCTATGTGGTATTAGAGTTAGGTTTTTAATCCCTAGGTTAAGGTGCCATCATGGCTAAACACAAAAAATTCTGGCTACAGGTCTGTAACCTGTATCTCCAAACATAATGAAAAAGTACAAAATTACTTAACTTTGCAATTCCAAACCCCACCCCAAATTATCACATGCTACTAATATTTTTTGATAGCAAAGATGTCTTTGCATTTTCTCAGAAGTATGACAGATAACAGTGTGCAAACTATTTGTTATGTCTGAATCCTGTGATATATTCTTGCACATATAAGAAATGCATTGTCTCTGGTTACTGCTGATGTGTAAATCATACATTTTTGCTGTGTTGGTAACCATGAACATTCTCCACATTTGCTGTCCATAAAGTCTTCTGGCCTTAAAGTCTATAAAGTGGATTACTAGAAGGTACCCTTGTATGAAATAAGAAGAAATTAATTTAAGGCAATATCAATGGGACCATTAGAAACCTGGAACAGCTTGAATTTACAAACTTTGTATTGTTCGTTTCAATGTTCTGCTTAATTGCAAGAAAACCTGAATCCTGATGAGAAGATCCCATTTTTAATTCATTTTTGCTTTTCCAATGACATCTAGATATTCCCTAGAGCAACTAGAGAGTCCTAGGGTTATTTAAAGAAGCACATGAGTTGATTTGAATCTGTTCAACATATATGTCTATTGTAAAATAATAAAACCTGCAGTCTGCTTCTGTGAACATTGCAGGTAAGAGGCCAGATTTTCACTCCCTATTCTGTCCCATCACTTCTGGGCAGCTCATTACACGCTAGGAAATTCTCATCAGTCTCAGGGAGCAAAATGCTATAGCTAAAGGACTAGTCAGGTTCAAAAACTTACAGATATTTACCATACAAACAGGCTTCAAAATCAGGATGTGAACGTGGTGCTGGCGCTTGTCTCTGTTGCCATCATGGCTCCCACAAGCAGCACCTCGCAGTGTTCACACACAGCTGAAATCTTTGCTTCACACACAGCTGAAATCTTTGCTCGGTGCATTTACATCACCTCAGAACCAGTCACTGCATAACCCAGGGTGGCTGGGGACACCTCAGGCACTGCAGCGTTTAGACATGCACTGTTTATTTTTCAGCTACTCAGGCAATGTCATGAAAAATCATAACAAATCTAGGAAGACACATCACATTTGACCTTTGCTGAATAATTGAATAAAGCCAGCTTGATACACAAATATGAAAGAGCAGTTGCTGGTAAGAGCGGAACTATTGCTTCCTTGTCTGAGAATTGGAAACAGTTCAGAAGCTTTATTAACCATTCGGTGTCTTCATCTTCAGCAAAGTTTGTTGCTTAGGCCATAACCAAATGTTAAGTGACTTGTTTCTCCCTGCACTCCCCTCATTTTAGTGCTCACACGGGTATCTTTGCTTATGCTGTACACAATTATGATCTCAGTTCTTCTCATGTCTCTGTACAATCATCTTTTTTTTTTCTCACAGACTCAGTTTTATTTATAGTAACATTTTTTCCCCATATATATGCATTTATTCATAATGATCTCAAGTGTACATACCTCTAAAATTTTAGCTTTTAAGGGGTGACTGTTACAGGTACTCCACACAGTCAAACCATGATATTTTATAATTCAGAAATTCGAAGATGGAAAAAATGTCTTTGGAACCAGCCTTGTGCGAGTGTCCCCATGGTCAGAACCAGAGTAATTAACTAAAGGTACAAATCTCCCGAGGGATTTGAAATGCTGTTTTGACCACATTTATTCTGGGGAAGGGTCCGTTGGGGCTGGGGGTGGTGTGGCTTGCAGGAACCATCTGGTTCTGCACTACAAGAGCCATAGAGCTTCACTGGGGTCTTGCCCCTCTGTGGAGTTCATGACACAGCATTTGACTGAATCCTTTTTCCATCGTCCCCATCTGAAGTCTCCAGGTGGTGGAAGACACACTTTGCCCTCAATGTCACGGCTTTTCCTCATTGTCTCCCTTTCCCTTGTGGCTCTCCAACAAACTTGAGTCCTGCCGCTCTGCATGAGCCCAATAGCCACACCTTTTATCCCAGGGCCTGCATCAGCTCAGTAGAACTTCCCTTTCCCTTGCTCTTCCCAAAGACTCTGACCGGCAGCACCAGCACCAACCGCAGTGCTCCCGAAACGTCACATCACTGCTTCATCTGGCACTGAAACCTCATGGAAATATCTGCATAGTCAGGGCTGCCTGATTTGAAAAGGGGATAATGAATGTGGGTGAAAAGGTGAGGTGGAGTTCAGCTTTCCTTTTAGAGCTCAGAAGGGTTTCTGAGTGCAGTGCAGTGTAGCCACGGCAGGCATGGGGTGGGGATGGTGGGGGGTCAAGGGGGCAACTGCAGAGTACGTGGGGAGCAGCCAAAAGGTGGCCCTCACCAGCTGAGAGGACATAGCCCCAAGGAGAGTGGGGCCACTGCCAGGAGAGAGCCACTGCCAGGAGCAGCTTCTGACCTGCTGGGACTGGGGAACGTCAAGGGGACAGCGCTCGACCGGGAGGTGCTGGTGGTGGGACGGGGCTCAGTGGTGTGTGAGCCGTCTGCTGTCTCTGGTGCCAGGATGTCCAGATGCCACATGCAGCGGAAGCAGCACAGCTTTCCTTGTGGGTGGCTGGAGAGACAGCAGGAATCGTGCTGGCTATCCTCTCAGAAACCTGAGGAATTTTTTTCTGCCGAGCGTAGAGCTCCCACACAGTTTTCCACATGGGTGTTGCCGTCCCAGGGAAGGTACACAGGGGGTGGGAGGGGAATTGGTGCTGTGGCCCCTCAGTACTCCTAAAAGTGCATTTTTCTCAAGTGTGTGAAGTCAGCAAGGGGTGGCTGAGGGGAGCAGCCAGGGCAGAGGTGTTCCCAGAGATGCTGCCTTTGGGTAGAGCTCAGTCTTTTCTTGAGAATGGTTGGGAACAGCATGTGCCATGTCTGAAGTTGGCTCCTGGTGCATGGAGCACTGTGCAAAAATAAATCCCACTGCCTTTCAGGTGCTCCTGGGACATGTGAGGGCTATGCCAGTGCTGCAGTGGTCCCAGGTGATTCATGTGTGAGCACATTGGGATATGGTGGAGAATAGGCTCTGCTGGGGATTTCCTTGGTAACTGCACCTCCCAGGGCAGACAGCTCCTGTGAGCCTTTGCCGTAGCCTGGCTTTGCTTTCAGAGCATTTTGTTGGACTCAGCTGTGATCCAGACTGTGCCTGCCAGTGCTGAGACCACGATGGAGCCTCAGGTGGGAGTTTTCTGCCAGGTCCCACTGGGGCCAGGCTGTCCCAGCCAGGCCCTGACCCCGGGGACAGGGACAGTGTGCAGGGCTGGCCTGCCCTGCCTCGCCGAGAAACAAGCACAGCAAAACCACCTGTGAAACTCAGTAAAGATACTTGGTTTGGCTGAAATAACCCTGTAGATTCTGGTAAATAATTTCTGGGGTTTAGATATGCACCAAACTTGTGGCAGAAATCCTTACCTACCTCCTTTTGTAATCCCTATTCATAAAAGGCTACATAAATGCCAGATATTTGAAGGATCCAGAAGGAAGCAGTTTCTCCACCCCCCATCTAAAGGAAAATATAATCTCTACTAGTGTAGAGATTTGTAGAGATTTGGCAAGTGCTCTTGCCAAAAAGGAGCTTGGAGTAGTTAATATTTTTATTGCTAAATATAAAAAAACCTCCTAAAAAGAATACACAGAATAGATAAGGAGGTCAATCTTATGTCCATGTGCACCCATTTTCCTTTGATTTTCAGTGGAAATTTTAGGTGTGTGAGGACCCAGAGATAGCAAAGATGAGTGAACAAGGCAATTTTGATCTGTGAAACTACAGTTCTGTTACATCTATTCTGATTCTGCTCAAGTTCATCAGGAAAGATTAACTTTGGCAGCTTGTTCAGTGACTAAATCTTGATATTTTTGTGGCTTAATTCATAACATAACTGTAAGCTATTGCCCTGTGTTTATATTTCCCATCCATTTCTCACATTTCCAAAGCATACTGATATGTGATCCTGGCAATTTAGCTACCATAATTGGCATTTTTCTAGGGCCAAAAGGAAACAAATTCCTTATCCTCCATACTTCTTTAATTTCTGAAAAACAACAAGTAACATGGTTAATCCTCTTTTTTGATCTTTTCCCCTCCTTTGAGTTTTTCTTATGGTCTTTTCCTTTTAATCTTTTACTTTCTTTTTAATCTTCACTCATTGTCCCCCTGCATTTGAAGAATTTCATGTACTTACATCTCTAAAAAGAATTGGACCACTTTATGGAAATAGCTCTTTAGGATCTTGTTCAAAGCACCATTATGTACTTTTAACTGTTTGGGGGAGGGTGAAAAAAGGAGAGAAAAAGCAACTTTAAAAGCAGTGTGTGTTTGTGTAACCTAGCAGAACATTTATCCATTCAACGAGATGCAGAAACAGTGTCCGGAAACACTCCAAGTTAAAATAAGACCAGACTACTCTAGATGAGCAGGATGGTGAATAAGCATCTGCCTTTGGTAGGGGCTGGGTCACGTCATCTGACTCCTGGTGGAGGTGTGTTTGGGCAAGAACATTTCGGGAGGGGCCAAGAAGGGCAGCACAGGTGAGCTCTGTGGTTCACCTGCACCAGCTCCTGCCAAGCTGGGAATGAGGAGGGAATGAGCTGTGCTGTGCAAATCCTTTAAACCTCTGCTGCAGAGGACACCATTACGGCCCCAAGTCCTCCTTTGTACATCAGCCGTTCTCAGGTGGTGTGGAGACAGCTCTGTGAGCAGTCGTGGAAACTGGAGACGCGCAGTTTCAGTTATGCTAAAGATGGTGTGCTCTGGCCTCGAGTGGCCCTTCCTCTGGGTCACCTGGGTATGTCACAGCATGTTTGAAAGGGAATGTGTCGCACGGAGTTTCTTGGGCCAGGATTCTGGGTTTGTCAGATACCTGTGGGATGAAGCCCATGTATCGACAAGAATGGCCCAGTGCTAACACAGTAGTTTATCTTCCAGGCTTAGCCTGATGTGGCTCTGACTGTCTGAATGCTGGAGAAAGAAAGATTCTGTGTGCCTTTCATCAAGCACTAGAAAACTGCTTAGATATGTGACGATGCCAGTACACTGCATAGCATAAGATGAGTTAAAACACTTATTTTTAGGAAATAAAGACTGTGCATCTCAAGAATCAGGCTGAAGCTATGTTTTAAGAGGCAAGGTGAAGCATAGCATTCCTTGTTCATTGCATACCCAAAACTGCCACCGTGAGTTCATTGGTGTGATTTTTGTCACTCAATTCTCAACTCAATTGTGGTGTCCTATCCCTCAAAACCCCCTTTAATTTTTTTTAAAAGTTGCCAATCCCAAAAGCCCCAGAAACTGGTCGACAGAGGTCATGTGTTTCTCAAGCAGACAAAAATTTACACGGATTAGCATATGTCCAACTTCATTTATGCAGAATTGCGGGCTTCTTTTACTGAAGCAAATTCTTTAAAAAACAAACAAACAAACAGCAAGAGTTTACAGAGTTCTGGAAAAGTTGCAAAACTTAAATGAAAATCCTTTTCCAGTTCCATGAATATAAATTGGGCATAGTTCCCATGAAGATTTTATACTAGTTTAATGCATGTGTTTTATTTGTAGTTAGACTGCTGATAAAGCTTTTCTTCTGTCACCTCAAAAGAAGGTTAGGTCCACTGAATCTCTTCTCCTTTACCCACAAGAATAGGTGAATTAGATCTCTCCTATAACTTGGCCTCAGCCGAGAACAGGATTTGGCATTGCTCTTTATTGGAATTTTAAATATTTTTTCTTTCTTTTCTTTCTTTTCTTTCTGTTTTTTCGTTTTTTTTTTTTTTTAAGGCTGATTTTAAAACAAATAGTTAAAATGTGGAGCTGAGCATTTCTTCTAGAAGTTGCATATTCTAAATGTACGTATACCGTAGTCTGCTGCTCATATAAAATTACAGACTTCACTTTCATCTTTCTTTTTACAAGAAACCCTTAATGACAAATGCAGGCTGTTTAGTGATACCGATATACTGCAATCTTAGCATGTGAATTAGTCATCATACAATCAGTTCAGGGGGTCAGGCCTAAAGAAACAGTGCAGAGTTGGCAAACTGCTAGTCTGGTGATGTGCTCTCCACTTCAAAGTCATGGTGCTTATTCCCCAGAATTCAGATCACAGAAAGAAACAGCTGGTATTGTCGTTTGTGGCAGTAAGGACTTTTTTTTTTGTGGCAAGATAAGGTTTCACTACTTTGTAAAACAACAATTTACTTTAGAGTGACCCAGCCTGTAAAACACAATAGGAAGCAGGAATCCACAGAGCACTGCTCTGCTATTATCATGCAAGTAGACATGACCTGTGACAAACCACACTGGAGAAGACTTAACCTCCTTGCTCCTTGTCTGAAAATATTCTGTGTAGTCCACTTGTCAGTGGCAGTCAAAGGTTTCATATTCCAGAACGACTTAATAAGTTCTTTTCTATTTGGATATTGCTCTCTTGCATATTTCCAACGTGGCACGTATTTTTGGCAGCACACAGTAACAGACTATCAGTCCTAATGCTTAATGCAAATACATTAAAAGTTTCAACTTTCCACCTAAGCTCCAAGGCTGTCAAATTAGAGTTCAAATTTAAGTTTTCGTGTTCAACTTGTAGATAGGAGCTGACTGAAACACCATTTTTTTTTTCTTCTTCTTCCCTTAAACCCTCATCACATCACACTGGTGCTTTTAAAGTCATTTCACCTAGTAACCCGAGCAGATTTGTTGCCCAAATATTGTGGGGGTAGGGGAATAAAAAATTAAATCCCACGTTTTAAACTGCCTGGCAGATGTGTGTCTCGGGGATTTGTTATTGTTCTATTATTGATATTATTCATAGACTTCACGGACAAGGCAGGCTTATCTGCCAAATGCCTCATTATCAAATGACTGAGACCCAATAAGTGCTTAACAGCATTCCTTACCAAAAGAGGAAATGGTTCCAGGCCAGATCCCACTCTGCCAGATCTGGTGGACAGAGTCCCACTTCAATGAAGCATCACTTGGGGCCCCTCAACGCTCACTCCCCTTTATTTTCTGACATGCTTTTTAATTCCCCAGAATGAACCAAACAGCTTTAGCTTCTCTCATCTCACAGTGTGTCCTGCAGCTTCTGGAAAGGAACCTGGACACAAGGAAAAATGCTACGGAACAGAAAGAGCCACAATACAAACCATATGACAACGCCTATTTCTTCATCCTCTTTGTCATGTTGTTTTACTCTTTCCTGGCGTTAACTGTCTTCTTTGGTTATGTACGCTCGAAGAAAGAGGTTTCAAAGCAAGATCCTTACCAGGAGTTCATCGAGGACAGGAATCGAAATAAGAAGTGGAACATGACCCGGCCAGTGGTGGTGAAATTTGACTTTGAAGAAGAAAGCATTCTTTGAACTCCTTAAACCAAAATACTCTGCAAAATGCACCGGACTGTCTCTGCTGCCAAGATCTCAAGTGAAGATCTACGCATTTATCTTGTTCGATCGTTACCCTCACAATAAATCAGAGTATTGCTTAAAATAGGTAAAGGAAAAAGAATTTTCTTTCTTTTGTTTTCTTGTAATCCATTTGTTGCTGGAATATATATTTTCTAAATCTTGGAGAAATCTTATAAACTTTATAATGAGATTGAAAAGTGGATATTTTTGGCTTTTGCTTCCGGTTTGGCACAACAAGAATGGGAATCTATCCTACACAGAGACCCTGAATTTAAGACAAAGGACTAGTTTGTGTATGCACATACCCACTCCAGTGGAATGCTGTTGCTTCTGAGTCCCAGACCTGGGAACTGAAGTGTAGTATCCCTGGGAAGTGCCTCCCTGGAATAGCAGAATGCATTTTGCCTAGACCAGCAAGTACTATTTAACATGTAAATGTAGAAAAGCTCCTCTTGCGTTCCCTCCCCTCAAAAATTAATTTCATATGCTATGGCAAAAGATTGAAAAAAACATCTGCAAAACATAATTAAAATGCATCTAGTGGAAAAACAGGTTGTGTGTTCAGTGAGTTTAGAGTCCTTGCCTTGTCCATTTTTTGTATGTATTTATTTTTCACCAGCTTCTAATTGAAGTGTACGTTTCATTTACAGAGAATGGTAACTACAGCAGATCACAAACCTAACACAGGAAGGGCGTCTCTGTGTCTGCAGTAAATATTTGCTAAAATATTGCACAAGCTTTGCTCAGAGTTGTAGTGAACACATTAGACTGCCATCTGATTTATTAAGTTTTCTCCTGCTTAATAAGTATCAAAAAAATAAGAGTTCTGACATAGAACATATTGCTGTGCTTAATATAAAAGAGCAGTGCTTACGTGCTCAGTGATATCCCGCATGTGCTATGACACACTGCTCTGTGATAGCACACGTGCTCATCTTCTGAGCCTTTAACTTGCGGCCCACCTTAGCCAGGGTCTCCCGTTAATGGTGTTCATTTGTAACTTGTGTGTAACTGCTTGGATACATTACACACGGGGCTGCATTACAGAGCCCGTGGCTGCTCAGGGGGCTCTCTGAGCGTGGTAATCATTTTCAGGCGGTAGGTAGGCTCTGCTTTTCCTTACTATGCATACAAAGCCAAAGTGGGGCAAATAAACTTCCATGTATGTATTAGCTTTCCCCG
Source organism: Callaeas wilsoni (assembly GCA_013398955.1). Taxonomy (NCBI): domain Eukaryota; kingdom Metazoa; phylum Chordata; class Aves; order Passeriformes; family Callaeidae; genus Callaeas; species Callaeas wilsoni. The sequence goes on from VWPU01017405.1 coordinate 86,395, forward strand.
CTAGTGGAATTGTAAGTTTAAGGATTTGGTTTTTCTAAAGTGTGTAGCAATCACAACTGTGTATGGACTGTTTTAGGGATGTGTAGATTTTTAATTCTGTCAATATTCAGAGAAAGATTTTATGTATATTCAGCCTGGGCTAAATGATCAGATGCTGCTCCTGTTTCCTGGTGGAATGTGTTGCGATGTGTGTGCAAGCAGGGAGGTTGATGTTATGCATAACCCCTTCTCATAAAACTAAAATTTGCTTCCCACTTACCAGCATGAAGGTTTGTAGAAGTAGGTGACTCGGCTCAGAGTGCTCTGTCTCTGATAGCTATGCCAAAGGAAGATAATAAGAATAAGGTGATACTTTCTCAATTGTACTTGCTCAGCCTTCAAGGATTTGTTGGCCAGACAGGGGCCATCTGAGGCAGAGGCCACTCCTGTTGTCTAAATGCGGGAGTGGGATATGTGCAGACCACTGATGTGCAAGGGATGAACACAAGCTTTTCAATAGGCCAGAAAATGTTCACAGATGTACTTTTGCTCGATTCATCCAACTCCAATTTAAATGGTTTTGACTATATTAACAAGACCAGAGCTGCAGATCTTGCACAAATCAGTGTTTCGTCTATGTTATGCATGTCCTGGCTGCTTCATCTACAGAGTCTGGAGTGGAAAAATAAAAGTTCAAGTCATCTGTGTTCACATCATGCTCCTGACTTTGGAATATGTGAAATTGAAATCACTCTGAGTTGAGTGGCTTGTTAAGGCTTGGAGCAAATGGGCAGACTGACTCTTTCAACATAGAGTTCTGGCTTCTTTCTGTGCTCTGAAAGGCTGTGCAAATGTGGATTTGCTCTCCTGACAGAAGATCTTTTACTGTTTTTATCTTGTCATCAGTGTTTTTTTATTCTTTGCAGTGTATGCTATATTATCTTAAAAATTAAAGATAATTTTTTGAAACTTCATTCAAACCAATGTCCTTTACTTCTGTAAGCTGTTTCTGCTTTTGTCTTACCAAGCAATTATCAGATAATCCTAAGTTCCTTAAACATTCTTCAGCATGTGCGGCCATTGTCTGGAGTTGAGGCTTTTTGGAAACATACACAGCTCGCTTAACAACAAGACCACAAGTTCTTCAAACAATTTTACATTGTGTGTGTGTGTGTGTGTGTGCGCGCGTGCCAACAAGATGAGGCTTTTTCCTGTCCTATCTCTGCGCAGTAGTAAAAATGTCTCTTTGTCAGTGTTAGCCACAGGACACGTTGGTGGCATTATTGGCCTTTTTTCTTCTGTGTGTCAAAGCCTGTTCATCCCTGCCCAGGTGCTCTTATGAGTAACAAATGAGAGAGGAGAATTCCATGCTGCAGCTCCATAGGCACATCCTCAGCCACGACAGTTTCTGAACCTTCGATGCAGCCACGTCCCTCTGCCCTCCTGTCTATCCAGTGGACTAGCTGGAGCTGGACAAGTTTTAGGTTTGGAAGTGTGGCATAAGACCTGTGTGCAGCCTTGGGAGTTGAATGCCATCTTCGCAGAACAAGCAAGAGCCCTATCTGACCAGTGGTGTGCAGAAAGAAGAAGGGTTAAAAGGTACATCTCCTTCCCTCAGCAGAAGAGACATGACAAGGCACTGCAATTGTGGTGCCTCCATAGACTGAGGTGTTGGCTGCCTGCTCTGGAAACAGAAGGTGCTGAGGGTGGTGAGGGCAAGGACGAATGACACACATACCATGATGTGAAGTTTCTGAGGCAGTTAATGCTCTGCCTATGATGTGAGAATTATTCACCTCGTTCTGTCTTCTGTGTATGAAACCAGTGCCCGTGCAGTGCATCCAGAGCTCAGGGAAGCCTCTGATGTGTAACCTTGTCAGTCTCCTGTACAGCCACCTCTGGTTTTCTGTGTGTGGGGTGTGAAACAGGAATAGGAGAGCCAAAAGGACTCCATTCATGGTGAGCCCTGGGCTGTGAAGTATGATTTACACCTCTGAGATAACCAGAATGCTCCAGGCTAGGCACTAGAGAAGGAAGGGGAATGGGGGGAAGGAGGGCATTACAGAGCACCATAAAGAGGACTTAGCCCAGGCAAGGGGCTGTGATGATGTAGGAAATTGAGTTGGAGAGGCTGTTTGTGGCAGCAAGAGTCAGTTCTACATGCTAATAAGTGCCCTGAACATTAAAAGTTTTAGCATTGCAAGAAGAGAGGGATTCATTAGCTGTTTTTGGTATTTTTTTTCTCTCTCTCTGCTTACTAGTGTTCTGAATTAATGTCACTCATCTGGTGATCTTACTAAGAACCTTCTTGTTCCTTCTTCCTTGCTAGTAAGGAACATGCTAAAACCAATTAGATCATGGGTCTTGCTTTAGTTCCCCTACTTTTTGCTATTTCTTGTGGCCCTCTGTAACACATTGCAGCTGATGTGTGTGGGCTGCTTTTGGGGAGGCGTCCACTTTGAATTTAGTTTGAGCATTTTGAGATACTCTATGAAAGGCTTCACTGAAATGCAGGCATGTTGCAGTTTCCACTCAGCCTTTGTGAATTAGTACTGCAGCTCTCTCGACTGGTTTGCAAGAAGGTCTACTTCTGATTAAACTCCTGCTGAGAAATATTAGGTCCTTCTCTAATTTTATTTGCCTGTGTGTATACCCATGTGGCACATGTGTTTTAGTGTATTAGGGTTTGTCTTCCTCTGAAAGCCAAAATTAGGACACATAAGCAGGACCAGCTAGAATGGCAGATATTTTGTGCAGCCCTCATACTCATGTAAATCTGGACTAAGTTGATTTGGCTGTGTAAATTCTGGTGTTTGCTGGTATGTGAGCTACATCTAGAACTGAAGCTTATGTTATAGATATATATTTGACTACTTGCAGCTCTGAACTCCACAACGGAAGCTCTCTGCACCCATGGGGAACCTAAAATACGTATTGGGTGACCAAGAGTTCCTGCAGCCTGTAGGCAGCTGTAGACATTGAGCATTCTTTTGCTGTAGTTACTAATGCATGGAAAACTTCATGGTAGGGACTGCTGTTGCATTTCAGAAAAAATAAAGTATGCCTGAATTAAAGCAAGCCTGGCACTGTACATGTCTCTACCTTGTTCAGTTAGCATGGCAGATGCTGCAAACTTTTGTCACTTCATTGTGATATACCTGTATAAATAGACAAAAGAGCCTGATATTTACTAAGCAAATACTTTTCTCATCACAGGAACACATAAAATGACTTTATGGAATTATTCAAGTACCTCTGGCCTGGATTCAGAGGAGCACACCAGTGTACACTGAAATCTTCTGTCAGTCATGTGTACGAGTGCAGTGGGACTTGGAGAGCACATGCTTAAACTTAACCACATGCTGCCATGTTTTCCTGGGCAAGCCTGCTTCCTGAGCTTGGAAACTCAGTAAGTGCAGCAATCTGTACTACAAACTTAAGCAGCTGAAATAGGCTGATTTTTTTTTCTTTTTTGTGTGGGATGTGTAATAGCAAATCCTTTGCCATGTAAGTAAGCTTAGTAAATTAACAGAGCTCATACTTCTGGGAATAAGTGAATTCTGGGGGCTTGTTTTGAATCAAATGAATGTGAACCCTGCAAAGACGCTTTTCCTCCATAACAGAATGACACAGTTGGAAACTTTCCAGTGTTTTTGGCTATCTAAAAAAAATTGGAAGGCACAGTAAGCCCTGACTGACAACTTCTTGTAGTATAACTGCACACTACGTTCAACTTGTTTTATAAATTCTCAGCAACAGAGCCTTCTTTTCAGCCTGGGAATGCTATGTGACCTAGCACACGAAACTGCATTAAATATAGATGACCTTTGGCAGTGCCCCCTCCCTGCCATATATTTGCTTTCATCCTCCAAGACAAAGGACAACCAAAGGGGTCATAACACAAAGATAAAAGATTCTGCCAATTGAGGTTACACGGCTGGGTATCCTTGTGTGTACAAGAAAATGCTCAATGTATATTCAATAAACCAAAAGAAAATAGTACTTTCTTCTGGCTCGTTTAGAAGCCTGTGGTCAGGCCCAATATGCTTGCTGGGGTAGCTGTCCTTGTTTTCTGCCCTGGCAAAGCACTCCTTATCTTATAGTTTCATGCTGATGACATAATTCCTACCTCCGTATGTGAAGAGGACTAAACGTGCATGCAGTTTTGTCGGCATAAGTGTCAAAAGCTTACCGTGATCACTTTGTCCCTTGCCTCAAGTCACTGAGGTGTCTCGGTGTGGTAACAGAGTCAAACCTGTGTTGAATTCATGGTGTGGCTGCCCAGGCTCGCTGTGAGGGGATAGGACACTGAGGGTTTTATGGACAGATACAAATCTGTGCTTTGGAAAGGGCAGCACGAGAAGGGTAATGTGCTCCTGGTCTCCTAACACTGAGCACAGTCTTTGCTTCAGCATAAAATGTAACTGCTGTGCAGTCCACAGTGAGTTCCACAGTCACTTTTTAGGGGAAGAGGAAAAATAAATCTGTTTGACATAATGCTAAGACTAGGGCTTTTTTTCCTCTTTAAATAACATAGCTTTAAGTAAAGCTGTATTAGTTTTATTTTCAGCAGAGCATTTTTACCGAAGAAGTCTTTGAAACTTTTTGATGCACAGAATCATTAGATAATCACATAAGTGACTTGGTCATGCAGTGTCATGTGGTTTTACTTATATACAGAAGTTCTGACGAAACATTTTCTTTCTCTTCTTTCTTCTCTCTCTGTGGTATTTGCTGATCCATCCAAACTGCTGTGTATCGAGGGAAGGAGTTAATTGCAGTGGAGTGGTTCTGTCAGAGCCTCGCATGGGTCCTCTCATGTTTGCTTATCAGTGCTGATCCTGGCAGGCTGGAGGAGAGGGAGTGTAATCTGTCCTCAGCACTGAGCACTATCAGCCTGGCAGGGCTCCTGGCTTCCACAGGAGCTCTCTAGAAAATGACAGTTCTCATTTTGTGTTCATTTGAAGAAAACTCCCCTGCTGAATGGTGAAGTTTGGTTCCAGTCTTGGAATTGTGAGCAAAATGGGAACTGTTTTGCCCCTAATTGTCCTCTCAAGTCACTTAAGTATTGAATTTTTTTTAAATTTAATTTTACTTTATTTTATTTTATTTTATTTTATTTTATTTTATTTTATTTTATTTTATTTTATTTTATTTTATTTTATTTTGTTTTGTTTTGTTTTAAGGAAAGGAGGGGAAAAAATAAGTGTTTTTCTAACTTCCAACTGTGTGCTTTGATCCTGCATCCTTCAGTGTGTACATTTGTTTCATTGCTGCAAGATCAGGATGTGAAGGATATTAACCAGCTTTTTTCTCTAGCTTTATATTGGTGTCAGCTCAGATGCACAGCTTATCTAAGGAGGATGAAAATAATTTAAATTTGGCACAGAGAGGTTACTCATAGCAACCAACTTTAGGCCCTGAGCAGAGTGGGCTGGTGATGGGCAAGGCTGCAGCTCTCACCTGTTCTTGTTAGTGGCTCTATAGGATAAACACACTAAATCCAAATTCGCATCTCTAGGTGGGACCTAAACTTAAATATATCCCTCCTGGTAGACAGGGAGAGCTTTTTTTTTCATAAATCTTTATTTATATCAATATTTTAATCCTTATTTGTATTTAAAATTATGCTTAAAAATTATCTGTATCTGTATCGTGTGATGTACTTTTAGCTGCTTTGTTATACACAGTTATTATACAACTATGTAGAGAGATGTAAATCAATGAGTTTAATAAAAAAGGCAAACAAGCAATTTTACATTAAAAGAATCTCAGGGAAGACAAGTTTTCCAGCTGTTCATTCTTGAAACTGACTGCAGTCAAAATAAAATGCTCCCCATCTCCGAAGAGCATATTTGAAGCACTGGTTGAAGCACTGATGCGTTAATTGGAGCATGTTTGGTGTTTTAAGCTTCTCAGCAAGAATTGTAGTCAGCACGTTGTGCCAGCTCTGAATTACACCACTGTGCCATGCAGAAAACAAATTTCCTTTAGCTGAAGAGAACGATCTGGATAGGATGAATGGGAGGCATCACACAGGTATTACCCATGGTTTGTGTCTGACTGCACGATTGCACTGGAAGAAAGCATAAATGTCCCAACACTTCTAATCATATTCTCAGCCATTTTCAAGAGCTGTTTAAACGACAGATTTATCTTTCAGTTGTGTGTTTATGTCCTGGCCTGACTTGTGATTAAAATTTTTACACTTTGTAAAGAAGAGGTATTTTGACTGGGTGGGACGTTTGCCTCTTTGTGTGTGACCATGGGATTTCACAGTTTTGTGCTTCCACAGTGTCTTGGGGTGATTCTACAACAATACTGTATTCCCTATCACCTGCTTGATCTCCAGTGTACCTTTAAATTGAAAAGGGAGAGAGAAGCCGAGGGAACTCTTCAAAGTGCCTAGCTTGACCTTGCAGTTAAAACGTTTACGTTCTTTCTACCTGTTAGAAGGGCAAAGAGAAGAGCTTTCTCTCTAGTTTCTTTGGCTCTCCGCTGAGAAGGGACTGTGATCTGCCTCAGCGGCTTCTGTTCCTTTTTGGACTGCTTTTTGCTTGCTTTTCATCCAAGACCAGCTCCCATCTCTGGACCTGCTCAGCGGGACCCTCCAAGGGGGATCGTCGGACCCTGCCTGGCCGGCCCGGCCCAGTGTAGGACTGCAGGTTTTACCTACAGAAAGAACTCTAAAATCCACCAGCCTCCTTTAGGGGATGGGGGAGGGGGTTTCAATATCCTTTTCTGCCTCGTGTCTGGGGGGGACTCTGTTTGTTAAATAAACAGGTTTTTTCACTTTCATTCGAGAAATTATTTTCCCGAACCCTTGGGAGAGGGGCTGGCAGGGCCTGCTTGCCTGGCAGGCAGGAGAGAGAGAGAGAGGCCTTTTTTAGGTTGTTTCCTCCTGCATTTGTGTCCAAACCAGCACACACAGTTCTACTGGTTAGTTCTCTTATCTCAGATTCAAATTGCTTCAGGTCCTCTCCTGGAATGAAGAGATCTTGGGAAACAATGGTTATTTGTGCCAGAGCTGGTTTTGTTGCTGTTTTGGCTTCCCTGGGCTTGTTTAAAGCTCTGTCCTCCGTCCTGCTCCTGCACTGAGCAGCTCGTGGGCAGGAGCGCAGCACTGCAGCTGCACTGCAGCACTCCGGGCCCTCACTGCCACCTCTGCACCAGGCCAAGTGTGATGAAGCTTGGACTGGCTATTTGGATTATTCAGTCAATTAACTGTACTTGAGTATGCCGATTTCTTATTGTCACCTGATTACTTGCCAGACTTCGCTGCACACAATGGAGCCGTGTGAAAATCAAGAGGCAATTGAGCCCATTTAGTTTGCTTTTTTTTGCACTTTGATTTTTTTCCCCACTTTTGATTTAAACTTTCAGAATTTCTATTGGAATGGACAGTGTGACATCGGGAGAGGTTATCTGTCTCTTACTCTCTTATACTGCATTTAGCAGAAATTTGGATTTTTTTGGCACATTTTTCTGAAATACTTGGTACTTTTCAGAGGGACAATAAGAAGGATTATGTGTGCCAGACAGGATGAGGATTTCAAATCCAAAACATTTGTCATTTCAGTTAATGGAGTGTGACTGAGGGAGGAATTTGATCTGTTAGTTTTAGTTTTGAATCTATCATTTCTGTTGCTGACCATTAGTTTTGCATCAGCATAGACCAAAAACGCCATCCTTTATAAATATGTACTTTATAAATTACTATTAGTAAGAAAAAATTTTTAGTGGTACATGTCTATTATCATTTTAGTTGGGATCTCCCTATTGCACACACTCACATCTATTACAAATCAGTTTCCTTTTCCTGAAGCCAACATTGCATTCTCAATTCACACCAGCTGAAGATGTGTCCAGTGTTTTTTATTTTTGCGAGAAATTTCCTTCACTTCCATTGAGTTAACTATTTTGTATATGGTTGAGTTCTCTAAACCATATGTGGCCTTTGTGGAAAGAAAAGGAAAACCTTGGATATTGTTTTTTTGATTTACTTCTATTTTTCCACAAATTCCTGCAAAAACAACTTATTTGCTTATTTACTTATTTTATTTTTAATATGAGTTTCAACTATTCCTTCTTTCCTTCATCCCTAATTCATTTTTCAGTCAGAAAATAGGACACCTGTCAGCCAACTATGAGCTGAATTTCTATAATTTACAGAAAGACTGGTCATAAAGTGTTTAAAGCTCTGGGGACTTGGGTACCACCCAGTGCAGAACAGATTAATTTCATGGTGTTTTTCTGCATTTGCACAAATTAAAAATATGAGAATCTGTACTTTGTTTGTTTGAACTTCTTGAGTTAAATTACTTTAATTAATTTTGAACTTGGGTTTGGACACTCAGCATTCTCAAAAGTCTCCAGATTCCAAGTTCAATGCCAGTTGGATGTGCAGGCCTCTTTCCCTGCCTGTATCCCATTAGTCTCTGATGCAAAAGGATTCATTTCTGTAACCTTTGTTCCTCACCAGTTTTCTCCGCTTGGACATAACCCTTGTCTGCATGTTTCAGACCTAGCATTCCTGTATTACATGTTGTTGCTGGATGAAATGCTAATCTCAGGGACTTTAAATTTGTGTTCACGCCTACCTCAAAGTGTTTGTGCTGGTGCTTCATATTGGAATTGGTGTTTGAAGAGACAGAACTCTGGCTTCAGGGATCTCTCCTGGTTGTTTGGGGGAAACTGTGCTTTGATTAACAATTCTCAGTGATTCAGTGATGTAATATAATTCAACCATGCTTAAATTTAGCCAAGCCAGTCCAGAACTTTTGGGATTTTTTGTTTTCTTTAATTCTCTTCTCCCCTTCCTTGTAGTGAGAGTGGAGAGGAGCACTCGTCCCCTTGGCCCTTGCAGAACATTGCCATGAAAACAATACCTTTCAAACCTGCTGAAACATGGAAAACCCACAAATGGAAAATTTTTGGGCTGGAAAGAATAGCTGTAACAATAGTTTGGTGACTCAGAACTTATTGAATCACTTCTGCTTCTGGGTTTAGATGTCCCTGGATGGGGTCAGGCTGCCAATTGATGACTTTGTCTGTAGCAAGTTTTGCCATTTATAAAATGTCTCCTTGCAGTTTCCATAATGTTTTTACATGCAAGAAACTGCTATGAGTTAAAGCATCTCTTCATTGCTGGCACTATACAGGAATTAACCTGTTCATCATCTTGATGACCGAACTACAGCTTTTTTGGGTTTTCCACAAAATTTTGCCACTAAGTCAGTGTGGTTTTGTTGGTGGTGTTTTGGGGTTTTTTTCTCCCTAATGATTTTTTTTCTACTTTGAAAAATTTAGATGGGTCTTCTACTCTGCACTCAGCAGTTCAGTCAAAACTGCTCAAGTTAGGCACCCTCCGTGGTTAATGAAGTGAAATAGGAGCCTTCCTGAGTGTATTTATATTCACTTAAAAATTTATTTTAAGGTTGATGTATCAGCTTCTGGTGTATCTCTGCCCACTGACCAGGTAGGCTAACATTTATTTACTTCACTTTATCAACTTGATAGGAAGGAATTTTACATATTAAAGATCAAGCACTAGTATGTAACATTTAGAAGAACAGATTATTTTTGTCTAAGATTTCTTCATAGTCATGATTTCTTTATATACTAAACTGAACAGATACAGCAATTACTTGTGGAATTAGTCTGGTTTTCTCCTCTGAGATGTGGATCATTGGTTTGTAGGTACTTATTTCCTGAGGGCTGAAAATGCATCTTTACTACGGGAGGATAGTTTACTAAATATCTAGTAGCTGTTGCCTAGTTTCATGCCTCTTCATTCCATCATAATTTGACAAACTGCAGAATATCTGGAACTTATTACCTGTTTTGTTGAAATAGAACTGAGTCAATGGTGTGATCAAGGCCAAAGCAGGTAACAGTCTGAATTGGCTGTTCCTACCTGCTGGCATAAATCACTTGAATAGATCAGCCTTGTGATGCTTAGACTAAAGAAAGATAAGTTGGAAGTGACCTACATTTCATAAACATTTCAAAGGCTGTTCTGAAATTGGGAAGTAATTATTTTGTTCTTGCTGCCTGCCCTTTAAAAAATCACTGCAATTACACTGCTCTCCTTGTATTAATAAAGAGTGCAAAGGTAAAGGCACAGTAATACCTGGCTGGATTTTGCAGACTCCAGAAATAGACTATTGGCCTTTCCTGCATTTATTCCATAAAGGAAGGCTAATCTACAACAGTGCTTTTTCCAGAGACGGTGCCTAACTCACATGTACAACTTTTCCATTCTAGAATTAATTAGTTTTGGTTGAGTAACTCATCAACATTAAGTAACAATAAGAATCATATTTCCAGGAACACTTTCCTTGTTACAGAAAATTGGAATCAACTGTGGAAGTGTGGTTACTGAATCTAGTTATTTTTTACGGAATATTTTTTCTAAAGACAGGGCTTCCTCTTGTAATACGAAGTTTTTTAAATACAGCTGATTGGGTGACTGGATTGTAGTTGTAAAATTTTAGACTTCTTTGAATGTAAAGTTTCATTGCCCTCTGATTTTAATAGAAAGATTTACAGATTCTGCAAACCTTCCCAATATGAGGAGCAGTTCTGCTAACAGAGAAAATTTTAAGAAAACTCTTCTGTGGAATCTTTTAAGAACAGATTAGATAAGTGTTGGCTCTGGGTGGAGCTCTGAAAATCCTTCCAGTTTCACACTTACTGTGAGCCATGCAATCTGTTTAGTCCATTTGTGTTACACAGGACTGCAGCTGGTTTCAGTTACAAAAGTTTTGTTTACCCTGACTGGGCTTCAATCTTCAATTTAGGGGCAGATTCTGCCACTGAAGAACCATATACAGCGCCCCTCTTCCTAAAAATCAGCCTGGACTTACTTTTTCATCATCTGAACATCTGGCTAGTGTCTACCACCTGTTTATATTCCTTCTGTACCAGAGAGAAATTTCACCCCTTCTCCTTTTGTGCTTATTTTCTCTTCACTCTCTGTGCCAGAGGATGCACCTTCTGCTGGTTTTTACCTACCTGAAGGCTGCTTGCCTCAATCTCCTCCTTTCCTCGGTTATTGCTGAGCTGCTTCCGAGGAGGATGCAAGGATGTATGTCTTGAGGTCTGAATTTTGGGGTGTTTGATCACTCTTGGGTAAATGTTTCCTGCATATTCTCCCTTTTTGGTCTCTCTTGAGAATCTTCTGCTGCACTTCTGTTTTGATTTCACACTCTGTCCATTTACAGTCAGGCAAGATTCCAGTAAAATAAATGGATTCCCCCGACGCACTGTGGGACTTGTTTCTTTTGAATGGTGTCATGTTCTTTGTGACTTGTTTTTTCATTATTTAGAAAAGAAGGGAGAAAGGTGAAGACCTTAGGCTTTTACATTTCTCAGTTGTCTCCTTGTCTTTCATTTTAACTTTTACTTCTTGTCTTTCATCATTATACCACCCAAATGTGCTTAGGTCAAAACAAAGTTCTTCACCCTTTCAGCGTTTTACATTCAGGCTTTATGCAGAATCCACAGTTCAGCACATCACCCTCATGGCAAGGGAACGCAGATATTGAGGAACAAAAGAGCCTAATAATTTTTTTTGTTTTGTTTTGTTTTGGGTTTTTTTTCCTGCTTTGACTGTCTAATGTTGGTCATTTACTTACCAGTAGAATATACAAGATGGGAAGCTTATTGACCCATTGAGGCCTGCCCTTATTAACCCAGAAAAAATCTAATTAACCAATCCATCACCACTGTGAACTAACAAGTTCAATTGGTGGCTGCAGCTTCTGGTTTCTTCCACGAGCACAGATCCAAGTCTCCTTTGAACTGACCAGTGTTTACTTTCCTTGCTGAGTGTGTTCATTTGCTGCTTAACTCAACTGTGTGATGGGTGGATAAATTCTGTCTGATCTATGCTACAGTCTCATGTTTAACTTCGTGCCTTCTTCTTTTTGGCACCAACTTAATTAAAAGAGCTTAGTGATTTCAACTTGTCAGCTTCCTTCAACGCACATGTACCATGTCGTTTCCACAGTCAGAGAAGCAATGTTCATTTCTTGAGCTGACTTTGGTATATGCAGATATAAAACTTCACCACAGAGTTACCCTTAGTTGACCACACTTGTGAGTTCACTTTCAGCCTGGCAACTGGGAGCAGGCACAGTGGCAAGCAGCACAGAAAAAGAGCACAGTGACTTTATAGCAGCTCTTGTCTCGGGCTCTCAGTGCTAATCCAGTCAAATCAGGCTTGAACATTCACATTTCTGTCTGAGACAGTCACCTATGTTGTGCTCAGCCCATCAGCCATAGTTCCAGGGAAGCTGCAGTTGAAAAAACTCTGTAATTTTTCGTGGTTTTCTCCTGTTCGTTCCACAATGCCCAACACCTTCCTTATTTACAGAGCCTAAAGGAACTGTGTTTACTGGGGGAGCTTTCCACTGACACGGTAAACTAGAGAGCGTTAAACCCCAAGGAATGGTAGACAGCAGAGAGAAGGGTTGTGTAGCTTTAACTTTTAAAGCTCTGCCTGGTGTGACAGTTTTTTCAGGAGAACAGGAATGCCACTTGCCCTAATTGGGGGTTGATGTGACGAGAGCAGGTCCCGTTGTTCTGAGCGGCTGTGTGCAGGCACTGTGGAGCTCAGCCTGCGCTTGGGCTGGAGTCGAGGGAATCTTGTTGGGCACAGAGAAGAAATCATAATTAATGAAAAAAAAGAAAGAAGGCAAGAAAGAAACAGTAAATGTAGACCAGCAGTTTTCCTGGGCACCGTAGGTTTCCAATACTGCCTAAGAACAGTCACACCTTATCTGTTCTCACATCTGGGCCAAACCTTTAGTTCATGTGGAAAGGGTACAGCTGCACGATGCCAAAGCAGCAAGTGAGGATCCAACTCCCCAATTTTCCTTTTGCTGGTTACTGTGCGTTGCATGTCGTGTATTCCAGGCAATGTGTTTCCTATTTGCATAGCTGTTTATATTTTAAACAATCCTATCTCAGAGCAACAATGTGTATTTGCTTTTTAAATATTTGTTTTGATATGTTTCCCAATTTCTGGTCCTGGCACATCAAACTCAATAGAATACACTCTGGTTTTGGGAAGACGAAATCAGCCAGTGATGTAATCTTTGTAACTGATGTCTCTCTTTGCTTCATGGCTTGACTGAGTTTGCTTTTTTTATTTTATCTCTCATAAATTCAACAACAAAGGATAGACAATAAAAGTTCGGGATTTTAGGCACTCTCTATGTTTTACATTTGTAAGAAACTCATGTAAGTGACTGAGCTAGGATATAAGTCAGTAAGAAACAGAGATAAGACAAACAACCACTAGACTCAATGCCTTTAAGTCAGCAAGATACATGTATTTTTAATGTGGAAAGGGATTGTTACTTTAAATTCACTGCAAATATTCTCCCTGTTAGCAGGAATACCCGTTATCCTGGTACTGGAAACCATGGCTGGTATCCAGGATACAGTAAGATGAGGAAGCTGTCTTCACTGTTGAATGACTGGTTTGAATTTGATGTGTCACATGTTACTGTCCAGTGGCAATCAAGCTTTGGTGCTGGCAGATCAAATCCTGTGGGTGGTTATTTTGCATTGTTGCCATTGACTTTACAGCTGACACTTACAAACCTTCTTGTGAGCCCTGGCAGAAAAGCTGAGGGAGTATAGAAAATCCTGTCCAAAGCAAAACCTTCAAGAAACTTGAAAGCTGTACTAAAAGAAAAATTAATTATGGTTTTTTTCTAATTAAAACTTTTGTTAAGTTGCCCATTTTTGATAAATCAGTTTAGGAAGCTCACTTTAATTTATTTTCAATCCTGTCCCACTGCTGGCACGCTGTAACATAGGGATCTTGGTATCAGTAAGGATCCATCCTAAGACAGCAAGATCTTCCTGACTATTGAACCATTTATTTATGTAAGAAGCACTCTACTGTTGGAGATGAGGATTTAACCTTTTCTGGTTTCAGAAAACAGACCCAGATCAAGAGAGAGAAGGTAATAAAACATTTTTCTACTATAAATGTTATTTCCTTTGAAATATCACCTCATTCAATTTAGTCATTTGTAATTGTTATGCCTATACACACATGTGAGAAGCAGAACAATCTTTTTTTCCTGTAAGGAGAAAATACCATCTTTTTTAGCAGCATACAAATTCTGCGATGCTTTGAGTGGTATTTTGGCCTAGGATTTTATGGGAAATGATGGGAAATAGCTAAAAATATTTAAGGAAAAACAACAGCAGACAAATAATACTCAGCAATACAGCTTTTCTAATTATTAGGAAATCAAAAGAACAGATGTTAAAGAGAATATTTTTTCTCCTTTGTTCTTTCCCTTATAAAACCCCCAATTTCTAACTCTCTTCAAAAACTGAAATGAAAAAAAAGTAGTACTGAGGCCAGAAGTCAAGAAAACCCATTTGTTTAAATGTCCTAGGTTTAGTGGAAGTTCTGAGACACTGTGAAAGGAAACCTGAGCTGTAAGAGAGCATGCTGAGGATGGAGGAGCAGTAACTGAGTGCAATGGCAGTGCAGGGACTGTCTGGTGGTGTCTGAACAGACCTCTGAGTAGATGTCATTGTCACACATCTGCGTTTCGCTCTGTGTTGCTAGAAGCTCATCTATGCAAAATGGGAGCCCATTTTGTTGCTATGACCCCAGTAATGATTAAGGGAAACACTTTCAAAGTCATAGGTGAATGGCCACATGTGGCTTCTGTTGACTTAAGTGGAACCTCTGCATGAGCTTCTGTGTTCAGTGTTTGGTTTGCCTCGTTCGCGGGAGTATGGAATCTTGCCTGTTCTGCTTCATCTTGGCCTGGAGACCACAAAAAATAAATTTTTTAAGTAGTGGCCTAAGAAAAAGCCACAGAAACGTTGTATTACAAAGTTGCAACAATATTCAAGGACAAGTACAGAGATGATATGACAGATGGAAATGAAAGCAGGAAAAGGAATGTGGTCTGGAGACCAAATATGTTGTATAAATTTAGCCCACAATGGAAATTTTAAGTTCAAGCAATCACACCAATTCCATCATCCGCAAAGCTTGGTTAAAACTTTTGATATAATTCCAGTGGTATTTGTATCAAAAGGTTGATTTCAGTCCTAGCAGCATTTTTCCATAACGAAACAGAAAAAAAAAAATTGGAAATATAAAAGAGATTTATAGTTATGTTTGACATTGACAAAAACCCCCAGTACAGATTTGCTGATCCTTGCCCTGGAAATCCATGGAGTCCGTGAGTTCTTGTTAAATGGGACCCACAACAGCTCACATTCTCTCCCCTGTACCCCCCCTTTTGTTGTTGCCGCCTTTGAAAACAAATTCCTGAGCTATGTGTTCAAAAATCTTTTGAGTAGCCCATATACCACAGGTGTAACTCAAGAATGACTTTAGTGTGCTTCCCAACCCTTCTCCATCTGCTCCTGGCACCTGATTTATTACAGCACACAGGTCAAACTTGTCTCTGCTGCTTGACTGGTCATAAACTCCTTTTTGTCTGAGGAAGAGAGGAAAGTATTAACACTCAATAAATCATAAAATGAAAGAGGAGTAAGAGTAACAATATCGCAGGTTTTAGTCTGGCTTTGAAACCCCATGTTAGGCAGGAGAATTACAAGCATTTTGGCCAGAGGAATCTGAGGCCACCTTGGATCCTGAGGTTTCCTGAACCTTGGTTAACTTCCCTTGGATGCGGGATGCGCGCTCCACTGGTGTTTTCAGAACAGAGCAGAGCAAAGAGTGGAGGAGATGGAAATTGCATTTCCTGTTCCAGCAAGACCAACTGCTGTTGCAGTGTGTTTAGATAGCGAGGTTGGCTTTTCCACAAATGGCTTTCAAGCTTCTGGTGACCCAAGCTGTCAACACTTCTCCGGGAGTTTGGGATGGGATTTTCTAAAGAACCCTGTATAGGCCCAGCTCTGTTCCCCTGAAGAGTGGTGGTGATACTTCTATTGATTTTTACTGGAAGTGCTGCTTCAGAGCCAGAAAAATCCTAGTGTCTTTGTGGTTTTAGTGGACAAAACAGAGATGTAAAATGCTAGTGTTTTATCTCACGTTTCCTTTTGCTTTGCTGCTCTGGTGAGCTGTTTATTTTTAACCTTTTCCTCACTGTAGGAGTACCTGGGAATTTTTTCTCAAGCTGTCATGACACAAGCTGAATAAATAGAGCTGCAGAGAGCTTTATCCTGAGCCTGTTTTTTCACAGTGCAGAAGAAAACTGCAGACTTAGGATCAGATCCAAAGCAGAGGGAAGTCAATGGGAGCATTTCTCTTGTTTTCACTAAAATTTGGATTGAGATTGCTCTCATAAAAAATGAAAAGCTTCCTTTACAAAAATTCCACCAAAATAATATTTAGTTTTGCTTAGTACCACACTTTCCTGTAGTGTAGTAAAACCAGAAAATTATAGTGATTTTTGAATGATAGAAAGAGGTCAAGTCCAGCAATTAATGAATTTTTCACTCCATCCTCATTCCTGCTAAAGCCTGGAAGAGTTGCACTACTGTTCAATGTGGAGTTTGAAAACCTAAGGGTGGCTAACAGGATCAGGATGATGATACTTAACAATGCTCTGAGACGTGAGTGGATGCTATTAATTCTGCTTGTTGGGCTGGATGGTTACATTGTGCTCAAATAGCTGAACTGACTCTTAAAAACAAACACAAACAACCTAAAACACAAGTTCTGGTATGTGGCTGAGAAAGAATTTGATATATCTGTTTTATACTCTTTTCTCTAAAGGCATTTAGTAGCGTTTTCAGACAGATATTTTGTATCATGATAAATTGTAGAGATGGGCAGGATTGCTCTTCAAGGCTGAAAAATGAGCTTGCAAATATCGTCTTGTGGTTCTGTGTGCACTGAGGCTCTGCCTTGAGAGGCAGAAGAGTAAGTTCTCCTTCTGGCATCCTGGTAGCCTTAGCATATCTTGAGTTTGTTCCAAATTCTGGCTGTACTTGTGCACAGATTTTCTTCTGTGAGTTTTGAGGATAAAACAGGAAACTGTAGATTTTGTCTCAATGGCTTATAGATGTGTTGAGTATTAACTGAAAGGGGGGAAAAAAATTCATAAACCCCTCTATTCATAACAGGCAATTCAGAGCTTTCCTGTTTTTAGAGATCAAACCCTTTTCCAAACCAGCAGTAGGATTTTAGGTACCTCACTTTTCTGTCAAGGTCTATCAGCAGAGAACTGTTTTCTCTAAGTTAGCTGTTGGTGCTGAATGATACAACTGTGTCTTCTGAAGACAGGATCTGAAAGGCAGAGGCCCATCTGTGCCAGTGAGTTGCAGGATATGATAGACTATGAAACAGCCCATGGTTTTAGCTGATGCCACGAAGTTTTGGTAAAGGCTGTTTTCTCGTAAGCCTGGGTGGTTTGGGATTTTCTTGGTGTCTTATACACAGAACCAAACCTGGTGTAGTAATAGTCACCAAGGAAACACCACCACCACTAAATCCACTCTCGTAACTGCCCGTTATGTTCTCTGCTTCCTCAAGTACGAGGTGAGGTAGAACAGGTTCATTTTGCTTCACAACCGGAATTTAGACATTTGCTTCTCTGGCAAGAGAACTTGTGCAGACACCAGAACTGAGTTGCTTTTAGATTATAGTGTGTGCTCTCATCTAATGGAATTAAGACTCTTTGAAGCTGCCACAACACAGTTGAAATATTGTGTGTAGATTTAAACACAGATGCAATTTAAATCAATAAATCAGATCCCACTGGCAATGTGGTTTGGAAATTCAGTTAAAATTTCCAAAAGAAGCGTCCCCATGGTCACTTTGCTACTTGCTGGAAATGATTAGCAGTTGCATCTCAAAAAACTGAGGTGGGTACTGCGAGATCCTGTAGAAAGACAGGCAAAATATATGAACCAATCAGGCTTTACAATTCAGATGATGGAAAAATCTGTTTCACAGTAAATATCCATCTGGACAATATGATCTAATTTTTGCCAAACCCAGATATTTGGTGGATTTTTTTAAGTGATCAAAGATATGTATCATAAAAAAACCCCAATGAAACAAATAAAAACCCCAAACCATCCAGAGTATTTTGATTATTCATTCTCCTGTCTCTTCTGTTATACATAATTCTGTGTATAATTCCATGTTTGATGGGGAATTAGCTCATCTGAGGATGGAAAAGGAAATTTTCAGAGGCATGGAGATGCTGAATGTTTTAAATTTGAGTAGCTCTGTAAAAGATATGCTAAGACAACTTTATAAACCATGTATTCAAGGGGATTGCAACATATCATAAATTTAGATAATCTAGTGTGGCCATGGATTACAGTGCTAAGTGTCTGGGAAAAGTGGAAAAAAGGCAGCAGGGGAAAAGAAAAGAAAGCTGTGTTCTGACTAATCAGTTCATCAGCCGTTGCACTTCTGTGGTGTGCCATACAACCACGCTCTTCCCAGGCAGAGAGACTCTCACACGACATGAGATATGCCCAGGGTCATAAATCCCAGCAGTCACATTATATACCAAAACAAGAGATAACTGCAGGTTTTATTTATCTTGCCGTAGCCTGTAGTTTACAGTTGTTCTGTGCCTTTTACTGCAGAGCTTCCCCCTTCAGCCTTTCCCAGCCCCATCTCCCAGATGACTGATTGGTACAGATTTAGAGCAGTAATGAATATCTTAGGTAAATGGTGAGAACTATGCACACAGCCAGAGAAGCTGTACACATACACCCATGGAATAAATGGGCTGGCATATAGATTCCCTTGGCTATAAAGAAACATTTAATATCTTTTTGTCCTCTTCTCTGTCATCTCATTTGGACATACAGGTTCAGTGATTTTTTTCTCTAGGATAGCGGTACCGTGACTGAGTCAGGCCATGAACAATATCTGTGAATGCTGTAGCCTTTTACTCACGCCAAGGGGAACTTGAAACAAGTCCACAGATACTATACAACTGTGTGATCACAGATGTTTCCCTGAAAAACCTTCTGTGCAGCTTCCCACTAAACCGTTGTTGGAGTGACAAGAGCATGAGGTCTCAGTTGTTCTGCTTTTTGGAAGAATTATGAGGTACATTAATTCTCAGGCTGAGTACAGCAAGTAACTTCTCTGTGCTGTGAAGCAGTAACACACGGGCTGCTTTTCTGCAGAAGCTGTGAGCAGTTTCAGCAACTTTTCCAATGGCTGTCCTGACTCCTTGTGGCCACTGAAGACACTTGTCATGCATAAGCTAATTTTTCAGATCACAGTTTTTTTCTGTTCTTAATGTTGTATGGGCCAATGCTTGTTGTATTTAATTGAAATGTGTCACTACTTATTCCTCAATTCTGTAGAAATCTCCATCTACCTGACTAGAGGAATCTGAGTTAGGAGGTGACTCGTGGATCTTTATTAATGCTGAACTTCTGGTCACTGTAAAAGCATTCAGAGTAAGGTAAAAATGTTGTAAGTGTTCTTTACTGTTAGTCTTGCCTATCCTGTGTGGTGAGTACACCACCCACAGCTACAGTGGCAGTGGGTATAGAAGGATGAAGATGGAAAGAATCAGAGATATTTTTGTCTGGAAAGCTCTGTGATATGAGGATGCAGTGAAAACCACACAAGTTTTCCATTCTTGAGTCTTCATTTTGTGTTAGTTTTAATTTGTTGGATTGTTTAGCAGGACTGAAATTTGACAGAAGGGAAATAATCTATCTATGTAATGCTGACAACAGTTTTTCCTTGCTTTATGGGATTAGTTTGTAGTGGTAGGTGGGTTGTTTGTCTTTCTTTTGGCTTCTTGCCTGTATAAGAATAGACTACAAATATCCTTTGATATTGATGCAGTTACCCAAACATAACATCAGTAGCAGGCACTGCCTAACAGTATTTGAAAATTATTAATGTAGTTACAGAGAGAGAATAACTGAGTATTTCCAACATCTGGAAACTGCCTATACTTCTTAGGACATCTTTTGGGAGGAGCCCGGAGCAAAACAAAACAAAGGTCTTGCCCAAGTTCATTAAATTACATCCTAGATTTAGCAATGTAGGAAGCTCAGCAGAGTTTTGTTTCTACAGTAATGTGGGTGGTTTTTCCCGGTGTTGACTATTGTAATTAGTTCTGGATAAAATGCAGCACTCAAAAGCTGCCGATGGTCCTAAGTGGCTTGTGTAGAGAATTTGTTGTTATCGTCATCTCCCAAGGTGCATTTACATAAAATGACGGTCGTTAAATATGTATTCACCTGCGACATTCTCATCCTTCCTCAGAAGCTGAATATAGCAATTCACAAGGTAGCAATATAGAATTCAACTAGCATTTGACATTTTCCACTTTTCCTGGCTTTTACATGTGTGATTTGTAAACTAAATAGCAACCTCTGAGTTGCTATTTTTATGCATGCTTTCTGAATGTGACATTTTAATCACCACAAGTGAATACTTACTAGCCCACTACTACTGGATTCTGATGAGGTCCTACTGCACAGGTATAAAAATATGAACAGTTGTAACGAACATGGTGCAGTGGAAACTATCCCACTGGCAATTAATGCTTTAAATTTGCAGCTCAAAATTCAGTTGTTGCTAGAATCAAATGAATATCTTGTGCTTCTTTCTGTAATAAGGCAAAAGAATTGCTGACTGTTAATCCTAAAATGATTTCTTTTTATGGTAGATCCTCTAAATTATTGCTGGGAATAGTATAGGTAGGGGATCCATTATAAATACCCGTATACTTTATGGAAGCACAAATTCTTCCTTTATTGTCATCTCTGTAGTCCTCTGGTGGAGAAAGTTTTGGCAATAAATTGATTGCTGACTACAGAGTTCACAGTTAGCCCTGCTGAAGGGATTTAGCGAAGAACGTGTAGTATAGAGTAGCCTAATATCCTCAATATGTCCCAGACGCTTCAAAAGTCGTTCTAGAATCACATTAAAGTTTTGCTTAATAAGAAGTGTGCCCTTTTCTCTTGCTGGCTGCCATCCTGCCAGCTGCCAGATGCCATCAGCATGTTTTCAGTCTAGCGTCTCACATTGCAGGCGCTGGAGTGCCTCACGCTGTCCAGAGCGCTCCATGCCACGGGCAGTCCCCAAACCGTGCTGAGCAAGGCGGGGGATGCAGAACTCCCCCGTGGGTTCCCCAGCACCGCAGCTGGCAGCGAGCTTACAGGAAATCCCTGGACTGACACTTGGTTCGTTTGAGGGGAACACCACCAAATGGTCTGTGCAGCTGTACTGTGCCTGAATTAGACAGAGTACAGGCGGCTGGTGAGAATTCCAGGCCTTCATTAGCCTATCTAAAGAAGGGGTGTAATCGTCAGAACATGAAATGTTGGCAGAAATGCAAATTTTACACTACATCTTCTATCTTCCCTATAAAAATCTAATGTTGCAGCAACTTCTTTCAATGGCTTTTTGGGGAGAACTCAAAGACACTTCATAAGAACCAGGTGTACAAGAAGTTGCTTCTCACTAACTGGGTTAAAAAAATTGTGGAGCTTTATTTTGTTCATACTGGTCAGTTTGAACAAGCCAGAAACTACCTTCTTCCGTCAGACAGCAAAAATCTGAGGCTGGCAGGAATCATGGACAGGTAGGAGAACACTCAGGAACTGCAGCAGGGATAGGAAGCAAAAGAAGAATTCTACTAAGTGTGAGTTTGTAGTATATGAATGTACCTTTGGCTTGCTTGCATTTGTCCATTTGGGTTTGAAAGAGTTTGAACCAAGGAGTTTCAGCCAGCACCAACAGATCTGGCTGCCAGAGGGACAGAGCTGCTCTTCCCTCCAGCCTGTGCCTCTTGTTGCCACCTCACTGCTCTCCCTCCCTTGGCACAGCCACAGAAAGTGGGAAGGGGCAAGCAATCCGGTTAAAAACGTGGCAGAGTTGCACGTCCAGCTTCCCAAGGCTGTGTTTCCCAGGAGCTGTCGGAGTCGTGTTTGTGCCTGGTGGTGAGTAGGCAGACCTAGTGTGACACACAAAAACTTTGGGAAGTCTGCCTGGCTCATTAATGGGTGTGTGAAGGTAGCAAAGAACAAAGGAAATTTGTTAAAGCCTGCTCTAAAGAGTGGGAAGTAGAGTGGCAAATGGGTTAAGCAACTGGCAGAGGAGTCTGAAGAAGAGGTTTGAAAAACAAGGAAGTTTGGGAGAAGAAAAAAGGAGTGGCACATACTTAGGAAAGAAGGGATTGTTCTTGCTGGAGCAGGTTTTGATGAAAGGAGGGCAGTCTGGCCAGGTCTGTGCCAGAAAGGGAGGTCCTAAGTGCCTGACGGAATTCTAATTGAGTCCTAGTAACTTCTCCACGGTGGGAAAGTGTCAATATAGAATTGTATATGTATTTTTAGACATAAATTTTAAAAAATTAACCTGTGCGCACATGCTCAGTGTTTGAAGATTTGCAAGGCAGTGGGTACAGGAGGAATTTGCATGGACAGCCAAGGAAAGTGATTGCAAAACACGAATATGTCCAAAATGATGATGATGAAAATGGGGTGTTTGAATTAAAAAAGCAGCCCATGTTTCTTTAGTTGTCCAAAGAGATGTCAGCTGCCATTTAATTGGTTGCAGTGGCTGCAATCCAGGTAACTATAGAAAAAAGTGCCTTGATTCAGGATCCCTGCAGTGCTAAATGTGTTGGGCTACTGAGGGGAGACTGGAGTGGTCTCAGGCCGTGCTTCCTAATTCAGAGCCCTGGCTTAACTTTAAATTGGTCTTCCTTGTGTGGAAAGAGCCATTTTCCTAACTTTCTTCACAGCTGCTGCTGTGAGTTGAAATATGTGCCCTGTCTCAGAGAGAATATATCCCCTCTTACAAATAAGGCATGAAACAACTCGGGGGCGGAAATGTTGCTTTAAAAAGACTAGATATATTAAATGCTTAAGGGCACTGTGCAGCATGTGTGGTGGCCTGGCTGGTGGTGCAGGAGGATCAGGAGCCACTCTCAGCTGAGGTTCTGAGGGGCATGGCTTGGTGGTTGTGCTGTACCTATGTGGCAGCCACCCCAGTCCTTCAGGCCACTCACAATTGTCCAATTTTCTTCTATCACTGCTTTCCTTACCCTGCAGCTCCTCCTGCTCTTCTTGCTGTTTCTGTTTATGCAATTAAGTCTCTTCTAAGACTGTGTTGTAAGAAAATTTCTCTGAAACCAGATGTCTCATGTGAATGCAGGAATTAACACGCCTTGTTTCACATCACAAACTGAGACAAATAAGACAATCCTTCCCCTGTGCTGGCAGGCCACTGCTCTTCCTTCTGAGAGGAGCTCTGATATCAGTGCTCTAGAACTTGACAGTTTTTGCTGCATTCCTCTGGCAGTGCTGAGGCTGTGCCAAGCCATTTGTGCCCCTGGTAGGCTGAGGCTGCCCAGGCTGTGCAGAGCCCCCCAGGGGATCCCCACCTCAGCTGCTGTGTTTGGTAGCTGTTGGAGACAGCACTGGCAGTAGTGGGAAGGTCACTGCCCCCAGCAGCAGTGCTGCTCCTGCTTTTGCTAGGCTTGGAGGATTTTTGCAAACTCTGGGAACAGCTTTTGCGAGTGTGCCAGTCGCTAAATGCAGCTGGAAAGGGGGGGAGTGGGGTGGTCTTATTCTCTGTCTCCTTTGCCTGCAACGAGGAAAAGAAATGGGGTTGTATTCCTTGGTCTGACACTAATGCTTCCCAGTGCCTTCATAGCTGAAAATTCTGAGTAGTGACAGAGAGAGGGCAGAGAGTGGTGGGGAGGATGAAAAAAGTCCATCTTCTTGGATAGGAAAATAAAACCTGAAATCCTTGTTCGTGGAAAACCACATATTTTAAAAGAAAAACCTTGCTGTGTTTTGGAACAAGTCGCATGCGAGTCTTGGTCTCTGTTTGCTTGTTGCCTTGTGCAAGATGGTTGATTTGTTTATTTGACCATACAAACTTTCTGTTGAGTACTTTTGTTTTCCGTGCTGACATACAAAAATATCTTTCATCTAAACCTTCAGCTGCTTTTGATGACTTGAGCTGCCGTTGTGCTTTGGAAGCACAGGTAGCACACAATATGCAGGAGGTGTTCAAACCATGCAGTTGGTCCTGTAAAGACTTTTGTGCATGCAAGTGGATGGTCCTACTGAAGTGTTAGCATGTCTTTGTATATAATTGTGCATGTTTGTGTCTTGTCACAGTATTTTTGTGTAAATATTCTAGAAATACAAATGCCCTCAGTTTAAAAAGATGTATTTCACCTGCACTTTCTTTATTTGTTTGCAAATTCTTATCCATCAGGGAGGAAAAATTGAAAATGTGTAAGAGACTGGAGTGTTCTAAGCTGTGTTAGATCCTGCAGACAGTGCGGAGGAAAGCGCAGGGCAGAGGAGGACAGACACACACGTCCATTCAGCTAACATAAGTGGTGAACCATTAAGGTCAGGGAATTAGCTATAAATAGAAGTGGCAGCAGAAGGTTATTTCTGTGAAGGACTTCAAAGGGAGGGCAAGAAGTTTGAATGTGATGTTGAGCAAGTCAGCCAAGGGAGAGTGACAGGAATGGAGCACAGTGTCCCGCAGCCAAGAGATTGGAGCTCTATTTTTAACAACAGGAAGAGAAACTGTGGCACCTGATTATAAATTATTAGCTTGTTGAAACTGCCATCATTAAAATCTGCTTAGGTTTGGGGGGTTTTATTGTTGAACAAGCAATTAATTTGTCAGGTTTATAACTGATTTAATTTTCTATAGGGCCCACGTACTCAGAGTTCTCCAAACTGATGGAAGTTTAAAAATGTTAAAATATTATTGTTAATTATGTTTGCTAGCCCTTTCTGTGGCTTCAGCCACAATTAATTAGTTTGGGGAGGGTTTGTACCTCCATGATAAGTTATGACAAAGATTGGTTCTATCGTGCACTTGATAACGACCACCTGACAGGAAAATGGACCACCCTCACTTTCTGAGGAGGTAAGAAATGTTAAGAAATATGCCTTCAAAGGAAGTCTGGGAAGCAATAAAGAAATGTCATTACAGAATAAATATTTAATAATTATTAGATGTGGTGATGTAACAGGTCCCTGTATGAAATTTCCTTAGTACATGTCGTAAAAATGCATTAAGAATAGCGTGATAATTCCAGTGATAATAAAATGTGAGGGGAGAAGACAACATCAAACAGCACCATCTGCTGTTCCCACTCGGACTGCGAGGACCGCAGTAAGGTGGGGAAGGTTTATTCCAAAAGGAACATTCTCACAAAGTGGTTCTTCATATGCTGCTAGAAGTTTATGAAAACTTTCTTAGTAGTCCTACTGACTCGTGCAGAAATGTGGGCACGTCACTATTTTGATTTTTGTAGTTTTGATAAAACTCTGCTTCAATAAAGCCTGAAAGGTTTTGATTATATCTGCTTGTGTATGACCGACAGAAATTTGGTCATGGGGAAGATCAATATTTCCCTTCAGATAACTATATTTGGGTTAATATAGACTTATTTGTATATTTTTAAAGCGTGCCTAAATTAGTACTTGCTTTGGCCGTAAAACAAAGCATTAACACATACAATAAAATATACATCAATGCATACAAAAATTAATGCATACAAAAATAAATACATACAATAAAATTTGGTCACAGTCTTCTTGTGGCAGTTTACACAGCCTGAAACAAATGGTCTGCACTGAGGTTTATTGCCCGTAATGTTGGTAATATCCAGCATTTTAAACCACTCTAAGTACATCCAAGTAAATAGGAAGCAGTTAATGAGAGGTCTGTGAGAGAAGAGATTCCTTCAGCTCCCAGTAATAGCAGCTTGTGCACCCCTAGAGGGAGTATCAGTAAAAATGAGATATTAGATGGGACATGAGAATAGAAAAATTCGCCACAAGAGCAGATAACGAAAAGAAAGAAGTTGCATAAACTCCATTGTTACTCATGCTTGCCGTGAGTAGAGGATAAAGACATGCAATGAAACAATAGCAATCGAGAAGTGAGGTTCCCAGCACAGAAAGAAAAGACTTGTGCCCTGGCCTCCTTTCAGGGATGCGGGATTAGCGCTAACCTCCCTGGGAGCAGGGTGCAGGAGGGAGGCAGGGGTAGGGCCAGAGGATGCTGATGCTCCCTGCGCGGGCGCTGCGCTTGGCTCAGCAGCGGGCTGGAGCCGGCAGCCAAGGCTGGGTGTAAGATGGAGCGTTTGCAAACACAGGGGCGTTGGGCAGAGCAGCGCGGAGGCAGGGCTGGAGGCGATGTGTAAACAGGCACTTAGGCAGTTCAGCCATGTGTGCACAATTCCTGGAGCAGAAACCGGGCTGCCACGGCTGTTACAGCGCTCCCACTGTGCAGATGAGAGCTGCTGAAGGGCAAGGTGTTGCCACTGGCACTGCGTGCTGCTTATGGCAGAAGAACAGTGTGGAAGCTGCCTGCAGCAAAGGCAAAGCTTGTTCGTATCTGTCTGCAAAAGGCTCTGCACACACGCCCTCAGTCTGGCTTACTAGAGAGAGAGAGGCTTGCTGGGAAGTGCAAAACCGGGTCAAAACTCTTCCAGACTGGTTAGATGATAGGATCTGGTTTTGATTGAGTTCCTCCTCAAAAAGCACGTTTATTCCAATACTTATTTTATGGATGAGATGATAGAGTATCTTGTTTTTGAAGACTGCACAAATGCATTTAATTGCTTTAAGATGTATTTACCACTATGGTGTAGTGATTTTAAGAGCAGACACATAACTTCAGGAAAATCCTCCAGTATAGAATAATACTTTAATGAAACTAGAATGTCTTTTAATAAAGCCATACAGCTGTTCAAACAGCTCTGTTATCATCATCACTGTCTTGTGATGTTCTGGCTGTTCCTGTGGCTTAACGATGATATAACGTTATCAGAAGCATTGAACTGACAGAGGGGATGAAGGGAAGTGGGAATTTGTACCTTCTCCATCTGCAGTTTGTTGCTGTGGTTATTATCACCTCAATTTGGTTCTAAATGAGCACCTTTGATTAGGGAGACCCATTGATAGTGATTACCATTTTTTGTTTACTGTACTTCTGCTGTGAATTCAAAACAGAGCTTAAAGGCATGGCTTGGTGGCTTTATCATACTGATGCCTTAGGATTTTAGCTTTTATATTTTCATATATTTATAATCCTGCAATTCTTTCGTGTATAACTCTGAGCTCCATGTACAGTGTTAGCTACTGCTTTTCCCATTTTAGCCAGACACAACAATTCCTCTCTAGGCCTGAGAATCAAGGACACCTCACTGTCTCAGGCCCCGAGAAATGGAAACAAAAGTGAGTTGGAGGGGAGCAAACTGGGAGAATGGGACTGCACTGCCTGAAGCTGTAATTGGACAATTAACCTCTGATATGCAAATGGACAAAACTTGTATCTGTCCCAAAAACATGTGACTGTGTCCATCCTGGGTGTAGTCACTGAGAGACTCCTGCACTGCCCAAGGTGTGCCCTGTGAAGGCCTTTCAATAAATCTCTGCCCTTTATCCTTTCACTCTGTCCAGCCTCTGTTCCAGGGCAGCCTCTACAAGGCATCAGTACTATCCATAAGTGTGATAAAGAATTAATATATTATAATAGCAACAAATAACAACTTTCTGATTAAGTGGTGAAGTACTTAAAAAATACATTTTGTCCAGAATATATGGAATGGATTCATCGAAATATTTTAACTATTTACTTTTTTCAATCAAACGTGTGGGAGAAAACAGAAATTATTTCATTCAGTCTTTAAGCTCCTCTTAATCTAGCTGGATGGCACATGAAGTTTTGATTTTTGTCTCAAATTTAATACATTTTTTGACCCTCAAAAATATTTTGCTGAGAGTGAGGAGTGAGAGGGTTCATTTAAATATAAAGATGGAACATTGGCAGTTTAGATTATCTTCTTTAATTTTTCTGAAAATCTAATATTTGTTAGAACTGAATTTCAGTTCTAATTATGAGCTTTGACATAAGACCAGATTCTGTACATTGCTTTTCAAGAGGAATGAGTAGCTTGATTCAGAGGATTTTGTGAACAATCTGACCCTGAAACTTGAAGTTCACACATAATTTCCAGTAATGTGCTGTTAGAATAATTATGGAATCTCTTAAGTGTGTGCAAGGGGGGAAGAGCAGTAAACAAGTACCTAGCATGTACTTTTAAGAGCAGGTGTCTTAATCTTCCCTTAAATAAAGCAATAATTTCAGCATATTCTGGTGATTACAGATAATAGTTATTCAGGTAATATTAGCTTTTTCAGGTGTGGCATCTTGTTCTAGGTGTTGTAACCTGCCGTTTACTCCTTCAGTGTGTTCAAGTTTACTTAGTAATTGCTTTGCTGAAAAACAGATTATATATTATTTAGCTGTCAGTTGTGTTGGAACAGTGCCAAATAACTCAAACAACCAAATATTAGCCAATAAACATCAGTGAGAACACTCATGCATGAAACAAGGATCCAATTTATATTCTTGTTGGATGGTTGTTATTGGAGAGAAGTTCTGAATCAGGTCTTTCTGCCTTTGCCTCATCATCCAAGTAAGTCATCTGATGGGCTTGAAAATAACTTTGAAATAATAGACAGACAGACCTAGGTTGTCTCAAAAAGATCCTCAAACTATTTTGATGCAAGGGAAAACTCCAAACAGCCCTCAGATTGGCAAGGTGCTGTTAGATTAACTGCTCCTGCAGTAGAATTTCAGTGTAAGTTGTTATACTTTCATAAAACTGGTTGGAAATGGCCAGTGGTCAGTGTTTGAATGCGAGTCAGACCAGAAGCCCTGTTCAAGCTTCCCTTAGAGCAAAGCAGAGGAATTGTCTGATCCCAGCTTAAGGAACAGCTGCCTTACCTTACATTTTTGTTTTTATCCAGCAAAGACAAACTCTTCTGGGGACAGTGGCCAAAACCAAGACTGCACATATGCTCACACTTTGAGGAAAAAGTTCTCAACCCAAATTTATTATAAGCTACTGATGCTTAAATTTTGCTTAGCAGGAAATCTGGCGTGTTATAGGTGTCAGTGTGTTTCCCTGAGCAGCAAATCACCCAGGATTTGGAGTACCCGTGTCATGTACCAGCTCTTTGGGATCGGGAAATTCTATCAATGCCTTCAAAACCACAAAGGAAATAAGTGGCAAGGTAAAGACTGGGAGTAAGTGTCCAGTCTTTAAGCCTAATCCCGCCACTTCTGAAAACCTGCAGACGCCTTGGTTGTACACTTACATGGAGGGCTTGTGAGGATGAGGCTATTTTGGGTGGAACAACTGAGTGTCTGTACTATCAGGCTGTCTCTTTTCCTGCTCTCCTGAAGTATTCTTCCCTGGAAACCAGCTGGCAGCAAGGAGCCCATGGCAGGATGGCTGTTTGGTCGAGCAGGTCCTTGCAGCCTCTTGTGAAGTTCATGTTGCAACAGCTTGAGGTCAGTGAGCTGAAAGCAGGAGTGGAAACTATTTGAAGAGTGTGCTTCCCACCCTTCCCTCCTGCTCTGCTCTGCCTGAAGCAAGTCGTTTGATTCCATATATATTATTTTTCCTGTTGGAAAATGACTCCCACTCAAAACAGGATTAAGGAGCTTGGCAAAGGGAGGGTAAATTTAATTATAGGACAAACCAACATTCCCTCCCCCAGGAGTCTTGGCTTCAGTTATCACTTCTGGTGCTTATTCTCTATAAATGGTATCTGTTTGGCCTGCGCTCCTTTTCATCTGATAAGATGACATCTTTTTTACTCCTGTGTTGTTGCCCTGGTGTACAGATTTCAGTTATTGATGGATTAACATAGGCTGTCATCAGAACAGAGACTGATGCTTTTAACTGTACTGAGATTATGGCATTAGGTTGAGATCCCATCTGAGTTTAGACACTATGAAGCACTAAATTATGGGGGAAGTCTCTCCAGGCTTTTCCCATTTGATGAAGCAAGACAAGATCTCCATTCAGGCATAAGGAGGACTGAATAACTTTCTGCACACAAGCATTTTTCTGTCTACAGAAAGAACCTACAGTTACAAAAGTCCTAAGGACTACTGAAAAAAATCTGGATGTTATACAGAAATACTTAACATGTTGGCCTTGATCCTGCAACAGCTTTACACGTCCTTAGCATTGTGCACAGCAAAGTAAACAAAGTGTTTGTAACATAATGCATTGTTCTGCGATGATTTTGATAATCTTCATAATCATATTAAGTCATGAAGAAAAAAGGGCCACAGGATACAGGGCATGCTTGTAGCTGACAGAGTTCTTCCTTGTCTTCAAGTAGCCTGGGTTGAAACCTGCATTATCTCAGCTTTTTCTGTCTGTAAACAGAAGACACCTGTGGAATACTTTTCATGCCGTCTCTGCAAAGAAGTTGTCTTCATTAAGCAGATATGGTTGACAGATTTCACAGCTGGATAGATCTTATCATTATCTCCAGCCTTCAGTAAAGCTTGTCTTGATGTGTATCTACTACTGAAAAGTAGTCATGGTTAACAGAAGTGTTACAAAGCAGCAAAGCAATAACAAATTCGGAAAAAAGGGAACATGGGCAATGAATGACACAAAAAGGGGTGAAAGAAGGTCAAGAAAAAATCAGAAGAGGAATTTAAACATTGCCTGATGGATCTTGAATGGTTTTCCATTTCAGTGTACTGCCAATGAAAGATCATGGTCTTACCCATCAGCTGCTATTTGGCCTGTAATATTTTTGGTGCAAACCCCACCTGTTTAAGAAAGATCAGTCCCCATGCCAGCTGCAGAACTGAACTGGCAGCAGAGCTGGAGAAGGGTGACCTGCACCTTATAGTCCTGGGAATGAACAGATATCAGAGGGCTTTTAGCTCTGAGAAGAGCTTTAAGCCTGAGGAACGCCTCACATGGCTCTTCTGTGTTTCTTTGGCTTGCTCTAGGGCTGCTTGAGCTAATGAATAACTACTGTATTCCTCATGAATACAGTAGAATTTAGCAAAGTTGTTGCTAACTGCTGACTAGGAAGCAGAATTTCTGTCTACAGCTTTCATCCTGAATGAAAGCAAAAGGAATTTTAGCCAAAAGAAGTAATCAGACTTCGTTTCATTCTTATCAGAATATTTGATAAGGTTTCTATGGTTATTTCTACTAACCCAAATTTAAAAAGTGACATGGTTCAATCTTGTAAGTGTGAAAAGACATTTCTTGTGGGATATTTTAATTTAATCAAATCTGAGTTTTTCATTGGAGAAGCCATTGTGTATGGTCTTTTTTGATCATTGTAAGCTGAGATATTTCAAAATGCTGTTGTAATTTAAGAAAATAAGACTTTAGATTAGTGGTGTTCTGGTTCAGAGGTTCTGCTATCCAGCACCAAATGTGCTGAGCAGGAAAAGAAAGAAAATGACAAAAGTAACTTTGTGGGTTCTTTTGTATACATTAAAAAACCCAAACCAAACAACTCCACTCCAGAACACTTTAACAACAAGAAACTATTTTTTGCTATCTTCATTTGCCACAAGAGGACTTACAGTCCTTACAGGGTAATTTCCTATCAGCTTTGTTGGGTGCTTTGTGTTTTACAATTGTAGAATTAATTTAAAGTTTTTATTTGAATTTGAAACTTGACTAATCTGAGAGTGTTTAACATTCCTGTTTCAATGAATGAATACTTGAGACAAAACTCATTTTAGTAAACCTCATTTTATTTCTTTCTTCCTTGTACCCCATTTTTATCTTCTGTTTCCATATTTCAAACCAAATAGCCACAGTTCTTCATATTTACACTGTAGTAAATGCTTCCTCACATATAGTAATTACTGTAGAACTAAAATTATGCAAATTAGAAGGAAGGAAATATCTACTGTTTCTTTGTGTGGTGGAGCATTAAAAGTGTGGATGAGTTGAGTTTCATTAGTTTTGTTACCAGGAAGGTATTGGGAACTCTGAATTAAAGAATGCTGCTCACTGGGACGTGCAGTGTATTTTCTTACTTTTAGGTATTTGAGACAAGAGAAGGATGAGTCTTAAATGTTATCAATATCACTGGCTCATTAATACTGATCCTTCAAAAGTCGTATGATATAAGCAGGGTTATAAGATGTCTAGGTTCTGGTCTTGGCTTGCCCCAGGCTTCATCCATCAGTACATCTTTCAGTGCTTGTACTTCATTTATGAACCTACAATACTTCTTTTTCCTCACAGATTTTTTCTTTTGGCATCTTCATGTGTGCTGTTCTTAACATGTAATGAGGGGTTCTTCTGTTGGCTGGCCATGAGTAGAGACCTTGCTGGGGCTGGTTCTGGTTCCTCTCTTTCTTTCCATCTGATGTTCCCCTGGAGTGGGATTGGTTTAGCAGGAATTGTCTTCTGAGGAAGACAGGAACTGGATGACAAAATACAGAAATTTGTTGTATTTATTTCCAAGAGGTAAGCTCCTAAATACATTTCTCATTTGAACTGAGCTGTTATTGGCCAAGAAGGCCATCAGACACAGTCTGTAATGAATCCTCTGTGTCTTATTACATATCCTTGCAAATGGGCAAAATCTGGCCTTGCTGTGTGACTTGGGTGCTCATGATGCAGTGATGCTCATGTGGGTAAAAAGTCTTGCTTAAATACAGATGATTATAAGTTAATCTGAAATATGTCATAGGAAGCTTGTGGAGCAGGCCAATCCAACAATTTATTTCTAGCTAATCTAAGGATTTGTATGGCAGCTGAATGTGGGGCCCCCCAAGGCTCCTGTGCTGGGCAACAGAGGCACTCAGCAAAAATACACTGAAAATTGCAATTCAGAACAAAGGAACAAATAGAAATAACAATGTGATCTGAGGGCAGAGGTCTGAGGAATTGCTGTTGCTCTCTAATGCCAAAGAGAGTAATCGCCCTAAGTCCATATCTGCCAAACCCCATTTGAGCAGAAGTGAATGACACCTGTGATTTGGCTATTGAAAATATTTGCTTCTGTTTTTGCTGTGCCTGAATGTAGGTTATCTCATGGTCATGGTCATGAACTGTGAACCATGATCATGATTTAAAAGCCAGGAAGTATTCTTATCAACACTGGGACTTTCTTTAAGTGCCAAGGTGTAAAGTTTTGTAAAAAGTACAACATTGAATACATATGTATAGCTGTAGTGTACATTTATACACCTTAGTCCAGTGGGATCAAATATCAGACATGTAAAAAATATCATTATCTGGGGACAGAACATCTCTCTGTTACAATAAGTGCAGGATATGTCTTTCTTTTCTGTGCCTTTTAAAGCGTGTCTTGAACGGAATGATATTTACTGAAGTTATTCTAAATGCACTGAAGCTGCCAGCAGACTTTCAGCAGCAGTGCTGATGGTGTTTCACTCTGGTGACTCAGGGCTCCAGCAGATGAGCTGACAGCCACGCTGCGCTGCTCAGGGGACAGGTTTTGTGTCGCAGACTGCTGTTAGGAGCAGCACTCAAGGGTATCCTTTTCTGCCAGCCCTGCAGAAGTAGAACACAGCACTCTCCCTCCAGTCCTGCAGAAGGCCTTGTCAGAGATGTGCACAAGCAGAGCGGGAGGCTGCAGAGGAAACCTTAGGGACCTGCCAGTCCTGGTGAATAGATAACCTGCAGGTAGGAAAGGAACTTTAGGTTCCACTGCTGCTAGTTCAGTGCAAAGCCTAAGCACTCCAAAGGTCTAAGTTCAGTGGGCTTAATGCAGACAGAACTGAGAAGAGCTAGCACTAAAACCACCTTGGTCTAATTCTCAATGTTGTTGTAAATTCATTATATTCTTTAACCCTTTTAAATTGAGGTTGCAGGCCGTAAACAGATATGAACATTTCCTTACCTGTTTCAAGTTCCCTTTGGAGCCATGTCTGGTTGCTTTGGATTTTTTTTAGTGCAGCAGTAATACAAATAACCCAGATGAGAAAATAAAATCTGCAATAAAAATGTGTGACTCTCTGAAGGCTGGGTGCAAACTACTAACAGCTGGTATCCATAAAAAATGCCATGATTATGCTATATAGAAGATTTATGGTTCTGTCTGGTATCATCAGACATCTGAATTTTTTTTCTCTGTGGAGAGCACTGAATTCTTAGATTAAGGGTCAGTTTTCTTCCAGAAAGCAGAGGGAGAAGCACTGTGCCATTCTTACTACGCTGGAGAAAGGCTGCTCTCTAGTGTTCAGTGGCGGGGTAATTCGGGGAAATGCCAGAGTCAAGCATTCTGCACATCGCAGCAGGCAGGCAGCGCTCGGGTCTGATTTAGGCGTGTTTGACTTGCAGAGGCAGTAACAATTTGATGAAGAACATTCAGTGGCTATATCTGCCGAGAATCTGAGACACTTTGCTATTTCTTCTTGATTTTTTTGCCATATACTTGATGGCAATCCATCTCTGAATGATTAGCAAAAGCCAGATTCTCCTGCCAGTCTCAACTGGTTGCTGGAATGCGACGGGTAGGTGTGGGCTATGCCACGATGTTATTTTATATTTTAAATAGCAGCAAGCAAAAAGAAAAGCAAAATTATCACATCATTCCTGGAAGTGTTGACAGGGATTATAAATTGTGTGCTTGAGCAATTGTTTGCATCAAGGCAGAGAGGCAGAGCTCCAGGGGAATCAGAAGTTAAGCAATTCTAGCAGAAGGAAACCTGTCACAGTCAAAGACCTAAATACATTTTCACTTACTTTCTGCATTGCCCTCTGCAGGATGTGATTCTGCTTGGTCCAAGCATTTTACTATTTGGTGCTACGTTGATGGCTATGAATTGATATGAATAAACAAGTTAAGGATAAAAACAAGAAATATTTATTAAGTAATAGCCTATAACTGGCACACAGGTCTTGGATCACTATTTCTCTACCCTGCTGTGGGGCCAGGGGCATTTAGAGGCTCAAACAGAAATTAAGCTGAGTTTAGTGGAGTGATAAATTGTGCACAAGGGTACATTTGCCTTGTGCTCAATTCCAGTGCATCAGTCTGCTTCTCCCATGACTTCTCATTACTAATGAATTACCATGCATTAACTAATCTGGTGGTGTTTAATATCATACTCAGTGATGCTTCATAATACCTTCTGGATAAACTGAGGTTATTGCTGTGGCTTCTGCATCCAAATACAGATACACAGAACCATAGGGAGTGTGATTGGTAGCGGCAGCTCATTCCTGTCCGATGTTGCCTAAACTGTAATGGAAAACCTCCAAGGAATGAAACACCACAATATCTTGTCTCTTGGTTATCTATTAATTATCCCCACCATTGTAAAGATTTTCCTAATGGCTAACTGAAGTCATCTTTGCTATACATTAAGTCTACTACTGCCTGCAGATGTAAAGATGGGATTATTCTCTCCGTTTTACCAGCAGTCTTTGCAGCAACCTGTCTGAGAATATCTGAGACATTATCCCATGTGTGAGTGAGCTTTATCAAGCCAAATAGCCAGGATGAACAATTAGGCTGATCAAGTCAGACAGCCAGGTCTATATGTACCTCACTAGAGTCCTACTTATGCAATGAGAGTAGTGTTTAAAACTTTCCTTATAGAGAAAATACTGTATGGTTTTAACGGAAAAGACACATCCTTTGTAACTGGCTGTGTTGCTTTCCCCCTTTTTTCCTCATTTTTCTTGTTTTTCCTCTTAATTTTATTTTTTTTTAATAACTTGTACTAAAATGGTAAAAGAAGTGGCTAAAATGATCACTGGAACTCCTTACCTAGTGCCAAATCCAGCACTTTAAAAGCTGTGCTTATTGGAAGGATGTTAGCTGAAGGAGTAATGGTTTTCCATCTGGGATGCTAGTGTGTAAGGTAAGTTAGAGATTGGAGGTCTGAGGTGAAACTGTAAACATGCCTGTGATTATGTCTGTAGAGGGGAGTATAAGAGTGGGCTCTTATATTAGGACAAGCCAAGGAAACCTGCAAATTGATCTAGAAACAGATATGTTTGCTTTCAGCTCATTTGTTGTTTGGAACAGATTAAAACCAGCAAATCTGTCCTTTTGAGAAAACAGAGCTGGTCAAACTGCAGCTTGGTTCAAGTGAAGCAAAGAATTCATGCAGAGCTAGCGTATTCCTGGCTCCCTGCCCACAGAGAATTGAGGAATCACTTTCTGATCATTTCAGTTTTTGCCCTGCAGGCTCTGATGGCATCAACATATATGTAATTCAAAAATACAAGTATCTTTGAGAGAAGAATTCACAGGGAAAAGCTATTTCCCACTGCTTTCCTCCTTGCTTGGATGGATGTCCCAGGGAGTCAGCCAGGTGCAAAATCCCAGCCTGCAGAGCTATGTAGGGAGGGAATTCCTGCTGCTGCCTGACAGCTGGAAAAGCAGAAGGCAGCGAAGGTTGCTAAGGCTGGCCCTCCTACTGGAGGGAGCCTGAGGAGTTTGGACTTGTTGGGTAAGTAATGCAGAAGCAGAGCTCTGGGAGAGCACGTCAGAGCAGCTGCAGGGAGTATAGAGTATCTTTACCAAAACAGAGCAAATGTTCTGCTGAAATGAGTTGACTAATAATTTCCCTCTGTCCTGGTTTCCCACGCACATAGTCAGTTTTCTCCCCGAGTTTTCCTGGCCTGGCTGATGTTGGTGCCAGCCATCAGCAAGGCTGACTCTTTGTCTTTCTGCATTTGGAGAAAATAAGTTTTCTGTTCACTTGTTTTCAGGAGGTGGAGGGTGAATCTGATGCTCCTCAAGCAGTCTAGTCCAGCCCAGACAGAGAAAAAAGAGGACCCTGACCCTGCTGGTGCTGTGTGTGGCAGCTGGCAAAGCTGCTGTCATTGCTGGCTTTGGAGGTAATTGGGTTTTCATACACAATTTCAATGATTCTTTAGAGTCAGGGAAGCCACTGAGCAAAGATGATATATCAGAAGGAGCAAAAGCCTGGCTTATCCTAAGTAGGATATGTGATAATTTTCTTTTTCATTTCAAGGATGAGAGAGTATGTGGAATTAGTGGATGGTGCCATTAGAATTAGCAGTTCTATGTCTCAGTGAGTGTTTGGTGGGGAATGTGCCAGGAGGAAAATGTTTACTTCTGGTATAATTAGAAAAGCAATCTGCAGAAAATCTGAAGATATCTGGCTTCAAATTAGTTCCAGACTCTTTTGCTGCCTCTTGAAACCATTATCTGTCCATGGAATAGAGTCCAAGCACTGTATTTGATTCACCATGTGTCAGAAGTGTGGAAAATAAAAAACGATGCAGAAAGCATGGGAGGTGTGTATCAGGAATGTCTTGGTTTGCACTCAGTGTAACCTGGGAATCTTCTGCAGTCCATGGGGAAAAGTGTGGGCCAAAGGGGATTCACCACAGAGTGAGTATGGACTACAGGGAATTCTGTTTTCTTAGGCAAATTGTTTACCACATCTGCCAGGTGCTGACTGTTGAGGAGCAGAGGTCAGTGGTAGCACCACAGCAGCATGGAATTTGAGAAGGATGCGCTCTCTAGACACTGCTCTCTCCATTGTGCAGGCTCTGGTGACACCTGATTGTGCGGAACTGTAAAAGGAATCCAACAGTTCCTTAGTAAGGGAACATTTTATCTAAATAAATCAACAGCCCCTATGGCGATGTGTATGTAACCCTTTTTTTACCCTATACATAGATTGAGAGGGGGAGCTTGCTCTCAGTTTACTGTTTTCTAAACACACAAAACACCTGTTTTCTCTCTATTTAAGCAAAAAAGGTTCATAAACTAATCCATAGGGTAAAATCTTGGTTTATGCTGAGATCTAATCAAATGCCTCTGCAGATGTGGTCTGTGATGAATGGACTTGAGATAATACCTTAGTATCATCAGAGTAATTTGTGTCATGAAGTCAAAACCCCACTGAAGTCCAGTTTAGCTCTTAATTTGAAGGTGCATACAGAATTTGGGCACTGTACAAGGCTTGCATTCAGCCTGTCAATAAAGCATACATAATATTTTCATCTGATCCTACTGAAGACTATTCTTTCACCTCCACAGCTAAACAAGAAACAAATGGCCAAAATTAGAATTTAGTGTTTAACTACTGAACAAATATGTATAAATAATGTTCCTTTCTGTTGCTTGTAGTTCTAAACATAATGCTTGAGATTACACCAACCATCAAAGTTCTGCTCTGATATTTTTATTATTATATTTGATATTTTCTGTTTTAATCAAGCATAAAGGTCAATTGATTTAATTTCTGTTGACAGTGGAGATATGGTTTAATTTGCTGTTCAGTAAGATATTAAAACGTGATAGCATTTCAAGAAGTACCTACAGAAAAAAAAATTCCAGGTGAAAGGACATAGTCTTGATATTTTTTCTTACTTAATCTTGCTCATTTTGATCATTTTACATAGTTAAATGCCAGTGCTTACATATTTAAATACACAGAAACATTGCAATGATTAATAATGCTGTGTTAATGAGAAGAAAAATGTAGATGCATTTTGGTTTTCCAAGTAATTGGAGCGAAAAAAAGAACTAAATTCTCCAGTGACTCAAATACTTCTTGTAATTTGAAACATATTTATCTGGAAAATGTGTTATTGGCACATTTATAATAAATCTATGGTTATTATTTTAGACAGGCAAGTTTTTGGCTCAATTTCTGATAGAAATTAAAGATCTATCAATGTTTACGATCTAGGGTATTTTTTTTCTATATTGGTGATTTAAAATTACTTTTTAACCTGTATCATTATGGAGAGACCTTCCTTCCTGCTTTTCCAATTAAAATTTGGATTGCTTTAAATGGATTTAGAGTTAATATAATTTTTGAGAAGCAAAAATAATATGCACATTTTTAAGTTAGAAAAGATGTGAGCACTGATGCAGCAAAGAGCTGCTCAAATATTTTTCTGCTGCATCTGGGATTTTGGCTTAACATCAGGAATCCTGATACATTTCTGCACTTCTGCAGTCTGAAAAATTGGGAAGGAAATTCATAGGAGTGAGCTCTGTGAACTAGCACTGTTGTGAAACAGACAATTTTGTACTTCTGCCCTGGCTGGAATGATGGTTTCATACCTTTATTTCAGTAATTGGAGTAAATAGAGAACAGCAGAAACACTATTGAGGGGTGCAGTACAAGGGAATGACCTTGTCAGGACAGTTCTGAACACAACAAAAGCCTCTGCTGCACTGTTTTGTAAGCTGTTGGATGGCACGTCCAGGTGAATGCTGGAAAGCTGTCTTTGCACAAATCAGTATTTTCTCTATATGTTACTTGGAAGTATTTCTGACGACAGTAAAAAGGAGTATTTGCCTTGGGTTGTTTTCATAAAGATTGTGGTAGTTTTTTAGTTCTTCTATTTTTAAGTTAATTCGATTCAATTAGAAAGATTTTCTTGACAGTGTCTACAATTAAGTTTTTAGCTTGTAGGCACTGCCTTCTGGAAGTTGTAGTTTTTCAGTGCATGGAAGAAAATGGAGACTGATGACAAGAAATGCACTAATTTCTCTAAAGTTTTTTGAGAGGAGTGTAGCAGGGTGCTCTGGGAAAGAGGAAGTTTGCTTTGGAAAGCTAATGGTTGGGATGAAAATTGTCTGTTTGTTTATGGAACTTGATGCTCAAGAGTCATGACTCAGTATAAGGTTAAGTCAGTTCATCAAAATACCAATGAAATACATGGATTTAAGAAATGTCAATTTCTTGTTTTTCATGAAATATCAGAGCACGACACCACTTCAAAAACAGTGTATTCACGTTTTCTTGACAAGCAGTATTATGCAAGATGTAGAGAATATGGACCTTTTGGGATCCTGTTTTGGGAGTGCAGCAAGATAGCAAAACCTTTAGCGTGTCCATAGAACTGGAAATTCCAATTCACATGTGAATTTTGTAGCATTACACAGCAGTTGTCCACATATATTTTACACATACATAAAAGACTGCAGTACAGAACAAGGCACAATTCCAGTTCAACAGCTGCTGTACTGGTTTGAAAGCAAAACCAGTGAGAAGTCAGAAGTACAATTTAATAGGAAAAACTAAAATAAATGCATCAGTACAAAAAGAAACCACTGCCAGAGTCAGGATACAACCTGACACCCTGTCAGCTCAGAGTGTTGGTAGCAGTCCGATAAAATGGTGGCTGCAGTCCTCCAGGAGGGATGGTTCTGTTGAAGCAGTGATCCTGTAGAAAAGGTCTGGTCTTCACCTGAAGGTCCAGTGGTAGCTCTTGTCCTCTGGGAATCCAGTAGGTAAGGGCTGGCTCTGGTGTTTGAAATCTTAGCTTATATCCAGGATGGGATGCTTGGTTCCTCCCTCTGGGCAGAGCATCTCATAATGGGAGGATGTAATTTTGTCAGTCATGTGGTGAGACTG
This sequence comes from Callaeas wilsoni, assembly GCA_013398955.1. Lineage (NCBI taxonomy): Eukaryota > Metazoa > Chordata > Aves > Passeriformes > Callaeidae > Callaeas > Callaeas wilsoni. The sequence continues at coordinate 126,506 of VWPU01017405.1, forward strand.
GATGGCCCATTAACAGGAGATATCCCCCCTAGAGGGAGGATGGGTCATGGGAGAGATAAAGAACCCTGCCCCACCTGGTTTCCACAGCTGGCCCATTAACAGAAGATAGTCCAGAGAGAGGAGGCAAGGGACACAGCCCCACCTGGTTCAACAGCTCATGAAGACGGTAATGGAATACCCTGCAACCCAGGACAGCTGCACAGAAAAGCTGGCTGGAGTCGCACGAAATCACGACGAAGAACCAGCCATCATCAGCTAAGTTACTCCAACAGGAATTGCCCGTGTGCCTGAGTTTCCTGTTCAGAGCACATTTGCACAAGCATCGCTTCCATGAGTTTATCTCACCTGTAGCAGTGACCACACCAGTCAAAACCATGTTTGAAGGACCAAGATCTCAGCATGTCTGCTGTAAGGTAGTAGCAGCACCATGAATTCCAGATGTTGTTCTTTTGGGCTCTTTTCTTCACAGTTGCTGTTGAGTCAGAAGGAGCAAGTTAAAAGTCCGATGCCTCTTGCACAGGGTTGGGGCAGGTCCCTGCCTAGGCAGGGCAGGTGAGAACTGTGCTGCAAGGATCCTTTAGTCTTATTAGTGTGGTTTTATGTAAGCCACATACAGTTACCAAGTTTCAGTGTGGAGTGCTCAGGTGATGGCTGTGGGCACTTGAGTTCTCTTTTTGCCTGAATCTGTTTGATGGGACAGCATTTTCTTATAAAGTTAGGGGATATCAATGAGGATTCTTACTATTTTTTCTTTTTCTTTTCTTTTTTTTTTCTCTCCTACCAATGACATGCAGCATTTAGCAGTCTCTGTGCCTTTGTCTTTCTATTGGTTAAGGGTATTTTAATATTCTCCCCAAATAGGAGAAGCATATTTAATATTTGTTAAGGGCTTTGAAATCTTCAAAGAAGGATACAAGAAGAGCAAATTCAGTTTTAAAGGGATCCAGCATTTTCTGTGCACTACAAAGGGTTATTTTGAAAGCTGGTGGGGGATGACTCCTGCTGCTGCCCACAGGGAATGCACTCCACTAAGGTCTCTGAATGGTTATTGAATTATAAAATGAATTTGCAGTGCAAAACTCCATTGGCACATATAGCGGATGCCTCCTGCCACGTTTCAGATTGCCAGCCTGAACTAACTGGCACGTGCAGGAGATATTTGAACAGTTACAAAAGAAGGGAAACTTTCAGAAGGCTTGTCTATCTTTCCATCCATTTCTGTCAATCAAGGTGTTCTATAGCAAAACCTTGCAATATCTGAGGAAAACTGCTAAGAGGCGATACTTGCTTTTTCATTTTGGGTGCTGTTGGTAATGACTGTCTTAGGAGGGTACATTCACTGGCTGGGCTCCCAGTGGAGGCCTCCGTGCTTCCCCCCACCTGGAAGCTGTCAAGCGCTTGTAGGTAAAGCTGCATCTGAAGGGCAACACAGTCCCATCAGTTTGAGCTCATGCCTCAAGCCCAGAATCTCTGGGTGACTTCTGTCAGCATAGCCATGAGGAAAACTGCCAGAAAGCAATTTTTGTGTTGCTTTGTTGCCTCTTGGGAGGAGACCTGAAAGGTGGAAGCATCAAACTACATCTGCACTGAGGGCATTTAGTCCAGGGCCAGACTATACCTACTGGGAGACAAACCTGAAATACACAGAGAGGAGATGTCAGGGAGTGGAGTACCAGCCACTTTCACCTACTGCTTCATTTCTGTGCCAAAATATTTGCTCATGTGGACCTGGCCCAGTGGTACTTAATCTGGACAAAATCTAGGACAGTTTGAGAAGGGTGATGTGTGAGAAGCTACGTTCTTGTGAGTGCTGTGTGAATGTTTTGCAAAGGGTACTGGGGAAAGCATCTAAGGAGCTGGTTATTTATTCAACCTTTCTCCTCCATGACATCAGCTGTTCAGTAAACAAGATGCTGAGAAAATCACCTCTATTATTTATGGGATGGTGGGTTTTCCACTGTGTGCTCTCACCAGCAACGGGAGATTTACAGATTGACCGTATTCTGCTGTGGCTCTTCTCCTTTGTGAATGTCAAAGATAAAATGGCTTTTTAAAAACTGGTTAACTAAGTAGGTCAGTATTTGTTTCAGGAGGAGCATGTGCGTTCTTTAAGACATGGATTTTCCTTTTGAAAATCTCCATTTTTCAGCAGTGAAGAGTTCAGCAATGCTGGTTTAGCTTGGGTCCTTTTTAAAAGCTGCATACTTCAGTGCTAAGGGGATTAGAGTTGAGCACACTTTAATGAACACCTGTGAAGAGAGAGAACCTGTTCAAAAGAATAGACATGTGCTTCAAAGTAATCCATAGAGAGAAATATGGAGAGCCATTTAAAAAGAATACTGTGCATTTTAACTAACTAATCCAGTTAAAAGAATAAATTTTCAATGCGCAGAAAGGCAAAATACAAGAGGGAACAGAAGAGAAGGGCTGTGTTATATAGTTATATCTTTCCCTGCTACAAGTTCTGTTCTTAATCCTAGTAAAAGCAAGAATACTTTAAGCCATCTACCTGAAACAGATATTCAGGGTGCAATTTCTTTGGGATTTCTCTATGGCAATGGGATTATATGCATTTAATGGGTGTCAGTTGTACCTTCTCTGTGCTTTTTAGCTAATAGTTGTTCTGATCCCTCAGGAAATGAGAAACTTTTGAGTGAGGATGTAATGATCACATTTGCTAGGAGAGAAGTAATAGAATTTTTGCTGACTGATAATTTTATCACCATTAATGCTTCCTTATGATAGCAATGAACACGTTGAAATATTCAACTGATGAAATGTTTTATGATAAAGACTGAGCCAGTCTTTTGCAGAACTGAATTTGTGACCTGGCAATGGCTTTAGAAGGCTCCCCAGGATGGCAACAGTGGTGAAGTACTCAATGACTAGTGACAAATGGTGAAGTGAAGGTCTTTAACTACCTTCTAGGAGTAGTATCTTATGCTGAATGTCTTTGGTGTGAGACACAAACAGAACCTTGTGTGCCTGGGCAATGCTTCTGGAAAGGACCCTTCTGCTGTGGTAGGAAGACCAATAAAAAGACTTTGTTTTTAAAGATATTTTGTTTTTAATTAGATGTCCTGTAACAGCTCTGTTCTTCAACCAGCCATTCATTATTTCTGCTGATGCACCAAATCTTTTCCTGGAGTGGAAGTTCTTCCCAGATGTTTTGATTAAAATCATATATCATCTTGGCCTCCCCAAATAACTTTTTGTATGGAAGGTATTCTGTGTCCTCAAGCATAATGAATGCACACCGAGACCAAATCAATACAAGTATAAGAAAATGAAATTTTGCCATTTGCAGCCCTTACTGTCTCAGCCTTGTGAAACACTTTACAAACTTTAGGCCCTCTTTGAAGGGAGCACTGCTCTCTCCTTTTTAAATACAGGAAAAAGGAACTGAGATCTAAATAAATGAGCTAGGCTGGAATTGAAGGTTGACCTTCCACTTCTGCACAAGGCCAGGAGGACTGAACCTCTCTCATTTATAATTGAATGCACAGTAGAGGAGGGAACACGTGCAGGGGAAGGCAGTGTCGGATCTAAACCTGATTCTCACAGCAAGCCCCTGTAATTCAGTCTAACCTGGTTTGCTTGGCAAATGCTCCAGGAGTAAGGGACTGCAATGATGACATTCCCCCTTGCCACCACCCTGGGGTGTTCGGGGTGAGACTGTGCCCAGGGAAGGCACGAGGCTGCTCTGGCCCTGTAAGAGCCCTGTTGTGTCACGCAGAGGGATGCAGCCCTGCAGGACCTGCTCTTCTGGGGGAGAAGGCTGGGCTTCACTGCAGAGACCAGCCCAGGGTGGAGCGTCACTGGCCCGAGCCGTGTCCCTGCCATTCCCTTTGCCCCAAGGAAAGGGGACAAAACAAGAAGGCTCTTTGGGTTAGGGCTCCAGTGCTGTGGGTTTGTTCAAACGTAGCTGTGAGTTTGAAAGAAGAGTTTGGAAAGAGTTTAGCTATTTTGCCTACAGGGTCTTTTGCCTTTTAATGTTGCAGAATGAAAACATCGATGCATCTCCTGAGTCTGGAGACCTCAATGTCTCCTAGTATCCTTCTTAAAGGGAATCTATACTGTGAGGACTAACTCATTAAAAAGTGCATTTAGACCAATTTAAGGGCAGATTTTCTTTTATTGTCAGGTTTCTAAGCTGTTCTGATGAGACCCAGTTCACCAGACACAGAAACAAAAGAACAGTGTAGTCAAAAAATGTGTAAAATGAAGAGAATGAAAGTATCTTCTTAGATTGTGTGGAATCAGCTTAAAATGAGCCCAGAATAAGTAGGATTTAAGTGAAGTACAAAAGATCAAACCTCAGAACAAATTGTCAGGTAATTTTGAGAAATCCTCTTTGCTCCTTGTGCTAATAATGAGACTGCTCTGGAAACTCAGATCACTGCTGTTTTGGAGCAAACGTCTCTTTATCTGTACAGCTGATCTTCTCACCTCAGAACATCAGAGCTGAGCAACCTGTGACTGAAGTTTGTGACCAAAAATGCCCCCTGGGATAATAAAACTGATCTCAAAGGTCTTTTGAGATTTTCTTCTTAATAACTCTGTTGATCCTTTGAAATGGGGTAAAAACTCAGTTTTCCTACTAAATACAGGAGAAGAGGTTATTTTGCTGAGGTAAAGATGTGCCTTCTGTTAGATGACAATGGATTTTATTTAAAAAGAAAAAAAAAAGGAGGGGGGGAATCCCCCTGCTCTTAGTTGTTAAAATTATGTTAATAACTTATTCTTCCAAAAATGGGGGAAAGAAATCACCGATGTGACCGAATCTCTTGAAACCTTCTTTCTAGGAGAGGAAGAATTCTTTGCAGAATATTAGCGAGGGTTTGGTTTGTCCTGAACAATGCTGGGAGCACAGGGATGGTCCTGCTTCATTTCCAGTTCTCTCCTCCTGTCCCCTGAGCTAAGTTGGTGTCCCAGGTGATCTGCCCCTGTCCAGCTCTGGCGGTGCAGCCCATGGCAAAGCACCCACGGGCAACACAGGAGGGTCTGACAGCAAGGAGGGACATGCAGGGCCATCGGTAAATTAATTTGAATATCAACTGTGTGTTGCAGAAATTAATTGCTGCTGGTGAATGGCAGGGACAGGCTGATTAGCAGCTTCAGTAGGTCGGTTTAGCAAACCTTATCAGGACTGGGAGCTGTTTGTGCTTGGTTTGGAAGCAAAGCAGAGATTTGTGTCATCATTTATTCAGGAGTTTCTTTTGTGCAAGCCTGTGAGGTGATGATGGCACTAGACTTCATAAACTGTGTATTTGGGGAGTGCAGCATGATGCCTTAGGATTTTAGCTTTTATATTTTCATATATTTGTAATCCTGCAATTCTTTAGTGTATAACTCTGAGCTCCATGTAGAGTGTTAGCCACTGCTTTTCCCATTTTGGTCAGACACAACTGCTCTCTAGGCCTGAGAATCAAGGACACCTCACTGTTTCAGGCCCTAAGAAATGGAAAAAAAAGTGAGTTGGGGGGAGCAAATTAAGAGAATGGGACTCCGCTATCTGCAGCTGTAATTGGACAATTAACCTTTGATATGCAAATGGACAAAACTTATATCTATCTGAAAAACCTGTGGCTGTGTCCATCCTGGGTGCAGTCTCTGTGAGACTCCTGCACTGCCCAAGGTGTGCCCTGTGAAGGCCTTTCAATAAATCCCTGCCCTTTATCCTTTCACTCTGTCTAGCCTCTGTTCCAGGTCAGCTTCTACAAGGCATCAAGCAGATGAGGAGAGCAGCATGTGCTGCCTGTTGTGATACTCTTGTGGAGACACTGCTCTGGAGAACACCCAGGTAAAATCCCAAAGGGTCCCTTGGCCTTCCTGCTGGAGGAGGTGCTGTTCCTGTAAGGCTGATTTGTATTTCAGTCAGTGCTCTGACTACTAATTTTCCCAGTTAAAAAAAATTATCTTAATCACAGTACTATAAAATTCAACATATGCTAATCAAATCTTTTAAGACATTAGCTAATGGGCATTAGTTAATGGGCAAATGGGAGAAGAGGCCGCTTGATGTGGGTTTTGGGGATGTTCTTGGCACAGCAGGGCGCACAGCAGCAACGGTGTTTTCAGGCTGCAGCTGGGAATATTTGGAATTGTTGCATGGTGGGGAAGTAAGCTTCTCGAAAGTTTTGTTTTCCCATATGATTTTGAAAGTCAGTCTCTAAATGAACAGGTACAGGGGAGAGAGATGGGGAATAAGGAGGGGAAGGCGCAGAGGAGAGGGCTTTCGAGCCGCTCTTCCTATTCCTCCCTTGTTTAGGGGAAAAGCCTGAAACCCTTCAAGTGGTAATCAAGGAAAAAATGCCCGGAAGGGCTGGGAAGAGCCGCTGGCGAGGCGTTCGGCGTTTGCGGCGTCGGGCGGGCAGCGCTGCGCGGCCCCGGAGCGCGGGCAGGGGGCAGCGTCGGGCCGGGAAAGGCGTGTGCCAGGGGGCGCGGGATACCGGAGAGGGACCGCGGGGCCGGGAAACGGACGGGGCCGGCTCTCGGGGAAGGCGCGTGCCCGGGGGCCCGGGATCCCGGAGGGGGCGCCGGGAGACGGAGAGGGCCGGCTCTCGGGAAAGGGGTGTGCCAGGGGGCACGGGATACCGAAGAGGGACCGGGAAACGGAGAGGGCCGGCGCGCGGGAAAGGCGGGTGCCAGGGGGCACGGGATACCGAAGAGGGACCGGGAAACGGAGAGGGCCGGCGCGCGGGAAAGGCGGGTGCCAGGGGGCACGGGATACCGGAGAGGGACCGAGGGGCCGGGAAACGGACAGGGCCGGCTCTCGGGAAAGGGGTGTGCCAGGGGGCACGGGATACCGGAGAGGGAGCAGGGAGACGGAGAGGGCCGGCTCTCGGGAAAGGTGTGTGCCAGAGGGCACGGGATACCGGAGGGGGACCAGGAAACACTGGATAGGGCTCAGCGGCCGAAACCCCACGTCCTCTTTTCCGAAAATCCTGTAAAAGAGGAGAAATTAAATGTTTGGCAGGTGCTCCGGGTTTAGGATTTACTGTAGGATTTACTGTTGGTGTTGGAAAATGCCTTGTTTCTACACAAGGAGCTTTCTCCCCAAGCATGGGTTCCTCTGTTTATTGTGGATGTGGGTTTGCTGGCTGGTGGGGTGTGAGTTGTGTTTTTGGTGGGGTTCTTTTGTTTGGTCATTTTTGTCCCCGGTTTTGTCCCGGTGCTCCGTGCAGCCGGGGTGTGCAGGGGCTGGGGTCTCACACGCGTTCCAGGTGTGGATTCCCGTCTCCTGAGGCGCTGCCGGGTGCAAGCCGGGGTTCGGTCCCGTGCATCCTTCCCACAGCCCTGGCATGTGTGTGTGTCACGGCTCTGCGGGGCTCAGCACACCCAGCACGGGCCGCGTTGGCTGGAGCTGCTCTCTGCCGGTGCCGCTCTCAGTTCAGCGAGGCTGCAGCCACTAAACGGGAGCAGAAGGATTGCACTCTGACCATTGCAGTATTCTTTTTTTTTTTTCCTTGTAAGCTGGGCAGCTACACTATCGTGATTCAGTGTTGCAGTTCAGGACCAAGTGTAAAGACAAAGCAAATGTAGCTATTGTGATTAACTTGCGAGAGTGTAATCCTTACCAACCAGGAAATTTTGATAATTATTCTACCTATCATTAAAAAAAAAAGTCAACTCAAACTCTTTTGTTTACTGTACTTAAATTTTCTGATACTGCTGCCCCTTTCTTATTTTTGCCAAGATAAGTGAGGAAAATACATTATAGTGGTTCTTGCCTTCAACAGCATAGAGATTTTTTTCAATGAAAATTTCCAAGACTCTTGCATTTATATACACATAGTTATTTTTTAGGGATTCTGCCACTGCATAGAGTTTCTTTCCTTTTTCTTTTTTTTTTTTTCCTTTAACCGTTATTAAAGAATAAGGAGATATTTTCCAGGCTGCTACTAGTAAATGCCATTAGAAATGAAGGAAGATGCTGCAGGAAGAAACTTTGATGTCATGCATATGTTGTGCCATACTTGGGGGATTGAAAGGAGAGGCCTTTGCTGTTTGTTAGTACAGCAAATATCTCACAGGTGACTGTTTTGCAAACGTGATAAAGCTGATTTGTTATGTAAAACAGGACGTATTTTGTCATTTGACTAGGCTGCTCAGAGTTTATGTGAGACCTCATGTAAGTATTGAGGAGAATACATCCTGAAAAATAAGGGGAATTCTTTTATCTATATGGGAAAATACAGAGTTAAAGGAGGGGAGAGCTTTGTGTGCTGCATGAATCAGGCTGTACTCAGACTATAGGAGTTCCTAGAGGGTGATAGTTGAGAAAAAGCAATGTAGTCTTGCCGGTGTGGTGGTTTGGGCAGGAGGTCCCAGAGTATATCATACTCTTGCAGCTCAGAAAGCTGAAATGAACTTTCAAGTGATCCTGTCTATTCATAGAGTATAGAAGACCCACAGTAGAGTTTAGCCACAAGTCTTCAGGCTTAAACAGGTTTAAGTAAAAGTTTCCTTGCTCTTTCAGTGTAAAGAGGAGCTCTGACCAAACCAGGATCTGGCTAAAATTGGTAGGCAGGATCTGGGTCAATAATTATGTACTTCAATTGAGCACCTAACCTGCAACAACTTGATAGTCTGGAAGAACTGGGAACAGACCTGGTGAAAATATGAGGGCTTGGTGTGCAGGGAATGGTGCACAGTGAAGGCTCGCCTCCTTGCTCATGTGCCTTGCAAAGCCCTGGTGCGCACCTAAGTACAGCAGCTGTGCCACACTCGAATCCCAGCCTTTACCCTGAGTCCTTTCAGGCTTAGGCATGGCAAAGTATTAGTGACCACTGATGCTGCTTGACGAAAATGTAATTTTGTTTTTCTTAGTTATTAGGTGCTGATTTTGTTCTTCTGGGGCTTTATGAACGTGGTAGGGTGTCTTTAGCAGTCAAGTGTCCTCAGCTGTTGAAAAACTGCCTGTAATAGTCAGGCTTTTCTGTAGGACAAAGCAAAATTTCTGAAGTTACTTTGCAATCCAGTGGCCTCAAAATGGTATTAAGGAACTGGCTTGATGATAGTAATTGACTTTTTGTTTCATTACATATCATTAATATCCGTGTTGTCAATAAATTCTGAAAAAACACCTTGAGCGGAAGCTTAGCTGAAGTAAAACAGATATTAGGAACAATTTGGTTGTAAATTGGATTTCCAGCTTTCATGGCTGAAGTTTAGGCTATTCTGAACAATATATCTTGTCTCTAGGTTCCTGCCCACCTTTATTTTGCCCTGTCAATAAGATAAGCCTAAGCCATGTTACACTTGGAGCTCTCTGGGACAATTATATTCCGGATTCAGAATCATCAAGCCAGTTGCACCAAGAGAGGAATATCTGGATTTTCTTTCTGCCAATGAACTTAATCCCTAGATGCACTGTTATTTGCATTAAGGAAAACAGCAAAAGGTCATTGATTTTAACACCCCGGGAGTCAGTTCTGATGGTGATGGGACATGCAGTTTTGCATGTTAGGTTTGCCTGTCATTTAGACTTGTTCAGGTGACTTTGGTCCACCCTCTGTCCTCACATTTTATCTCTGCTCGCACCTAAACTTGGAAAAGGCTGGCAGAGCTGACCAGTGTGCGCAAGCCAGTTTGGTGGAGAACCTTCATCTATGATGTTCCCTCTTCTCCAGGAGACCAGCACCCCCACATCTGTTACCTTCAGTGCTTGACTCCCACCGAGTGCTTCTTGTCATCAGCAGAGCAGTTCTTTCTCTGCGTTAGTTAACGCTAATTTAGCTGACACAGGTTTTTGATTTTTGGAAACTGAAAATAAACCTTTAGGCTGTTAATAGACCTTTTTGCAAAGAGAAGGAAAGACAGATGTGATTTTTAGCTGAGAGGAATTGCACTGTAGTTTTAGAGGAGAATATTAGGGGAACATGATTTCACAAATGTATCGCACAACAATACACTAATTCTTCGTGTGTCTCCAGAGGCCTCAGCCCAAAGGTAGCTGAAATTCTATACCATAATTGCATTCTTTCAAAATTGCAGCTATAAGAGGCCATAGTTGTTTCCAGAGAAATGTTAAAAATGGGATGTGCATTTTTCTCTACATACGTTGCATATGTTAGCATTCACTCATAGATTACTTCATTAACCTTTGCACTTCAGAAGCCTTGGAAAGAAAAAATACTTGAAGGAAAAATAGATTGGGAGAGCAGGCTGAAGGGATTTCATCAAAGGTCAAAATCCAGCAAGTTGGCTCTCCCTGCCCCCTCCCTCGACTAAACAGCTTCTGCTCCTTCTGTCTCCACAAAGAAACAAATAAACCTTGCAGGTGCTGCAGAAGCAGAGATTATTTTGGTGCTTATTCCTCGTGTGTGGTTTTAATGTATTTTATAATGCTCTTGCATGATTTGCTTATTCAGGTTTTTTCTTGTTCTTGAATATAGGAAGCTATAGTAACAACCAAAAAAGAAACAATACAAACCAAAAATCCAGATAAAAGGTACTTTTTTGTCCACTCTTTTCTTTTAAAGACAGCAGAACAATTACCTGAGTGACTTGGGCCTGAGATGCCTCTGGCATTGATAGCTCTTCAATACACCTGGTTTTAATTTAGCTGTAGCTGTTTTTTCTTTTATTTATTTCTATTACCTATTTTTGGTGTCCACATGGTGACAATAATATACTGAATGTAGCTAAACTCACTCTATATTCTGGATTCAATTTTAAAAGTGACTTCTCATGGCCAAGTTATAAGGCTTTGAAATATGGGATCATAATAGAAACGCTGACAGTATCTTTACAGTGTCTGCAGTAGTGGGTGTTTCTCTAATATAAACAAATGGTGTTATTGGACTCTTTTTTCCCCAATGCTCCCTGCTCTCAATCAAAGGTGGTTTTATCACTCATTAGCTTCAAAACCATCATGTTTTTTGCTTAACCTGCAACAGGGTTTGTTTGTTTTGTTTTGTTTTCCCCTTTGAATCTGGAGTGGAACAGGACAGACAGGGAAAATTTAGGCTGTAGCTTATCCAGAAGACTTCCCTGCTGTCTGATGCTATTATGTACTTATCTTCAGTAAGTGTGTAAATAAACACTTTCAATCTGAGCCTTGAAGGAGACAATCTTTAAAGAAAGTGTCACGATAGTGTAATTAAAAGGATGATCATTTTAAGATGCTGTATTCCTAGTGTATTTTATTGATAGAAATTAAGTTTTTTTCCATAAAGCACAAAGAAAAACCTCTGTAACTTGTTTAGCTGATACCCAGGGAAAGGCTTACCCGTTACATTAATTTAAAACTCTCTCTGTAAAACCCATATTTTGGGCTGCAGTTGCATGGAGAGATGAAGGTGGAAGGAGCATGTCCTCTTCTGTGTGGGTGATAATGTTGGGGCTGCCCACAGGCTGCTCCAGGAACATTGCTGGTACAAAGCAATGAGAGGACAGAGGTGAGACAGCAGCAGTGATGTGCAGACAGGCAAGGGTGGTGCCTGAGCTTCCTCCTTTGTGCCTTCTCCTGGCTGTGGAAATACCCTACGGGGTGGAAGCTGTCCTTGTAACTGCAGGATGCCGTGTAGCTTCCTGTAAATACTGCGTTAATTGAAGCGTGTCTGCGTTTTCATCTGTGCTAGGTAGTATTTTCTCCTAGAATCCTACCACACACTATTATTAACTGGCAGCAGTTGTGGATTCCTTTTCTTCAGCTATTTCCTTTAGCTAAAAATGCAAAGCTGTGCTGCCCTGAAGGGTTATTTAGCAAGAGTTTTAATGAAATAATAGAAATGTTGCACTCTAGTGATTTCCCCCATGCAGAGAAATGTCACAGTCCGCTGGTCTTTCCCAGGGACATTACATGAGATTACACCTATTTTCATTACTCTGCTCAAGTACAATATTGTTAAGTAAATATTTGCACAAAAATAAGGCCATCCTAAGGTGTGAGCTGTCCTGCAAGGTAAATAATTAAAGCATGTGCTCTCTCTAGTAGCAGAAACCAGTGCTTGATACAGGTTTGATCATTTCACATGTCTCTTTGCTAATCCATAACTGTCTTCTGCAATTATTTTCATCATGCAGCCAAGCAAAGATAAAAGGTAGAACATGCCCCTCTCGCCTGCTCCTAGGGAAACTCCATTACCCTTCCAGGGTCATGTGGCTGTGGAAAAGCCAATCTGAGTGGGAAGAGGCAGCCCACAAGGATGAGCTCAGTGTGAGCAGAAAATGAAGTTGTTACCAGACAGCAAACTACAGCCCTCGGTTCTTATGAATATTTGAATGAGTAACTAAAAACAGCTCAGTGGACTCTAAGCAACTGTGACAGCTGAAACTGCCTGGGAAACCAGCAGTCTACAAGGACCTCGATGAAAAGATCAGCAGTCACATTTCCACCTACGCCGCCACCAGTATGTTGTAAAACATGAGCAGATTCTTAGTCCCCAAATATTGTTTAGAAAGAAAAATATCTTTTCCCCCTATGAATTTTCATAATCAAGGGATGTACTGAATCTGGCAAGAAATTTTGAATCCAATAAAGTCCAATGGCTTCTAACAACCTACTCAAGGCAAGAGAATAGCCACATTTTTCAGACATTGAAATATTGATGTTGCTTATACTTATAGAAAATTTGCCCTAGTGAATCTTTCATTAATATTTTTCAGCTAGTTCCACGTGGCAAGAAAGATGATGAGAACAGTTTCCCTGAAGCTAAAATGTTCTGAGTAATCTGCACTAAAAAGAAAGGGAGAAAGAACCATAATAAGCAAACTAATGAAAGGCTGGGCTTATTTTACAGCAGTTGGAAATAAGTACAGGAGATACAAAAAGAACAAAGCAGCTATATCTGTTTTCTGAAAAAGAAAAGAAAAAAGGGAAAAGTCTATTACACTGAAGTGCAACTTTCTGACAGTGATATTTTTTTCCTTTTATTCTCATGTATGTTATAAAACTGCTTAAAGATGTATTTGGTATGACCTTCTTTATGGTATAGACCACATTAAATATATCCTCCGCTGTGTTCATAACATGAACATTCCTGACTCAGTTGTTTTCACTGGGACTGCTTACACAGAAGGAGGCTCCAGAATTGGTTTAGTATGGTGTTTAAGGTGTTGGCTTTATAGGAAAACTGTGAGGATGACATCTTCCTCACATTTTTTATTGCTATTGCGAGTTTACACTATAAATCTGACTTGAGAACCAGATGAATTGTTCAGATAAAATGTAACTGGCTTGCCGTAAATGAGTAACGAAGAAAGAAGTCTGCTTTTAAAATAGTAAGATGAAGAGCCTTTTTAACAAAAACTGCACTTCCATCTGTCAAATGGCACTTTATTCTGGCACTTGTGCCATTTGGTAGCAATGATATTGGTTTCAGCACAGCATCTGCAGTGCTGGAACTGAGTACTTTGAAAAATTGTGGAGTTCCCACCAAACCCATTCTTATGCGTTCACTAAGAATGATGGTGGAATAATTGATCCTGTAGTAATAAAATGCAGCTATTGATTGGCAGCCCTCTTGAACTCCTGCCCAGAACTCTCTTCTATGAGCTCAAGCTTTAGGGATCCACAGTTGAGGCAGGTTTGTTAAGGGAGCAATGTCAGCGCAAACTGGAAGGCTTAGGTCTGATTCTACCTATATCTATATCCACCAAGTAAACGGAAGTTTCCCAGAAAATGTGAAGTAAATAAAAATTCAGTGAGCATGAATGAACTACAGAACTGAATCTCAGGTTCTGTGGACATTTCTGTTTCAAATTTTGCATTTGTTAAAATGATTTTCTTAAAAAATTGAACCTTTTATTTTGATTACATCACAGAAACCTTACCTGGTTGTGATTAACTGGTGGGATTTAGTTTGCATTATGGCAAAATTACTTAATTTTTTTCTATATTGCATATAGAAGGTCTTCCTACTTGTTCACTTTTTTCCTGTGCTTTATGTTTTTAGTAATATTTTGTTCCTGAAAAATTGATGAAAGATGTTGAGTACAAGAGGTGATGATTTTACAAGGAAGAAGAAAAAGGGGATGGGGTGGTGAGGGCAGGGAAAAGAAAAGGCACTTCTCTTGACATTCTAGAGATAATGCCACCATTTGGGACCATAGCACAGCAAATGTGAAAAGGGCATTTTCTTTATTCCCAAGACTATTGGGTAAGTACAGGAGCTTTGTAAGCTGCAACTGATCTACTCCTCTGCTCACATGTTAGTTTTGAGCTGGTCTGCTGGATGATTTCAAGGGTTTGTGATTTTGGCTATACTTTTATAAATCAAAATTTATATTAAGTGCCACAGAGAGTAGACTCAAGGAGGTCTGGAATGGAACAGGATTTGCCTGGAAAGACCCATTTAGAATGCAGCAATATCTAGAAATTAAATGAGTCAAACTGTTCTTGTGAAGGATGGCGATTATCCCTGTCGGTTCTTGTGGTAGGCTCCTGACTCCATGGGGAATATTAAAAAGAAACACAATTTGTCCTCAAGAGCTGAGGGGTTGGAAAATTCTGGCTCAGTGGAGAGGCAGGAGATGCCAATGGGCATCCTAAAGACCTGATGTGCCCAGTGAAGGACAGGGCAAAGACAGAAGTGTGATGCCCTTAAGGGTGTTCCCTGCCCTCCGCTTCCCACCACAGCAAGGAAGCCTGAGTCAGCAGCCAGGCCTACTCTGATTTGAGCTACACTGATGATGCAACTCTCTAAAGATGACCAGACATCACTGTTGCACCTTTTAGAGGTCCTGTTAAAAGCTGCAGATTATTCAGTTAATCAGCTCTGGATGGTTTATTTTCTCAGTATTTATGTTACTGTCTGCGTGGAGGACTGCACCCTCAAAGAGACTATTTTCTTGATTCAGCCCCACTGTATCAGCTCTAAGTTAAAAAGTTTTTCAAATAATTAGGGAAGATATCTATAGATATAGATGTAGATATTCCTGGGTTTTATCTCCTCAGCTATCTTTCAGCATCTGTTTAACCATTTCAACCTGAGCATAGCAGGTGGGGGCGTGGTTGGCTTCATGTGCTTTGATGGATAAAGACTGAAGGAAACGCCATCAAAGGCTCGACTCATTTTCAGGTACCTCAGTGAGAGGAGGGGCTGTGGAGTAAGAATTTGTTGTGTTGTGCAGTGAAGAGGAGCTCTATAGGGAGCTGTGAGGTTCAGAAAGCTTTCTTACCTCCTTATTCAGGCACAGGAAAAGAGTCTTTCCTTCAGTGTTGCTCAGACTTGGTGAAACATCACAAATCCAAAGCTTTCCTGAATTTCTTGTAAGGCAGAAGTGTGCTAAGTACACAGCTAAATGTTTGCAACAAATAAGAAAGTATTTGAAACAGTTTGTCTTGTTGTTTTGTTTTCTAGCATTTTGGACAGCAAAGGAAGTTCTTTAATCTTGGTGCTCTCCCACTCTCACCTCTCCATTACTGATACTCACTTTCCCACCAGGAGGTTGCAGGCAAGGTTGATCAGAGGCTGTGGATTCAAAAGTTGTAGCAGAAACAACAAATTGGTCCTTAAAAATAGTTTTTCTTTCTGTTTCATGTTCTTCTGGGAAAAGAACTCTTGGCTTTTCTTTTTTTTTTTTCATCCTTCCCCAGTAAATGGATACAGCAGACTGGATGCAGTTGTTATGCACAGAGAGATCTGAGCCTGCACCTAACAAGAGGCTTGCTTCCATGAGTGGCTTTCATTTAACCATGAAAGGGAAGCACCACTCCTGAGATCTTGGTGTCTCTCTGTAGCATTCTGCTGCTTGAGAAGGGTCTGTTTGGGCTCACATTAGCGACCTCTTCACCCACAAAGGAAAAATAAGGATTTGTATCCTGCTCTCCACTGGAAACATTTCAGCACTTATCACTGACTCTGGAAGTCATTTCCTCTGAGATTTTCTTGGCATTGTACACAAAAAGTAAGACCTGAGAATTGTTTCATTGCTGTTCCCCCACCCCCAGGCCCCTCCACACAGTAGGAGACAATAGCCTATTTCCTTTTGTTGTTCTCTTAGTAGATTCGGGAAGGCTTTTTTGTCTGTTTTTATTGCCAACAGTTGGAAGCTTTTATTTTCTCTCCATGGTTCTTCACATACAGTGGGGACTTCTGTTTTCATGATTCACTGATATGCTTGTCCATTTACAATACTTGATTACTTTTTGAGTACATAATAGACTGGGGGGAGAGTTCTTAGGTTCTTGCTTTTAATTTCTGTTTGAAGTAGTTATTTAAATAAGACAAAAGTAAAATGGACTCTTTGAATAATGGGAAATGGAATTACTGACTTTCATAGAAGTCACTGAAGCAATGTGATTCTAATTGAATCAACTGATGGAACAAAATACTTACAAATCTAAACTATTTGCTGCTGACAGAATTTTAATTTTTAAAAATGATTTTCAAACAGTACAGCCAAAAAAATTTTTCTTTTTTTAAACTATTTTATATCTATAAGGAATTTCTTTTAAATAAAGACCTTTTTCCACAGATGTTCTTTGCAGGTTCTTGGGCATCTGTTCTGAATCCCCTGAGTCTTAATTGCAACAGTCTTTGTAGACATTAAAAATTAACTGTGCACAGCATAAAAACCAAACTCATTCTGTGGAAAAGCCTGCTATGATTAAAATTCTCAAGGAAATTTTGGATCCATACTGTCTTCTGAAGATGAAAGGGAATCTGATTTGTCCATTTGAAAAGGAAATTGGGTCAGTGTCTTGAACGGCAGCTTTCCAGAGTACTGAAAATATCATAGTCTTTATTATTTAGAATGTGAATTTAGGATACTTTTATTTTTTTCTTCTCCATTGAAATTATTGCATGACAGTGTTACTGAAGACATCTGGGAGGGGAAATTTTTCCATGAGAAGTTGTGTAGCAGTGGAAAGTGAATAACCTGAGGCAAAACAAGAAAGAAATCGGAACAAGTGCGGGTCAGGGATTATTACTTTGGGGATTAATAGCTGAGAGCAGCAAGGCAGTAGTGAGGTGAAAGCAGGCTAAATACTTAAGAGCTACAGTCAGACCATACGAAAAGGACTTGTAGAAACATGGCAGTCCTGGCATGTTAATCAGGTTTTTGCCAGGAATGATGGAAGTGCTTGTAGAGGAATGGTATGGAAATTTATATTTTATACTATATACACAAAGAAAAACCCCAAACTAGTTTCACAATTGCCTTAAAAACTAATCCAGTTAAACTTATGTGGATCCTTAATGTCAGTGTGTTTAAATACTTTAGCTTGTCCTGGCAAACAAATCCAAGCCTGTTTCAATCCTGTTTAGGTACATCGATTACACAAGTTAACAACTTTGATTCCTAAGATGCTTAAATGGCTGGGCTAAGTGGATGCAATCCTGCTAGTAAAGCTGTGCTGTGTCAAAACTGCACATCTGCCAACTTCAGCTCTAGAAAGTAACCTTGATAACTTAAACTTCTCCTTTACCCGATGCTCAAATGTGCCCACGCTCACGTGCTGGGCTTCCTCAGGAACGTGATGTTGCAAGGTGTTCAGTTTGTCTGCTCCTGCCCTGACTTTGTTGAGTCCAACTGCTTCCCTGGCTCTTGCTTCAGATCCATACACACCTAAAACCGGTCTGATGAGGCACTGGCAGTGCCAGGATGTGCTGCAGCCTTCTCCAGTAACAGAACTGCATCAAGGTCCCATTTTCCTTCCTTGGCTGCATCCTGTATTCAGCATGGTAAGAACGAAACGTTGTTTACAGAGTTTACAGAACGTCCTGGTTTGGAAGGGACCCGCAAGGATCATCAAGTCCAGCCTCTGGGTGAATGGCCCATACAGGATGGAATCCATGACTCTGGCATTGTCGGTGCCATACTCCAATTGTCTTCCCCTTAAGTGTCTTCTGGTTATAAGAAAAGCAGATTTCTTCAGAAGAAGCAATTTAACTGGTGGCTTTATATCGAAACCTTGAATTGGGAGGTTTGGAGTGTAAGTTGTGAGGAATATGGACTGTTAGCACTTCACACCAGGCGTTGTGCCCTCAGCTGTGCAGTGCCCAGCACCCTGGAATGTCATGCTGTGAACAGCAGCACGGCTAAAGCAGGTATTTATGT
Organism: Callaeas wilsoni; assembly: GCA_013398955.1. Lineage (NCBI taxonomy): Eukaryota > Metazoa > Chordata > Aves > Passeriformes > Callaeidae > Callaeas > Callaeas wilsoni. The sequence continues at coordinate 144,521 of VWPU01017405.1, forward strand.
CTGCCATGGACGGGGCATGGTGCGGTCAGGGAGCCAAAGGGAGAAATTCTCTGTGCCCATCTGCAAGGACTGTCATTCTGGATCAAAGGGCTGAATATTCTCCCTTCAAAGACTTTTTCTTGTCATAGATAGGCAAGCTTGTTTTTATGTAAAAGGAGAAGACATATCAAAACAGTATATCCCAGCTTAAGAATTTTAATAGTGTCAATATTAAAAGGAAACCTACAAAATCAGGTTAGCCCGCTAACTTGTGACTGAAGAGTGATCCAGCACTCTGTACACACAATTCAGTATTACTTATCCAGTGTTTGATTCTAATTTTCAATGTCTTCCTTTTAACTGTGGATTTCCTACGTGTGACTATGGAACTGCCATTTATCATATTTTTACTCCTTCAGCTCTAGTACCTTGTGAATATGAACTGCTGCTTTTGAAATTTTTCCCTTTTTATCATTGACTGTTCAATGATTTATCTCTTACTAAGATTGCAGATCAGATGTTCAGTCTTTGAACATCAGCTTTCCATGGGAAGAATGATGAAGGTGGGCAAATGACATCAGATTTTACTCTGCGTATTCTCACAGTGACTTAGGCTTTGAGCAGCCCTGCTGAGTACCTGCTGAAGCAGTGCTAAGCTCTCTATGTGTAACGGGAAGCCATCAAGCAGCTTGTTACAAGATGTTTGTTTGCATTCTACTCTAAGCAGCTGTAAATAAACATCTTGCCACAAGGCCATGGTTTTGTCTGTAATTCAGGAAGGAAGAGAAGGAGGGGTTCAAGCTGTTTTCTTCAGGCTGCTTTTATGTTCCAATCTGCCTAAGGTGGTGAGCTGCTGCGTGTGCCTGCGAACAGACTGGAGCATGCTTGTTTCCTGCCCCTCCAGTTCCTTTCAGAAAGCCCAAGAACCCCTCACTCTATTCTGAGGATCAGTAAGACTCTTCACTCCTTTATCTTTTGAACCAAGGTTCTCTTTTATGGGACCTGAATTGATATTAAAGGAGAAGATTATTCTGAGGCCCTCCTGTTGCCAAGTCTTTGCCAAGCCTCATCTGTGTCTACTTGCAGGGCAGAGTTCTTGGCAACCAGCCCTATCAACTTTCTTCTTCTCCTGCCGCTGGTGTAAAAGCCAAACACGATGGAAATAGATCACATTTTTCTTATCTTTTGATCGCTTTTTAGCTCACATTGGATTTCTGCTTTGCCAGCATTGAAAATAATTAAGAGCTGGTAATTCAGCCATGGTTAGTCCTAGGTATAACTTATACCATAATGTTCATTCCCTTTTCTTTTCACTTACCTGCTATCCCCAGGGTAAGGAAAGTGACATTCACGAAAAAAGAAAAGTTAAGTCAAAACTACTTAATTTTCCAGCAGAGCTAAACTTGGCTGCACAAGTCCTGAAGGACGGGTGTCTACTTTCTCGAAAACAAATGATATATTGATTTCCTATTAAAAGAGAGCACTGACAGAAACATTCAAAACAAAAGCCTTCTTTCAGCAGAGCATTTAAATACGGAACTGCTTAAATTGGGCACAGTCTTAGGAGCTCTGTTGGAAGAGCTCTTCAGTGCCCGCTTTGATTCCCTGTGCCAGCCTTGTCCCGGCCTCACCTGGGCTTTGCCCTGTGCTCGGGGGTCACTGCCACAATGATCACATGCATTTGGCATCCCTGAGCAGACTGCTGAGATTTTGAATTTCTGAAGAGTGTCAGAGTCCATTGAGGGTTTTCTTTCCTTTCTCTCTTTATTTTTTCCCCCTTCTTCTCTCACAGTCACATACAGTATGAACTTCAAGATTCATTTCAAGTCTTCCTCCATTTTGTGAGGACAGGGAAGAGGTTAAGCAAGATCCTTTATTTTTTAAAGCCAATTTTATTTCCCATTTTTCTGCTCTTAACTGCTTACATGTATTGCAGTGCTCATTTTCCCCAAATCCTGACCAAAAAATTTCTGGACAAAGGCAAAAAGAAGTAATGCATTTTAGATTTTTTAATTACTTTATCAGATGAGGAGCAGCAGTTTTTTTGAGATGGATATTTTTATCTTGCTGTACGATTAGTCTGCTTGTACCTTTGCACGTGTGCAGGTACCATTGTTGCTGCTGGTGTAAGTGGTGATAATTTAATTGAACTAGAACACAAAACAGGGGGCTTGCCCCTTTTTTTTTTTTTTAAATTTGCTATACTAGCAGTGTTTTCTCACAGGATTTATTCAGCTCACAATATCACTTCCCAAGTGACTTTTCCCCTGTCTTCCACCCAGGTGATCCCTGCTGTGGATGCCTCTCCTTCTCCTGGCCTTTCAGGATGAGAGGATGGTTCTTGGCATGAGCTGTTCCTGCTTGCCTCAGAATGGAAGAATGACAAGCTGAAGTAGTGACTCATGGAGAAAATATCTTTCAAGTACAGGAAATGAGGAGACAAAATATCAATCTTTTCCAATCATATTTGTCAAGAGCTCTATGAATGAGAGGGGGATGATAAACTTTCAGGTATTTCTAATTTGAAAAATACCTGTAGGACTTGCTCCAAGCAGATTGATTTTTTTTTAGTTAAGATTCTCAGGAAGCTATAAAACACAGCAAAGTGATGGCAATAAGATCCCACCAGTTTCTGAAATAGATGAAAGGATGCTTCAAAGTCTATTTGTTTAGCCAGTCTCTCTTTTCATCTTTGTTAATTGCTGAGAAGGATGAAGTAGCATTAGTATGCACAGCTTGTGAATTATAATCTTTAAAAGCAATCTTTTTTTTTTTTAATCATAGGTGTTAACCTTAATTCTGCTTTCCCACAGGTGCAGCATGTGTGTTTGCTGACATACTTATAAGTTTAGTGCCATAATAATAATAAAAAAAGAAAAAGTAAATGAATAGGTTTGGAATTTTTTTTAATAACTGAGAGGTCCTATTTTCAGACATCCATATCCTTTTCTGGTTTTTCTTTAAGTCTCTTGCAATAACATATATAATCTTGAAAATTGGGAATTGTATTAGAGTTCATGTAATAGTTCATTTGGAAACAATCTTAGTATTAAGATGTCGAATTCTTGCACTACTTTTTACTCTACTATATGAGGTAATACATGAAGCTGTCTTTGGTAATACAATTCAGCTTTTGAGTTTTACGTGGATATCTAAGAGACCTTGTTTCTCATCTTCCAAGTTTATTCATGATAGTCCTAATCTCTAAGTTGACACTGAGAGGAAAGCTGTTACATATGTGTGTATGTATATATATATATATAAAAATATATATATATGTGTGTGTGTGTTTATGTATAACAGAATGGGCTATGTCTGCATTACAGTGTGTTACCCAACAGCATGATATCCGTTCTGTCCACATTGTTACAATGCTATTTCTGGTGTCTAAATGAAAAATAATTCGAGAACTCAGGCTTGGTCAACTTCAGCAATTGGAATGCCATATGGCAGGTGACTAGATTATCAATGCAAAGTTTTTGAACTGAATATCAGATAGCCAGTAAAAAAAATTGGTGTGAAATTTGCAGTTGGAAATGTGACAGAGTTGGCTTCTTAAAAGTAGTTTGACATGTGCCTTTCCAATCTATAGAAGAATTTCTCTAGCTCAGAATGAGCTTGTTAGCAGCTGGTGTGTTTCAGTGTGCTCCCCCCACCAGTTTGGAAGCATCAGGGTGGCATTCTCAAAACAGAGATAATCCTAAAAAAAAAAATAAAATGTGGAGGGGGAGAATGAACCTTGTTGTCATTACACACACAACTTTCTCAGCCCCACTGAACCAAAAGCTGCCTGGAGCTGTAACGTTCTGCACATGTCAAGGGCGTATCAGTTTGGCTCTGGTACAAATAACATCTAACCCAGCAGAACAGTGGTGGGGAGAGGATTCTGCTCTCTGGTAAGCTGATTTTTTGGCTTTGAGTGCCTTCCAATTTTTTTCTTTTTTTAAGTGTCAATTAACCTTTGGTAGGTAGATTAGCAGGCATGTGGGATTCCTCTCCAACAAGGCTGTAGTAGCTTTTTTCCCCTTCCGTACCTGAAGAGTCGTATTATTGTGCACAGATCTTTTCCTTTCATCTGGTGGCCCCTCAAGAGCTCTTAAATATGCCTGTTTCCACCTTCCTTTGTACAGTGTCTGCCTTCCCAGGTTTTCTGCTGCATACAGAAGAGCCGGTTTATAAAGATATAGAGCCCAGTGACTATAAAGGAGCTCCCTCTGTCAGTTTGTCATGCTTTAAAGGATTGTGGGCACCCTGAAGGGAAGATTAGTGGAGGATTGTACAAATTGTCGAGGTTCTGAATTCTTTTTTAGCAACCGTTTTCTTGCGTCGGCTTAGAAAAGAAAAAGTCTGTTTATGGGGGGAAGGTAGTGAATGAGTAGGAATGGTGACATTCCCTCTGTTTAAGACACTGATCACAGGCCATGTGCAGCCCAGTTTCTCAATTCCAGATCTAAGTATCTGGCCCAGCCCACTGAGACCTAAAGCATGAAGTTTGAGCATTTTGTGCTTACCCAGAACCCGAAATCAAGGAACCTAAATATTCAATGTATCTTCTTTCACAGGGCTGCCTGCTCTAGCTTTGATTAAAAAATACGGAGTATCTCTTTGTCTTCCATTGGAGACACCTTATTTTGTACTCCTGCTGTAAACTGCTCTCTCTCTCAGTATTCCAAATTAATGTCTGTTCAGCTTCTGTTGCCCTCACTGTTCTGCTTGTAACCCCCTGCCCCCTGCAGCACAGTGATGCTGGGGTGTGCCAAGGTGTAAAATTCCTCTTGATTAAGCAAAGTCACTGGTCAAATATGAAGGGAAAGGGCCAGATCTCACTGCCACACACTACACATATGGTCAACACGTGTACCATGAGTGCAGTGCTTTTGGGACATGCCATTTCAGCCCATTCCCATGAATAATCTGTCCAGCACAGGCACAGTAAATCCACTGCTCCTGGACAGGCTCAGGTGCACTGCGTGGGCTGTGTGCAGTGGATGTCTGCACACTGCAGACATGGCTGAGCTTTCCAGCAGACCCTTGTGTATGCCAGATGTCCAAAAGCCCCAACCAAATGGCAAACTCAGGTTTTATAGGATCAAAACTTTCCCTTGGGAAAGCTGGCTCTGTGACAGGAAGGAGGTGAGGTATTGCTTGTGGCTGTGCCGGGGAGGGGTGATCTTTGGTGCACGTGTTTTGCAAACCTGAAGCACAGATAAAGAAGAGAAAAACTGCAAATTGTAGGAGTTTGATAGGAATTAATGATTCTAAAAGAGTGGATCCTAGAAAAAATAGTTTAGGGCTGAATTGCAGGACATTATTACACAGGTGGGTGTTTTTAAGGTCAATACTGAAAAGTCACTCTCCCAGTGAGAGTTCTCTGAGCTGATAGCTTCTGAGCTTGTGCCTAGCACAGCTACTACATGTCCTATTCAAATTGCTGATTTATTTCAAGCATCATTGCTTGTTACACTGGAGGCAATGGGAGTGAAACCCAATTTACTACTCGCCATTGTTGTAACAGGGAAGTTAGCGATGCATAAACCTGGATTTGGCCACCTGTGCAGGCAGGAGTCTTCTTGTGTCCCATGTCCCCGATGGGATCAGCAGGGAGAGCTTAGGCTTCTCCCCATTGCACTTCTACCGTGATCATGCTTGCCCTGAATAAACTGGTGTGAGCCTATTGCCAGTCTAAACTGGAAGAAGTTCAGGTAAAACATACAGCATTGGTATGTGTGATGCCTGGAAGAAGTGGAAAAGTATTTGTGGTTGAAGAAACTTGGGCCAAGAAGCTGAGCAGCCATGGGCCCTGCATTCAGAGCCAAGAATAAAGTTGATGAGTCTTTTATAAACTTCCAGCAGCTTCAGTATTATCCCAGGTGCATTTATCAGTACAGCTGTAATTTACAGTGAGGAGAAAATTCAGCCAAACAACCTGCTTTGTGCTTAAGCTATTCAGGCTTTAGTCCTCCAGGAAGTTATCTGATGTTACTTTATGTAGTTGCTGCCTGTGGGAGATGGTACCTCTGGGAATGTATTTCTGGGTCACTGGATATTGCAAGGATACACATGATTAGAGAGAGAACCAGCTACGTGTCTACAGTATCACTTGTTCCCATCTCAGCAGGTAATAAATAGTGTCACAAAGCACAGCAATAGTCCATATACCTACTAAAGCATGTGTTCAGAACTGCTCAAATGGACTCGGTTAAGCAATTATCCCCCAGGGGCTGTTCATGTGTTAGAGTATCTGCATATCCTTTAGATCCTTAACCTTTAGACAGGTCCACATAGCGATGCCTTGATTTATTTTCTTTGTGTGGTCTTGACCTTCTCCTGGCACATTTAACATTACCCCTCTCAAGAATGTAACTAATGCTAGAAATGAATTTCTGCACTTCCCAACTGCTGGTTTTATGTGTGAGTTTTTGTAGTCTCTGCTATTAAGCTATCGAATTCAGGCCTATTAATCCACTGAGGCTGGACAGGATTTGTGCAATACAAGAACCGCAGTTTGGGATAATACTATTCCAAATATGCTAGCTCTCCTGCCTTTTTATTTTCTATGCTATTGCCTTTTTTCTCTCAAGTCCTGAAAAGCTGTAGAAATCATCTTCTTAGCAAATAAACATTCTCCTTAGGAGCTTTCACTCCCTCTATTTGAAACTGAGGGAAGAAATCTTATAAACTGGAATAAGACACAGCAAAAATAAAGTGGATTTTTTCATTGTCTCCTATTAAAGAAATACTGCAACTTTCAGTGAGTAAATTTAGCTGGGCTGGCAGTACCCAAATGCCCTATATTTCTAATGGAAATGTATCACACACTGCAGCTGCATTAGGTGGACATAATGAAAAGTGCCCTGTGAGTCTGTGCTCCTGGTGGCCTCAGGAAGAGAATGCTGTGGCTTGGGAGGGGCATGAAGGACGGGTTTGTATTAATACAGCGGCACACTGGCCGGGCTGAGATGGCAGCAGCTTGTCCAGGAGTGCCCAACACAAAGGGAGAACACCCTGTGGCACCTCGGTGCCTTGCTAGCCAGCTCCCAGCCCGTGCGGTGGAGGGCACGGAGCTCAGCGTGCCTGGGGCTTGTGGATAGCCCAGGCGTGGCCAGAAACAAATGAGCAGAGGTGGCCCTCGGCCGGTGTTCCAAGGGTTTATTGTAGGAGCTCCCTCGAAGGGGACCGGATACGAAGAGGACAAGAAAGCAGCCTGAGTGGGCTTTAAAGGGATACAGGGAGGGGGCGAGGATGACATAGCAGGGACCTATAGGAAGAAGGGAAAGGTGGGACAGGTCTGGTTACCTTTCCTCAGGAGCTCCAAGGGGTGTCCGTCCACTGTCAGTCAGACAGACCGAGCCTACATCCGGTCACAGGAATTCAATGGCAGAAGCCATCCTCCCAGAGGGGGATTTTACTCTTTGGAACCAGCCCACCAAACCTCTTTTTCTGGACTCTGTGGCCCCCTGGTCATTCTTGTGGTTGGTTCATTCACCACAACAGGTTTGTTTCCTTGCTTTAGATGAGCTGACCCCTACGCTTCCCAGCTGAAGTGGGCACTGGTGGGACCATGTGGGAGCTGTGCCCCACTGCTGTCACTGCTGGTCCTGTTTTTGGGGTAACAGAACAGTGTTTTAGGCCCTCCACTAGGTGCTTTAACTTTTCACCCAAGCAGTGAGGCAAAGAAAGATCGTGCTGTCAGTAAGAGGATGTGACATATCTTGTCTCTGTGTGTTCGCAAAATAAGTTAAAACTGTTTCATGTATATTTTAAATGAGCCCTGTGATTTATTTCTTAGGCTCTGAACTTGCTTTGTGGCTTCAACTTTTGAATCACGATAAAGGTTTGATAGTCTTTAAAAACATATCTGTGGGCTGCTTAGAAAAACTGAATCAGTCGTGACATCTGTAAAGCAGTCAGGACTTTAATGGGCAATCCCTGATGCAAACACTTTGTGCCTTCCAGCAAAGAGCTAAATATATTTTTAAAGGTATATAAGAAGAGAGGTTACAAAAGGCCTGGCAGTGTGTCCTTCTGTGTTCATGAGGAAGTTTCTAGTTCTGGGCCTGTGCTGCTGAAGGCAAATCTGAGGCCCTGGCCTGCAGTGGATATGTCCCAGGGCTGCTTGCTCTGCTCTGGGGAGATGTTTCTAATAATATTGGCCCTGATTTTTGACTATGAAATGAAGGCTAATGATGTTCTGGCCTCTACTCTTTTATCTGTACAACAAAAGGCACAGGTCTCGTGTTACCTGCTGGGGTCTGCCATGGTTGCAGAAGACAACAGCCAGCTTCTGGAATTTTTAAAATTGAAGTGTTTTCTAACCATGTAGAGAGAGCTATGAACCATGAGCTGCTGTTCACTTTAGGCTTGCTCGTGGAAAAGGAGGTGGCTTAGCACTGGTAGTGGTGGCAGCTGCTCCCATTGCTTGGTTCCTAGTTGCTAGTTGTGGTTTAACAAAGAATATCTCTATTCCTTAACACGATGTTTTCTTCTCTGTTTTTCTTGCCTTGTTCTCAAGGACAGTCTCTGTATGCTGGGGCAGAAAAAGCTGGTATAACTGTTGCTTTTTTGCACAGAAACTTCACAGGGTTACAGTCTAAGGAGAAAGTGCATTTATTACGGCATCTTTTTCATCAGTGGATGTCAAAGGAATGCACAAAGAAGGTCAACACCATTATCTCTTTTGTAGATGGAGAAACTGTCTCTGTAGTTACTGCAAACAGGGAAGCTGTCTCGCCATACAGACGTTGCCTGGAACCTGCTCTGTAGCCCATAACTGAATTTAAACTTGCATGAGAATTTATTCTTTTCAATTGCACCTTTGGAGCCCATTTGACCTTTTTAAAGGATTATTTCTCCAACAGTAAATATGAAATATTATTGCAGAGATTGCTGCATCACTTTTATTAATTACTTTTGATCTGTAATATTTGAAATGAAGGTCGTTTAATTAAGCTGCTCAAATTTTTAAAATTGACAGTATTTTCCTGCCAGCATCATAGTAGCCAATGATCAGAAATAGTACTGCAGTGAGGGCAATATGTGTCCACTCTTTCTGAGAAATTTTCTCTTTCAATACAGAAACTTACTTTGAAGAAAGGTAAGGATTGATTTTTCAGATTTGTTTGATCTCTATATGTCCAGCAGCCTCAGTGGAGAAACTTTGTGGGGCAGACAAATGATGGGAAATTGCACACCAAGCTACTCCCTGCCCATCAAGTCATGCTGAAACATGAGGCTGATATGCTGCAAGCAGCTGGAGTGTTTCGGCTTTCAACCGGTGATTTTTACACATGACTTACTTAAAAACTGATGGCTTGTTTAGAGTTGGCTTAAGACAAAGCAGTTTAAATAAAGAGCTGGAGATGAGGAAGATTAAAAGTGTAATTTGATATCGATATGGGTGTCAGGGTCAGCAATATTTAGCATTTAAAGGACAAGTTTTGGAAGGAAAATTAACTTTCCTGCTTCAGGATCCATCTTATTCTTTGTTCCAAAGGTGGGACTCCCCTCAGTAGCTGCATGACCTTACTTTTGCCTGGCTTACACTTTCTCTTCTTGAAAATCTGCCTTTAACTTTGGGAGAAAAAATAGAAAACTGGAGAACCGCCTGCTTGTCTGGTTCTTTCTGTGCTTGTTCAGGTGTGTGTGGAGGGAAGGGAAAGAAAAAGGCATGTACATGTAAAATACACACAGTCAGTGGATCTGGTCTTGGCCTTTGTAGCTTCATTCACCATCTGAAAAAGGATTTTTATATTTTTTCCAGCTATAGTGAGCATACCAGTATGTTAATGCATCTTTTTCTGTGCATAGCTGGGGAAGATACGTGTCCCCTCTCTGGACTAGTAGCCAGAGTAAGGGAGTCTCAAGGACTAACTCCCCTCTCATTGTGAGGAGGAAGCAGGAGCAGGGAATAAATCCAGCAACTGACTCAGGGTTACTGTGATCTAGTAAGGGATTCAAACCATGAATGATTTACACGCACTAAGTTTGTATTTCAGTCCAAATCTCAGCAAATTTTATGCTGCATTTCTCTCTGAGTGCACATTTAAGATAAACTATCAGTGTGCAACAGCAAGATCTCTTCTGTCCGCTCCAAGCTTCTGAAGGAGTCACAGAGCTCATCCTTGGCAAAACATCTCTGTTACAACCAGTGCTGTTTGTGTCTCAGGCTCCTGCTGCCTGCCTGTCTGCTGCCCCCCGCCTCAGGAATGACCTGGGAGCAGCTTTGATTTGAAGAGTGAATGTGAAGAAGCCCTAAGGAGGGTTGGGTACCTTGGCGAGGAACGCGCTGTGTTGTCTAGGAGGCTGTTGCATCTAGAGGCTGGCAGCCCTTCCCAAAGGTTAGCAAGCATCTCCCACTCGTGCTCCCAGGAAGTCTGCCAGGCTAGATATTTCTGTCCTGGCACGTCTCTAAAGTCACAATGACTTTTATTTAGCATTAATGTGGATGCCTTGAACATTTCTGTGGGACTTCCACTGTCAAGTCAGCATTAAAGTGCCATTAAAGCAGAGTGTTACTGTAAGAAGCAGAAGCTGCCAAACATTTCTCAGAAGAGCACGGTGCTTTTCAAGACGGGCAAGCGCTCGCTCTTCTCCATTTTCATGTGAAAGTCAGTGATAAGTCTTTTTATTGATTGGACAAAACAATAGAGAAGAGATGTGTGAGAACTCTTGGCAAGACTTTTTATGACAAGTGGCAGATCAGTGGATATTAATTTGCTCTTCATTGCACTGCAGTGTCCAAAAGGAATCTTCACTGGTATCCAGGAGAACATGATGTGCTACTGCACAGGAATACAGGGCACTTCCTAGATAAAATTGCCAAACAGTTCAGGCTGAAATGCTGACTCCTGGCTATAAAACTACATTGCAAAACTCTTCTAACAATGTTTAAGTGAACTGTATTTGATATTTTCATGTAGCATTGACTATATCTTTATTCTAAATTCCCCTTGAAAAGCGACATTAACAGTGAGGCACAAGTTGCACTGAGAGCTCAGGGGTTAGGCTCCTATGTCACTTATGTGACTTCAGAAAGTTTTAGCTGAAAACATCAAAATGACCAAAGAGGGCTCAGGTTTCCATAGGAATCTTCTGTATTCTGCATCACAGAACCTTATCCTGCAAAAGCAGTGTAATAAATCCTAAGATCACTTTACAGCCCTCCTCCACTCTGTGTAGACGATTTACAGCAGAAGTGGCCGAGTGATAAAGACAGGAAAAAGTAAGGAATAACATCAGTGAGATCATGAAATTGACTGGATAAATAAATCCTGCTCTCTTTGTTTGCAATCCTCATTTTGCAAGCTTTGAGGTTTAGTGAGGCAACACTTTTCAGCCTTCCTCTGCATTGTTTAAAAATAGAATTTCCCACCCCATACCAATCCTACGAAATATGTGACAAAAGCACGGGCTGATAACAAACAAGATGTGGAATTTTAATAAGAAGTATTTAGGTACAAAAAATCAGGATTTGTTAAAATTATTTACTCTCAGTAAGAGACAGGAAACAATAAGATTTCTTAATTTGAAACTGGAAATTTGAGAGGGGTTAGCTGCACAAAGACCTCTGAATGACCCAAGTGCGATGTTCTTGTAGAAGCTGAGATTGCTCTGCCCAGTTCAGGCTGGGAGTCTGAGCTCTGGATCTCCCTCATTCCATTTTGGTTAGTTTGGTCAACTGGTCTTTCTCTTTTCTGTTGGGGAAAAGGTTTGAAAGGAGACTGTTAAACCTGGTTGTGAGAAGGAGTGTTTTGAACTCTTAGTTTTGTGAGACAGGAAATCCCTTTCCTCCCTACCTGCAGGTGCCTGATGCTTGCTCTCTGCTGAGCAGACACTTTGCAAGGGTTGGAATGGGAATGTCAGACAAAAGAGCCTCTCATGTTTTTGATAGCCCTGGAAACTTCATGTTTCCTATGCTAGGAAGAATACTAAATGGGGTTCTTTTTTCATGCCACTACAGCATTCCCAAGGAAGATTCATGATTGGATTATGTTCTTAGGCATTATAAATCAGGCTAATGGCAGAGATAGGTTGATGGCTTGAAGTAAGTGGAAAAATAAATTGGTCAATGCGAAGGCCTAGGGCTGAGAAGACATAAATATAAAATTTACGCCCCCCTAACCCTACCCCCAAAGAAGGCATCAGACCTTCAATTCTTAAAACATCACTTACACAAACAGGAAAAAAGTCTGTTATACATTATCTTTGCTCCAGTGATGGGAAAGTCGAAATCTGGGACAATACAAAACCTCTGTGAAGCTTTTGAAAAATTATAATTTCTGTGTTTCCTGAAAAATAGAGAGGAATATAACATGAAACATTAATTTTGAAAGAGCATTAGGCTTTTTCAGGGGAGACATCAAAAGACAAAAAAAATCTTTGTCAATATCAGATTAGAATGAAACATTTAAAATAAAGAAAAGCTTATATTCCATCTCGTGGGGTTGGACTGTGAGAGTTGAATGCCTCTGCTTGGCCTTGATAATTGTTCTTTTATCCTTTGTGCAGTGTTGGTGTGTTTTCACCCCCAGCCTGCTGCCTGTGTCCCTGTACTCTCAACTGCCAGCTACCCTGTCTCACTTCTCAGCTTTGTTCTCCTTTATGACTCAATCACAGACTGTAAAATCTCTGCTGAGGCCATGATTCATCACCTGAATGCACTCCCTTTAAAATAAAATATCTTTTTGTGATAGAAAAAAGATAAAAAAATGACTTTTCAAAGTAATTCCAGAGGCATTTTCAGTCTAGATATCCTTCCTTTTCATATGTTTTTTATTTCATTTAAAGCTATGTAACAGTATTTAAAATATAGAGAATATGTAAACCACTAATGATTATATAAGATGCAAAATAATACTCCCAGAAGTAAATTTAAAAAAAAAAAAAATTCCAAGTGGTTGTTGGCACCAGTCTGTTTTGCAGTTCAATGTCACACTGTTTCTGATCCCATTTATATTGACATGTGTTACAGCAACATCTCTGAAGGGAATTGAGCTATTCTGAGGTGCAATTGCCATAGGTGAGATGAGAGTTAGGATGTTGGTACAGACAGGAATGTGTTTTATTTGCCTCATCTCTAATGGAAGCTGGGCCCGCTCTGTTCCTCTGCTCTTTTGGATGCCTTTAGAAGAGTCTACTCTTCTGTTAGTGCCTGTGAATGACAGCCTTGATTTTATTGGGAGAAACATGATCTGTCTGCTAATAAATACAGATGCCAGAGGACAGATCCTTTGCTCCAGAGCAGTCTTCTTTTGGAGAATGCTGATCCCTGATAAATTAGTATTTGAACACAAACGTAAAAAAAGTTGGTGATAGCCCTGTATTTGATGACCTATTGTTTTTTTCCTGGTGGTACTCTTGGGATGGTTTCCTTCCAGCCAACAGGCAAAAACTAAGGCAGGAATAAGAAGATTTTTAACATGTTTACTCACATGAGGTATTCTGTGGGTTTTGTACAGTCTTGCTTTTGACCAGTGAGAAGGTCTGTTAGGAATGACCCCATGAGCATCGTGAATCATCTGAGCCACCTCATGAGAATGAACCTCCTGGGACACCGGAGAGAGAAGCTGGGTTTTCCAGCTGAGACAGTTCTAACCCATTCAACATGGACCGAAGCTGGGAGCCAGCCACCTGTAACCTTTACTGTGGCACTTGCAGTGCAGTGCAGGAGCTGGTAAGCACAGGGATGCAGAGCTGACCTGCTTCACTGCTGCCTCTTTGGACAGTCATTTTCCCCAACTGCCATTGTCTAAATGTATTGCATGGCTCAGCTCAAACCCCTAAAATAATGCTTGTGGTAATGCTGGATTGAAAATATCTGTATGTGTGGGAGGGGGTAGTTGTACAAAAAGGAGCAGAGAGTATAGATACAGGTTTTTCTGATTCACAAGTTGCTTTTCTGAATATCCCAGTGGAGCTTACCCGTGGGGGTGCTGTTCTTTGATTTCTTCAGCTGAGGAAGCTGCTTGTGAGTTGAATGAGCAATGTGAGCTCAGTGTAGGAAGGAGGGAGAGAGAGAGGAAATTCTGTTTGTGGAGCTTGAACCAGTGCATGCTTTCTCCTGGTCCAGTATATTGCATATCTTTAGTAACTGGGGGCTTTATTGCCCTAATAATGCTTAGAGCTGCAGGTGCATCCCAGAGCTGCATTGAGCCCAGTGATCTGTGCACCCCTTTGGAAAACTTGCAGCGTTTTCACAATGACCCCTTTGGCTTTAATGGGACTTTTAGTGAAATAAACTTACATAAATAGTCTACCATTTTTGTGGGCTTTCTGTTGATTTTTTTTTTTTTCCTTTTTGGGAAAGTAATTTAAGGACAGTGACCTAAAGAGGCTGGAATTTCTCTTCAAGCACTGAGTCTGTGGCACTACTGTGGTAAATAATTCATGTAACATGAGGAGAATCCTCAGTTCTTTTAAATTGTTCACACCCTGTGAAATCAGAATGCAGTTACTAAAACTGTCAGAAATTACTAGGTTCAGCACATGTGCTTCACCTGCTCAGCTTGGCCCTTAAATATTATCACTTATGAATAGGCTCTGAAAGACAAGGCATGGAGTTATGATGTCCTTACACAGGCCTAACAGTATTCCCTGGGGGTGTGGGTGTGTGTATACATATACAGGTATATTCATTCTAATTCTGAGAGTTCTATGGTTTGGAAAACCATTTTGCCACACTTGGAAAATGGGTTCTATTCCCAGCTCTTCTCCCTTTCTATGTTGACCCCTGATAAGTCCATTATACCTCTTGGCTTGTCTGTAAAAGGAGGAATGATGGTTTTGCTTTTTATCAGGTACTTTGACATCTAGCATTGAAAAGCCTTCAAGGAATTTTCCTCCTGGGATTTTAAAATAAGCTTTTTCTTAAGCAACTGCCTCCATGAAGAACAAATGTTCCTTGATTTTGCTGTTCTTTACTCTGACACACCAGAATAGTATCACAAATGTTTTTGTTCTCGAGTAATTCTGTTTGTGTGTTCTGTGCATACATTTGTGTTCACAAAACCATTGCTGGCAGGAGCAGGCTGTTCTGTCTTTGCAGGGATAGCGTGACAGCAAATTGTGCTCCCTTCTGCACACCCTGACCCTGGCAGGCAGCCTGACATTTCGGAGAGGCATGTCCTGACACAGCCCTGCTGAAGTCAAGTGGAGCTGGGACCATGAACTGACTGAGAAACTGCCTGAAAATCAAGGTGAACTGACACTGCAAGCTTTTCATCTGGTTTGGAGCACATGGAATCAATCTATCTTCCTCTCCTTCCTCTCCTTCCTCTCCTTCATCCCCTTCCTCTCCTTCCTCTCCTTCCTCTCCCTCCTTCACAGCCATCAATATTACCAGGGCTCAGGGCTGCAGCAGCAGCAGCAGTGATGGGAGTCACATGGCTTGGGACAGGGGGATGTTTCCTGTTTCCCTACTAATATTAATATTATCACAGTTGAAATTTTGTTCTGATCAGCCCTCGGATTTATGTGGAATAAAACTAACTGTAGGCACCTGGCAGCTGTAATGGAGCCACTAACCAGTCATCACTGTGGCACGAGCAGCGTGTTGTGATTGAAAGTGTTTTTCTCATGGCCCTAAAAAATACTGAGCTGTTGTTATCATCATGTACTCTTTCCAGGTGCAGTCCTTTAAGAATTAATCTGCCAGGAATTACAGTAGCATTAGAGGGTGGGAATTAAATTACAATATTGATTATGCATATGTATTTATACCCTGCACAAATCGAAAAGCAGCTGCAAGGCAGCCTGGAATGAACAGTTTGGCTGGCTGTTTACAAGACTGCTGGGTGGTTGGAATGATTGATTACCTTGCAGTAACCTTTCTGTGTTCCAAAGAGCATACACTGTGTACAGAGAAATGACTGCTCCCTTAGGGAGGGCAGAGCTGGTAATGCAAATGTCAAATAATTTTTATATTGAAAACTAAATAAAAGGCCACAATGATTTTTATTAGTAGCTTCTTTAATGAATTCACTGTCCTTTGAACCTTAACAATATCAGTTTTAAGCACAAATTCGTATTTTATAATCTCTGTCAATTTTCTCTTCTCGATTTGGTAGTCTTAAAACTGTCAGTTTTGATCCTTATTTGATCTATATCAGACTAAAAAGCTTCCTTTTTAAGAAAAACAAACAAAAGAGGAGAAATAGCTCTTTAAAATGAAATTTATTTTATTTTTGAGCTATTTATTGATTTAAAAACATACAACAGGTTTACTATTTTACTGCTGGAAAATTGGCAAGGAGACAACGAACTACAAATGATATAGATTAGATATCCCACTGTATAATTAGGACAGCAAACAGTCTACTGGAAAATATTTTACAGACTACTTTCTATAATGGAAAGTTCACAGCAGTCTAACAGAAACCAGCTAATATGTCTCTTAATATGAATTCTACCAGAGATTTAAATTAAGGTTTGAACACTGGTGCTTTATAGTCTATCAGTCTCTGTAATGATTACACCTGCCTGCACAGCCTAATTTTGAAACTCTATTATCATTCAGAAAAATTCAGCAGAGATTTGATGCGGTTTTCTGCTTTTCCTTTGCTATGTGAGCAGATCTTCTGGACACTGCCTTGGAATTTGTTCTTTGCTTCTTTTCTGTGACTTGTGATGACCAGTTTGTCATGTACTTATTTTTCTGTTCTGTGATGAGGGAGCTGCCACAAGTTTTTGATTAATTAAGATACTGTGTAAGGATGGCAGACAAAAATAGACTCTAGATTTCCATGTATATTCTTCTGTAGCATGTGTGACACAGAACTTTTGTGGAAACATATCCCCAATGAAATAATCAGAAATGTTAATACAGGCTGGATGGAGCTCTGAGCAACCTGGTCTAGTGAAAGGTGTTTCTGCCCATGGCAGGGGGCTTGGAAATGGGTGATCTTTAAGGTCCCTTCCAACCCTAACCATTCTGTGATTCTGCTGGTTTGACTGAGACAAGGATCATTATCTTTGTGGGATGGTTTTTTTCACTGTCCCTGTACAGTGCACCGGTTTTCACTTAAATGTATGTTCCTTGACTTCCTCTGGAATTTCTGATTTTTGGTACCCTGAACTTTTATTTTTGTCTCAGGCCTTACCCAAGGAATGTTGTTCTTGTTGTAAGCTTCTACTCCCTCTTAGCTGTGGGTCTAGTTACTCAGTATTTCGTGAGTACTATTGATGGAACGAATTCTGCTTTCTCCTCTCTCTGTGTGAGCTGGTGTCACTGCAAATCCTTTGGAGTGTTAATGAGAACTTGACTTTGTGCAAAACCATGGCCCAGAAACGGAAGCCACAAGAGATGTCATTTGTTTTCACTACTTTCTGTTTTATGGCCACGCTTTGTGGCAGGATTCTGCTTGCTTTACTGGAAAAATACAGCACGGAAAGAATGTGGACTTCAATAAAAAGGGTTAAAGAAACCCTTATGGCCATGTTTCCTGATTCTTGATAGTCATGAGACCTCTTTGCTTTCAATCCATATAGACACACTAATGCATCTTGTACTTGTCATAACACTGAGATCTCTGGACTTGTTGGCTCCGAAGGTCTAATAAAAGTCTTTATATTAGCTTTAATTGTCAGGAGGGGGGAAAATAGCCCTAACAGACTGAAGAGCGGATTCTGGCTTGGTACAGCTGGCTCCAGCAAGAGGGCTCTGCATGGAGACTTGGTGTTTCTCAGCTGTCCTCTCAGGCAAGGGCTGGCACTGCCCCTTCCTGCCAGGCTGCTGGGACCAGGTCGTTCAGGCTGGCCAGGAAGAGGAGCAGCAGCGTGGTGCAGAGAGGCTGCTCCTCACCAGTGCTCTGGGGAAGGTGTCCTGGGGTGGGCACTGGGGGTTCGTAAAGGGAAGTGATGGAAGTGCCTGTGGTGTGTCCTGAAGGGTGCCCAGGCTGGGTCCATGATCCTGAGAGCCACCTTCCTCCCCACTGAGCTTTCAAGCAATGTGTTAGAAATACAGCTCCTGCACATACTGTCTGAATCGACCAGCTGCTGGAAAACTGACGGCTGAAGAGTTTTGAAGCTCTTTGTGACAGTCTGAGGAAAGCTGGCATCCATCCTGACCAGACAGCCAGAGGGGTGGGTGGTGTTACCATTTCTGACAGGGTCTTTCTAGCAAATGTTCTCTGGCCAGCCTGCTGATAACCTTAAAAAGCTCTGAATGCAACACATAAAGTCAATTAAATGTAACATCTTTCAGAAGTACTCGGAGATTAAATTCTCTAAAATAACACCAATGTTTTGGTTGTGCTACTTATAAAAGCTAATGAGAACTTGAAAAGACACGGATTAAAAAGAATTATTTGTCTATCGGCAATTCCCAAGGCTAATTTTGCTTCATGAGATGGAAAAGTATATACACAGGAAAGCTTTAATACATATCTATACTGATAAAGTTGTTAAAACATCAGACTATTAAATTTGATGGCATGGATGGCTGCAGTATTTGAAGTTTCTTGGATCTTCTTTTTTTCAACCCCACTTGCAAGAGTGCTTATACCACTGCCAGGGGTCAAAAGATAATAAGTTTCCTGGGCTTGCAGGACGCAGGACAGCCCTGCTGTGTGCATCATCATGTGGTTTCTCTGGTGCCTTCTTGCTCTGTTTTTTTGGCAGCTCCTAGGTGGAAGCAAGCAGCATTCCTGACAGGAATGGCAGGCTGTCCTCTGGCCACTGAGCATGGGGATGAGTGGGTTCTTGGAAGTGGGACCTGTGGTTGCTGTAGGAGGCTAAAAAGGGAGTGAGACTTGGAAGGCACAGCACGTGGTCCTCTGCTACAGGCTGAAATTTCTAGCAGTTCCTTTCACATGATAAATGTGCAGCTGTGTGTGCTTAAACAGCACGGTGACACTTAGGAAGGGACAGGGATCTAGTAAATTGAACTAAATGCTAGTTACTAGTTATGTATCACCCTGGTCAAATGTAAAAAAATCCTGAGAGAACGGAAAAAGCATATTCTAGTGCAGAGAGAGAAAGAAAAAGACAAACATGGTTCAAGAATTGAATGAAAGTTAAGGAAGATGAATTGGAGATTATAATTAGAAAGCAAAGGAGCAGGCAGGTTTTCCAACCTCAGTGGGAAAAGATGATTGACCTGAGCAGCAGGAAAAAAGAAGAGGAAAAATTGCTGACAGCTAAAATGCAGAAGCTATTACTTGAGACTGACCTCTAAAGGAGAGTGGGGGAGGAATTAAAAAAAGTCCCAGACATGAAACGTGCAGTGCTCATACCGGAGTCAGGGAAGCTAGAGAAACAACATTTGAAGACATGAAGCAAAAATTGCTAAGGTTATTACATACATGTTGTTTCATGTTCTGTGCCAACATAGATTTGTAATGCTTCTATTTCATTTCTCATGTTTGTCAGAGTTGTCAAAACACATTTTGCAGTATTTGGTAAAGATGTTGAAGGTGCTATCTAGGGTCTCCTCCTCCCATGCTTGCTGCTCCCATTCTTAGCTCTGCAAATCTGTGCAGGAGGAGCATTTGTTCAACACCACTCTTATTGTGGTAACCAGTTATTTAGTTTGTCCAAAATACCTTTTATAAGGTATATACACCAAATAATATAATGCTATGTTTTCTTGAAAATAAAAAATAAAGGGTCAGCTCTTCAGCCAGGGTAGATGGGAGTCATGCAGTAAAATCACACTGGACAGTGTATTTCTTTCCTGAAAAGATGCCTGAAGTGCCCCTGGGAATCCTCAGAGCTTGCTGTAACCTCTGGTTTGGCAGTGTGGAATGGTGTGAGTTTTCTGCTGAAGGAGGCTGAGCGGTTTCACGCTCACCATCAGAGCCCTGTCACGAGGTCAGAGGCTGAGGGCACACAGCTGCAAAGGAGCTGGTTTGCCAGTCCAGGGCCCTGGGGAGACACCACTGCACCCTGATCCTGGGCTGGGTGTTTGCCATGCACACAACCCTTGCCTTTCTCTCTCTACAGATTGCTGTCTTTTGTACCTAATCTTGGCCATTTTCCAGCTATTTTTATTTTATTTTTTTCCGCTTCTGATTATGAAATGTCATTGATAGTTTTCTGTTCTCTTACAAATTTCATATCAAAAGACTCTTCTGATTATTACTTGTTTCTGGACTTTCTCTTGTTTCATATTACTTTTAGACCTATTTCCTTTGCCCCTTCCTTTCCTAATCAAGATTTCTCTTACCTGAAAATACATCTCCTATAAACAGAACTGTGCATCTAGGTGTCTAACGAGGCACTTTCCAAAAATCCTAATTATGTGTAACAGTTTTGAGCATTGTTAATGACTGCCTTCTGCTGTGGAAAATTTGCATTTTTCTATTTGCAATTCCATGGTCTGGAAGACCATGCGAATATGTGAGTGTGTAAAATAATTACTTGTCATACTGGGTTCTTTTTTTCAGATAGTAAATTAGGTTCTAGTAATTAGATCTTGATCACTGACATCTTGGCAATGATGTCATTACCCCCACCCCCTCTTTTTTTTTTTTTTAAGTATGATCAAATCATTTACATCCATGAAAATGTGTAAATTTATCCCAAGCATATGTTCATCTAGGTAATAGTCAGACTGTGGAGCACATGGACAATTCAGGAGCATAATGGGCATACTTGCTTCCTCAGGCCATGGTATTTGGAGGCCTAATGATGCAAGAAATCCTACTAGCTCCTTGTTAGGCACCAGTATACCTTTAAAAATCAAGCTGCTATTTAGTCCTGGCTTGAGATTGGATTTTAGCCTGTTTCTTTCCCAAGATAACTCTGCATGTTTTCAATACTACAGAAGCAGTTGCTCTCTTATTTGATGCCTCTCTGCCAGCCCTACTCTCGTACCGTGCCTTATGCCTCAGTACCTTCTGCTGCAGGACAGTTTTTCCTTTTACAAGAGGATGGCCTTGACCCCCATCCAGGATTAATTTTCACGTGGCAGATACCTCATTATAGGTGAATAATGTTGTCTGCATTTAATGTGGCGGGGGGAGGGGGAAAGAGTTTAATAAGGAGCACGAGACCTCCAACCTCTACGGAGGCCATCCTAGAACTGCTGGTCTAAAGGCTGTGGTATGAGAATTTCATTGTTGTGATTCCAATATAGGAAATTATCCTAAAACTAAGCAACAAAAGTGTAACACCTGGAAATGACAATGGCTCTTTTTCCACACTGTAACGAGAGATATTTGTGGGTAGCAGGATGTGGTGCTTATATCCTCACAGCTCTCATCTGTCTGCAGAAAACATACAGCACAATCCCTGTGGCATTCCCTGTGGCTCCAGCTCAGCAAAGTAGCTCAGTGTGTCCTGAATTTAAAGTGTGGCTCCAGAAGGGCTGCTTGTATGCTCAGTGTTATGCAAAGTGTGTGATTACCTTGTTAGGAGGAATAGAAAAATACTAAATTTGCAAGACTGCAGACACAAATGTATTTTCTTCATGTGCAACCTGTGTGTAACCAGCACCAGACCAAAGCCAGTTGGAACCCCTCCCATGGAGATCTTATCTTGTGCTGATCTGTTTGTTTTGCAAAGATACAAGATGGTCTTTTTTTGGTTTTAAATTTTTTTTCCCCTGATAAAAATATTTGAGTTCTGAAGTGAAACTCCAAAGTGAGCAGCTATTATATCTTCTTTGTCAAGGACCTGTTTTCTTCTATTTGTCATTAACATTTGTCAGCTGGTAAATTATGCACAGTTTTCTTCTGGCTCTGCTATTTTTTAGCCAGCCATAATTATGCTAGCTGATTCCTGTGTAGACTTGTTTTCAGCTGCATTGCTTACATGCCTTTTTAATAGACTGTAATTTTTGTTAAGTAAGTTATGTCAGATTAACTACTTCCGATAAGATGCGGTATTATACTTGGGTTTTCTTTTTCTCCCAGCTGGATGCACAGAATATGTCACTGCTGACTTGCTTTCTCCTGCCTCCCTCCAGCTAAATGGCAATATGCCACTGCAGCAAAACTTCTGTTTGAGGATTCATTGGCTTTTTTTGTTGGCTAGTAATGAGGCTTTGAGGTAGCTCGCTGCTCCTGATTAGTGACAGCGCGCACAAAGAAAGGAGTAGTGCAAACCAGTCATTAACTCATAGTGAAAGCCTCAGCATTTAACTTCATAAAGATGAGGAAAGACTCTGTTAAATCCTCTCCATTCAGATTTGGCTGGTTTGGGTTTTTTTTTAGTTGCTTGGTTTTGTGGAAATTACCGGTTGAAGTGTTGATGATGCTCCCGTTCTTGCTGAGCTTCCATTACCTCTGTGCTCCGGTGGTGCCGCTCTGGTTTCGCCCCGTTTCTGGTGACATGGTGAGGGCTGGGGCTGGCTGGAGCTGGGGATGGGGATGGCCCTTGGCTTGTGCACATGGGGGCCCGGAGCATCTCTGAGTGCAGAGAGAGCAGGTCCCAGGACAGCACTGCTGGCTGAGAGTGCCACGCACAAGCTGTGCCCCATCTCCCTCTCCTCCTGGCGCGGGATGCAGGGACACCACGCAGGGCTCACATCTCCGGGGGCCTGAGCTGCCTCCAGAGCTCGGTGCTGTGCACTCGGCTGCAATTTCCCTTCCCTGGGCTGGCTGCCCCTCTGGGCTGCAGCATCCTGGGGGGCTCTGAGCGTGCTTGCAGCTGTCGAAAGCGGCAAAGCTGTAGATCCAGGAGAGAAATCTCCTGCTATTCCCTTCTTCTGTTTTGCTTCTTGAAGAGAAAATGAAAGGTTGTGTGAATCTTCACAGGTTGAAATAGCGAAGTTTCAGAGAACCCTCTGCAAAGAGCTTCAGCACAGTTGTTCAGCCTTGCTACAGAGTTCCTTCATCTCACAGATTTCAGTTTCAGTCATGGTGTTAATAGCTTTACCAGGTTTTGTTGTTTTAATGCAGCACAGCGAATTATATTTCTGGGGCCTCATATGAAAGACGATCAGCTGCTGGAAGCTGTTTATTTGTCTTGCAGTTTCTTTAAAGAAGTAAATAAAATGTGAAAATAATGGTACAGCATATTGCAAATAATAGGCTATTTTCTGCCCCGGTTTCTTGATGGAATGGATGTCATTTATCAAGTGTGAGGATGAGAGAAGGAATATTACAAGTTCTCTTAAATATGATTTGCCACCTGCCTGATTGTTCAGAAGTGTATGCATGCTTAATTAATCTAATTAGTCAATGCATATATAAGAAGTAAATTTGCAGGCTCTCTGTCATCTTAAATAAAACATTTTTGTTTTCCTAGGATAAATAATTCATTATAGAGCTGAGTGCTAGTCTGTAATCCTGGAGAACTGGCTTCTTGTATAACAAAAAAAATAGAATGATGATGCTTCTTCCTTTTTCTCTTTGGCTTCTCTTCAGTCAGGGATTTCATGGAAGGCAAAAGGAACATCCACACTGGAGGAATATAAATTTCCTTCCAAAAGATAAGCAGAGAGCCTACTAGCTTGGCCTCCATGAGCATTTTTGTGTGAGAGATAGTGGCTGCTCTGGCACAGAAGCACACTGCAATGTGTGCATAATTATCCCTGAAAGTGAAACCATTAACATGCTGAAAACCATGACAGAGTTCATAGAGCTTGGGTTTTCCTGCTTCAGAGGTTGGCCCGCTAATTCCATGAACCGAGTGTGCTGTCAAGAGGCCAAGGGACAGCAGCTGCATCCCCTGGCAGGACAGTGCTTCACACACACACAGCAGAATGCAATACAGTCAGATGGGGAATGTTTGGGTGCGTGGACAACCCCAGACTTCATAAGTCACATCATCGTTAGCTGTGAGAGAGAATATCCAAATCAAAGGAGATCCTGAAGGTCAAGGGCAGCAAAATCTTGCAGGTTTTGTTTATTGGTATGTCCCAGTCTATTCGCTTGTCTAAGTGCCCAAACCTTGGCACAACAAGGATGTCCATCACCATGAGATGCTGCCATCAGCAGATGTGTGGCTAATTCTGTGAACTGGGACTGTTCTTTTGTGGTGATTTCTTTCGGGGCCCCGTATGGTACTGAGAACACTCTCTGGGATTTTTCCTGATATCTGCTATTGTGAAGAATGGGATAGAATTTGGTGTGAAGATTGAAAGAGAATTGACCAGCTGCTTATGTGTTTTAAATAGAGTGGAATAAATTAAGTATTTTGGTTTAGGTTTTGAATTTCTTTTTTCTTACTGGCTTTGTAAGTAAAAATACAAAATTAGTTAAATACATGTTCTTTAATAATAACTGGTAAAGTTTGCTCTCTGAAAACACATAATGATACTTTCTTCCCTGATTGTCAGGTGTAGTCCAGCTTCCTGGCATCCAGATCCACAGGAAAGCTTTTGAACCTGATTATCTGTTGAAATATATGGCTTGATGTTGCCAGGGCTGGTGGAATTATTGGCTGTAATCACTGTCTGGAGCTGAAGGAGGCTCGAGGCTGTACCCTGGATGAATTTGCACTGCTGTAGTATTTACTACTGGTTTCTACAGTTCTCTTCACAACTCCTCAGCAGGTTTGACCACCAAAGCGGAACCTGTGGTGAGAGAATATTTAAAGGCATTTATTTTTCTCAGTTTTCACACACAAATTGGTGAAGAATTCCTGCAAAGCAAATTAGTATGAAACCGCACAATTGATGCATTAGCACCATGAAGATTGCTGTGACTCTAGGTAGAAGTGAAAAGCAGTCTTTGTCTGGGTATCATGGCTCTATCCTAGCAATCCTCCTTCATTTAGTAAACTTCTAAAAGGGAGCTGATCAGAAAGGTGATTTGTTCCAGGGACTTACTTTTTGTGCACTGGGGTCAGCCCTGTGGACTCTCTTGTTTGCCTCAGTGTTGGTGGGTGAAAGATGCTCGTGTGTCCTCTCTGTACAATGTCACAACACTTGCCTGCCTGAGTTCTCTTGGGGAAACCTGCACTTCCCATAACCATTCCAGCCTGTGATGAAACAGCCCATTTCTGGGCTTTCTGCAGGTTTGGGGCAGAAGTCTTTGTGTGTTTCATGAAGATGCTTTGTGAGCTACCCTTGGTGTCTGCAGAGGTCTCACGAGTCCTGTATCTGCACGGGCAGTAGTCTTTGGGTACACATCTGTGCCACCAAGGTGCTCAGAGGTGCCAATGGGCACTCTCCTGTTTTCTGCTTGGAAAGTGAGGCAGAGGGGTTAGATCTCACACCCATCACTATGGCAGCCACTGGCTATGAGGAAGTCGGGGCTAGGGATGGACTTGACAGCTCTCAGTCAGATTCTGGGAAGCAAGGGGCAGAGTGGATATTTCAGGATGGTTTTCAAGGGGTCAGAGTGATCACTGACCCCAAATAAATACATGGAAGAGGGCAGAGGGTGAATCGGGCTCTTGAGAGGCAGGACTCACAGGTGCTTTTCTCAGTGCTGCCAGGAGGTGCCTCTCTCTACTTGGGATTTATGGCCCCTGAAGGAAATTTCCGCAGCCTTTTTTGCAGGACCTGCTCAGGCTCACTCCTTGTTTCTCTCAAAGAATCATGTCGATGGACCTTTTGCACAACAGCCCAGTGGCTAGAAATCTAGGAGGAGGAAGATGAATGTTTCTTTTCGGTAGGGAAAGTCAGAACCTCCTGTTTCAGGGGTTTGTGTGTTTTCTTGAGCCAGCCCAGCGCAACAGGGCTGTGCCTGGGGATGGCTCTGTGCTGTGCCTCACAGGCATCCTCTCAGTCATACACGGGGATGCAATCCACCCCGTCACATGCCCTGCTTTCCTTTGGAAGGAATCCAGGGTGCTGTGGGCCAGGGGTGAGTGCAGGGAGGGAGCTGAAGTGCATTTCAGCGGGTCTGGTGTGGGTCATGGGGACCCAGGAGATCAGGAAGCTCACCTTCTGGGTAGCCTTGACCTGAGTGCCCTCAACTAAAGTGTGCAGGAGACACTTTGTAAAGCACAGAGCTAGGCACAGCGTGGTGATTGCTCTGTGCCCTGGTAATTTGGGATTTTCCTTTGGCAGAGGGCACACTGGTTCCTGCTCCATGGGCTTTCTGTGTTTTCTTTAAAACTGCTTTATATAAGATACATTCAATGACTGGAACACCATTGGCACCCTCTTCCTAGCTCTTCATTGCTCCTCTACTGCTCAGCCAAGCCTTCAGGCCTAGGGAGGGGATTCCCAAGCTCCACGTTTTATAATTTTCTAACTGCTCTGCTAGTTCAAAACAGCTTGAGTTTTATGATATGGAGTTTGTAGTATTTGTTGCTGAAGTTTTACAGGAGAGCTGCAGAGACTGAAGACCAGTGTTTGTACCAGGCAGGTGAAGGTGGGAACTCCTTGAGCTGATGCTGCTGGCAAGAGTGGCATGTTGGGATCTAAGCTGGTGCTCCATTTGCTTGCTTGCATTTTGTTTTTCCATCTGTATCTCTTGGCTCAACCCAGAGCTATGATAACATCCCACCGCATTGCATTCCTTGGTTTATTGCTTCCTTTTCTGGTTTTAGTGTCTTCAGCATTGTATTTTAGGTCAAATGTTGGACATGTTCTATTTGGCAATGTCACATTTCAAAAGGAAGATCTCTCTTTTACTGTTTCTGTATCCCCAGTGCCGAGTGCTTCCTGTATGTCTGAACTCAGTCACTGCATTTAATCTATCAAAAATGCAAATAATGATAATTAGATGGTGAATAACGCTATTAAAGATGCAGTTCGGTGCATATTTCACTGATTGGGCCAAATCAGGAAGCTTTGCAGCGTGTGCTGCCAGCTCTGTGAGTAAAAGTGCTTATTACTTATCTCAGATTGTAATGCGCTATCAATTAATTACTCACAAATCTCTGGTGTCAGTTTGTGTGGGTTGTGAGGAGCGGCAAATCATTAACTTTCCGCGGCTGCAGAGTTTGAATTACAATGCCAGGCGGGCAAGGTAGGACATTTGCGAGTTGAATGCGGTGGCAGGGATGCCTTTGTCTGCAGCATCCCGCTGGCGAGGCCGCGGTCCGAGCCCGCAGCCCGGGTTCCGCACGGCCGCTCTCCCGGCCCCGTCCGTCGGGGCGGCGGCGGCGGCGGCGGTCCCCGTGCTGTCCCCGTGCTGTCCTCGTTCTGTCCCTAACCCGCACACGCACTCCGGGCTCCCGGGGAGCCCTACCTGCGGGAGAGGGAGCCCCGGCAGCCGTGTGTCGCTCCTCGGCCCCTTCTGAATAGCAACAGATGCTTAAATCAAACAATGCCCTTCCAGACAGCAAGCTGGCGTGTGATCAGCAAACGCGGTGCGACTACAAAGCCCGAACCTAAAGAACGGCCACGACAAAAAAAAAGCGAGGTGGAAGAGTAAAAAGTGCCTATGGAGGAGGCAGGCAGCTAAAATGCAGGGCAAGATCGTGCTGCCCTGAGCATGGGCACAAATCTTACTCCCAGGGCACTGGTAAACCCTGAACTGTCTTTGTCTCTAGGAGGCAGTGGGGACAAAAATCGTGCCTTAAACCATCAGCATTTTTTATTTTTGTATCTGATGTTAATTGTGTTGAGGGTTGTGCCAAGGGTTGATTTATGTTTTACAAGAATTGGAGGCAAAAAGGGAATAAGAATCTTCTTTTTCCCAGAGCCTAAAAGGAATCCTGTCACAGAACTGCAGGGAAAAAACAACAGGTCTCATAAGTATCATTCTCTTGCTTTGACTCTAAAGGATTTTTATTAATCATTCAATGCTTTGAAAGCAAGCAATGGAAATTAAATAATTAGCTTTCTTGTTCCAAGTATCAGTGTCATTTTTATGATGGGGACATTGCTTGCTTTATTTAATTGTGGGATAACCAGTATGTGTCAGCAATCTTCCCACTGGAACCCAAGTGAAAACAAGGCTCTGTCATTTTAGCAAAAAGAGGAGGCTGCTGAAAAGATTCCAGTGATATCACGTCACTGTTTTGCTTTGTCTCCACAGAAAGCATCACGCTCTACATGCCTGTTTTAAGTTAATCATCTCAGCTAAAAATGTTCTACAAATGTAGTAAAGGCTTTGCTGTTCTGGTGTGAACCATGGCGGTAGATGAGTGAATCAAACGGCATCATTGGGACACTTTCTGTGTCTGATTTATCCAGCTGGCCAGGAGCACTGGGCACGCTGCAGTTAGGAGCAGCCTGCTGGGCACGTGTGTGGAGACAGTGCTCAGCAACTCACAGCTTGGCTGCCTGTGGTCTCAGGGTCCTGCCCTAACTGAACCAAATCAGTGCAGTGCAAATCTCTCTTTCCCTCTTCGGCAGTGGTTACCCTTCCTCTGCTCTCCAAACAGTGATCCTTGTGCTCCCACTGAATCTGCAGTGACTGGCTTCTTTGAAAAGAGGGTCTGTCTACAGCTCTGTTTCCCTTTTACTGTTCTCCAAGCATTTTCCAAGAAGATCTTATAAGCTTGGGCAGAGTTAGAGGGTGTCTGGTGTAACCCTTGTTTGACACATCTCATGATGGACACAGGGTCTGACAACAATTCTGCTCTGCCTTTAACAACATTCACACTAGGGAAAGGTCCAAAGTCAATGTGTGCCATTTCAGAAGGTAAAAGATGCTCTGCTTCTGAGTTACCAAATCTAAAGCAATCTCTTTTTTCTCAGACTTCTGTTCTAAGTAGAAAATTATATTCTTTCCCACAGGTCTGTCTGCTGGGCTCATGTGCAGCTGTGTTTTGTTGCATTTTAGCCATGCCTTTCGTAGGAATCAAAAATAAGTCCCTCCAGTTTGAAAGAAAAATCTTTGGAAACCACAAGCATCGCTGCAGAATTACTGTCTTTATCTGTTATTTAAAGCTCATCAAGCCTCATGCGTGCAGAGGACCCTCTAACCTGACCTGCTGCTGGAGACTCCAGTGTCTGCTGCTCTGTGTTTACCTTTGTAAGCATTTTTGGGGAATAATTTATTTTGCTGAGTTTTCCTGGCCAAGCCATACTTTTGTGCCCTGTGGCATTGGAGCGCTGACATACAGACACTGTTGCAAATTACACACCAGGGGTCGAGGACTTCAGAGCAGGAATGCTTTGACCTGAAGTAAATTTCTGTGGAGATGAAGGAAGAATATATAAAAGCTGTATGTTTCTACTGCTTCAGAAACATTTTGTTGCTGTGAGAAGACATGAATTGAGCCTCCTAATGAAATGCTGTATTACATTTTATCACCTTTGGAGGAGGACAAGCAGAGCTAAACCTTCAAATGTCTTTTCAGTTTGTGTGCAGGTATTTTCGATGTTATCTGATCTATGAATAGAATAAGAAAAAAAAGGACTAATCAGGATAAAGACTGCTTAGCATATATGAAAGCTGATGTGCCTTTCAGACACGCCAGTCAAAAGGGAGTGCTTACTAAAGAGCAGCAGTGATTATTACAAAATTTGTGTATGTAAGGGATTTTATTGTGTATAACTGCAAGAGAGTTGTCAGTACCTGCACAGGGAATCTTCATCCTTTTCTGCCTTTCTCTGCAATCTCATCTCCTAGGACAATTGTTTTTAGCTGGGTAAATTCTATGGGTGCTCTGTGGCTGGTCACACAGCCCTGGTGCCACATGCCACTGTCAGCAGTGGAGGAAGGCCAGGTCCTACTCTCAGGAGCAGCAGTGGTGGCAGTTCTCAGCTCTGGCTCACGCTCCAGGCTCTGCTGGGGTGCAAAGCACCATGAAGTGCCCTGCACATGGGGTGTAGCTCAGGCCCCTCAGATTGGGAAGCTCTCTGTGTCCTGCAGAAGATTTTGTCTTGTCCTTGGCCCTCTTCAAGGTGAGTATGGGGCAAAGGTGCTGCAGCCTCCTCAGATTGGGAATGGGAGCTCAAACTGCTCTATCTGTACAAAACAAAGGTGGGACTACTCACAGTGAGTCCAATACTGATTTAAATAATAGAGACTTTTATTAAAATGTAACTCTATCCGCTCTGGTGCTATTAACTACAATAAAAATGTTTTATTTATTCTATCTGCAACATTTCGACTTTATGATACATCTGAGGAACTCTGATAGGTTCATTTATTTGTCATTTGAGCAGTGAAATATGAAGGAAGGGTTGGAATCTATACTGTTATTATGTGGGAGTTATTTGTGCCTTGTGTTCAATATCGCAGATCATAATGACTCTTCTTTGGTTCCAGTGCTTCATCTGGCATGAAGGTTGCTGAGCTTCGCAGTCATTTTCTGAATGAAAGAGGGGAAGGGAGGAGTGCTGGCATGTCATGCTTAATGTGGCCTTAATAATACCTGTGCTTAAGCAGATGCTACAAAATAAATGTAAATGGGTAAATTCAGGTGCATAGGAACCTTTATTTTAGTTTCATCTGTCCCGTTGTATAAGCTGGGCTTCTTGCTCAGGCACAGCTAGTTTAAACAGCTGACTCCTGGGGACCAAACCAGTGTTACAGCACTAAGCAAAACTGTTACTGAATTCTCTCCCAGTAGGGAAAAAACCAAAACCCAAAACTTAATTTGCTAGATAAATTATTCAGTGTGAATCATTCCTTTAATTCTCATAATAAATGGTTTCCTACCCTTGGTTCTATTGACTAATTACTGTGTTTAATGTTTTTACTGGCTTTTGTTTTCTACGCAATTTAATTTTGCTGGGATGAGTTAGCCTGGAAAAGTCCAAGTGAGAGAATGAAAGCTGTGTCTGTGCTGGTGCATCTCCAGCTGGGAGCCAGGAATTCAGCCACAGATTCTGCTGCAGTCATTCCCAGCTAGATCATGTTTAGTAATGACAGAGCAAGAATTGGGTCCTGAGTAGTGCAGCCCCTCCTTGGGGTTCTTGTGTGGAGAAGACCATGCTCCTGTGCATTGGCTTGTACTATTTTCTGCTCCCTGATTGTCCAGCTTCACTGGGTTGCTGAAAAAGCTTAGAGCTGCAGTCCTGCTCCCTTTTTGCTTCCACTGAGTGTGTGCAGAGCATCTGCTTCCAAGAGACACCAGGCTCCCTCTCTTCTGCTTCCAGTCACTGGCAGAAGTTGTCCCAGGGCCTGCCCAAATAGGCTGGTGTGGAGCTGAAGAGAGAGATGGTGGAGTGTGGCCAGAACAGCTTCTCACACATTGCATAACCACTGCGTCTCCTAACTCTTGTGGTGAGTCTATGAATTTGCTGGCTTTGGTGCTCACAGCAATACCATTTTCTCACCATAGGCAGGGATTAGCAGATTAAAGGTAATTTAAAGTTATGAAAATATACTTCAGAATTTATCTACAAGCAGTTTTATCAAAAGAACTTCAATTCCAGCAACTTTTGAGTATCAAAAGTACCACCAGGACTGGCATATCTAGGCAGCATTGAAATGCCCTAGTCAGGATCTTGGATATCTCCTCTGCTGTGCAGTCAGAGAGCAGAGCCCTGTCCCAGAGGCTACGGCCAGGCATTTCTCTTGTGCAGTGTTAGAGGTCTTCAAGGAGAGATTCAGCACTGAACTGGGTGCCTGTACTCAGGGTAACTGGCAAATGAGAGAGAAAAGCCTGAAGGAAACTCCTCGATTGTGAACTCAGTCCGACACTTAGACAGTTTAAGGTGATGCTCCAGCAAAGTTATTGCTGTCTCCCTCAGGAAGCTGTCAGGACAATGGGTAGGAGAGGAGGGTGCCTATTGCAACTGCATTCAGCGTTGCTTTTGTGCCTATAGATACTGTACAGATGGATCTATTAAAATGAACACATGACATGACTGATAATTGTCCAGTAATGAATATTAAAAAATAATTCCTCTTTCTCTCTAAATGCTAATAATGCTGCATAACATCACAAGGAGCAGTGAAACTCTAACTGGTGTTACTGAAAGAATACTGAATTTGAAGAATTTAAAGGAATGTGAAACTGGAAGTGCAGTTTAAATAAATCTTTTCAAGTGCTCTTCTCACAAAAGTACCTTTGACTTCTGTTGCACACAGATTATTTGCATGACCTGAGGAAAAGTCTGGAGATTATTTACTATCTAGGTTACAGAGTTCTGTTTGAGTTTCCAGCAACATGTGCCAAAATAAGGCAGATACAAAGTGAAATAATGACAGAGATTTTCTTTTTTCACTGAATAGAAGAAGCCTTTGTAGCTTGTTACAAGTCAACTCTAGCCCACTGCCTGAACTTGATTAGCTTTTCTGATAATTTATCATGTTTTGATTTTATGGAGTTTTGTCCTTTTATACAAGCCTTCTACAATTTGACGTTGAAATCCTCATTTCTCAAGCGTGTTGTTTCCTTTCTCCCTCTCCTTCTCACTCTCTCTTTCAGCTTCCTGTCTAAATAGTAACATGATGAAAGTTAATTTTTTAAGTGCATAAAACATCATACATGTTTTCTGGCGTGTGGGCTGGCACTGCAGCTGGCCTTGCCTTCTGGAAGTGTTTGAGGATGGGCTCTGGAGGGCAACCAACTCCTGCTCCTGTGTAGTAAGGTCAGTCTGAGTAACTGTGTGCCCACATGGTGATGAGAGAAGGAGCTGGCAGCGCTGAACTGGTGGCACACTCCCATCTGGACTGATGGCTCAGTGCTGCACACAGAGCTGGGAGTCCCTGTCCTTGGTATTTTAGGCAGCAGGAGCTCTTTGGAAGACTTGAAGAGCTGTCCATGCTCCCTGGGGTAAGAGTCCTGAATTCTCCATTGTTAGCAGGACTTCATTCCTGGCATAGTTTTCCATCCTCTGTGACCCAAAAAGCTCAATCCCAGCAGCAGTGGTGATTTTATGTCAATTTGAATGGCCCTGTTTCCTGGGTGGAGTACTGCTCTACATCAGACTGGCAGCACGGCTGAGTGTTTCCAGTGCTTGGTGTGTATGAGGGTAAAATGAACCCAGGAACAGTTATTTAACACAAAAGGCATTGGAAAGCTCATCAGGTAGAGCACTTTCCAGCTGTTAGCAACAAGCTATTAGGAAATATCCATGTACTTAATGCCTAACACGGGAGAGTTGAGGCAAAATCTAACAGAACGGGTTACTGGTTAATTATAATAATAAGCAGAATAGTATTGCAAATAATGCACTAAATCAGAACAGTTTTCAAAGCATGCTCTGGTATGTCTATAAATCTTGAAAAGAGAGAAAAGCAGGCCAACCTCATGAGAATTTTCTTAACAACTTTTTACTGTCTTCCCCTTCTTGTCTCAGGCTCTATTTGCAGTGATTCATGAAAAAAGCCCTGAAGAGCTGACATTTGGGCTTTGGTCCTTGACACTAAAGTAAAATACTTTAAAGTGTAGTTTAGGCTCTTTAGACTCCATCCTTCCACTCATTCTCCCAAACACTTTTGAAATGAAAAAAAAAAAAAGCTCCAGCGGATGTTGGTTTTCAGTTTTCCTTTCTTCCGACTTGGCCTGCTCTCTGGGGTGCTGGTGGCAAGCGGGCGGTTCCAAGGCGCTGCCGCCAGCCCGCTCGCAGGCTGTACCCCCGGGGGCTCAGCGCTCGGGCAAACACTGCCACTTTGTTTGCTCAGCTATTTGAGCGAAGTCAGTGAATACAAGGGCGGTGAGAACAGCTCTGTTACAGCGGGGGAAAAAGCAGGAGCGAGGAGTTAATGTGGGGGAATGCACAATGAAATTACCGCAGCTTTTCTACTGCAGACCTGCCTATGGAACTAATAAAGATAGCGCTTCGCGCATACGCAGGGCTTTGTTCTCAAAGATGCCTACAAACATTGCCTAATCCCCTTCTGAAACAGCTGTGGGAGTGACTGAAAATCATTCAAAGTCTCTGAGCTTCCTAAATGGGGAGAAAAAGCCTTGGAATCTGTGAACAAAGCCTGCTGATACGCTGTTTCCATGTGGCTCTGTGATGAGCGGGCAACAGAGCCAGCAGCTCCCAGGCTCTCCTTCAGCCTTTCTCTTTGTGTCTGTGCTCAGTGCCAGATCTAAGGATGTGCACTGCACAGAGCGCCAGGGCAAAGAGAAGGCTGTGCTTGATGATGTATTCATACACAGAAACCAAGATTATTGTGAATAATTAATAATAATAGACCAGACCATGGTCTTGGTTACTGTGATGTGACTCTATAGCAACTCATTGACTGCACTACCTGCATTCCCCAATTTGCATATTTTTTGTTTTGTCATTAAATAACACAATATGTTACAAGGGTCAATAATGTCTCATGCTGACAAAGTAATTTTTCAGCCCGTTTCATCTGTAAGGTTGTGGGTAGTGAGTTTCAACATGTGCATACTTCAAAAACATTTGGGAGGCTGCATCTCAGCAGGAGCTCTGGGGAATAGCCCTTGATCCTAAGAGCATTAAACAAGAAATACACAAGGGGTAATTAGGTGGCAGCAGCTCAAGTTTATATTAAACATCTTGCAGCTGTATCAACCAAATTCTCTTGTCTTTGTTGGCTGCTGTAGATATCTAAGCTCTTCACAGCCCAGGTTTTTACAGAAGTCAGCCGTGGCTCTTGTGGAAATGAAAAGTGGTCCAGATGGCTGAGATGTATCCACCTCTGACTTCCACAGCCCAGCATGGCTCGGGCTGCTCCAAGGGAGAAGAGATTTTTTTGCTTATGATGACTCCTGAATTGCAACACCGAACAGCTGTACCTGGAAAGATAGACATGTCCTGTCTGCTACAGGAGTGAATGTTTTGTTAGTACCAAATCCACTTAGGCAGAACCCAGAACCTTATTCCCAGTGATCTGTTTCTACTGAGAAAATGGCTTTTTGTTGTAGAGTCAAAATATTAGTAAGTAAAATTGAAGTCTCTGCAAAAGGTTGTGAAGCCATTCAGGGGTGAAATGACTAGTCCTAGGTGAGGCAAAAAATGAAATCTTCTTTGTCAACATTTCCAAAACATCGTTTCACATGAGATTGCTGAAAATAAGCATAAGAGAATTCAGCAAAGTAAGGCCATCTCCTTGCATTGCATCTGCTTGCATAGTTGTCTGCAGTCACTACCTTTCCATCAAAGATGTGAGTCATATGAACCTCAAAAGAAAAATCAGAAAACAGAATATTCCAAATATTTTTAAACCAAATTCTGCTATTTTCTCCTTTTTTTTTTCCTCTGGTCTGACTTTTCTTTTCCTACTAAGGGGTTTTGATTGGTTCACTTGATTGCTAAAGATAGATGAGACAAAGGTCTACATGGATTTTCCATTTGCAAATGAGCAGTACAAAGGAGAAGATATGACAGAAACTAACATCTCCATCTTAAAATAAACAAAACAAGCTACTATACAATGAAGGGAATGACAGGAACATGTTGTATGTGTCAAAATGAAATAGGACATCTGTGTAGTAAAAAGTGCTGCTAAGAAAGCCTTTCAAGTGTTTAATGAGGGAAAACAGATCGTTAAAGTATGGATTTGATTGTTGGAAAGAACAATGCCTACTGCTTTTGACAATGGCTCTTGGGTTGTTTATAATCAATACATTATCACACAGCTCTTCCAGGCCCTTCTGCAGTTGTGTCAGTACCTGAATCAGAAAGAAACTGAGCCTATTTATTGATTAACTACTTTGTAGTGAAATCATCACCTATCAAACTCCAGCATTTAGAGGTCACCAGATAAATAACCTTCTTGGCTCTGCCTGGGCCTGTGTGCAGGAGTGAAGCGAGGAAGGAGGGTGAAGTGTTTGAGTTACCTAAGCCTGGGGAGGGTACTGCCTCCTCAAGTCCTCGGTCTATAGAGCTGATAGTGCTGGTGCAGCAGCGGTGGTGTAGTTGGCAAGGAGTGCAGGTAAATAAAGCTTAGCCAGTTCCAATCTGGGCAGCAAAGTATTTACCAGCACTTCCCCGGGAACCTAGAAAACAAGGCTCTGCCTGAGCTGTGCAATGCAGCTGACCCCATGGTGGCCTTGCTGCCCAGCTCTGTGTCCAGCAGCCTCCAGATGATGCTGCCTATGATGTGACCATCTTTTCACTTTGAAGGAAATTCTTCTTCCTTTTAAACAGGGCCTTTTGGCTGGTTTATTTTGTGGCATGGAATACACCTCTAGCTAATACCCCTCATTATGTATTTCCTTAATTATTTGGTTTCCCAGCGGCTTAGTAATCTAATATGACTCTAGGGACAAATCCTTGCCTGAGATCACAGCCTAAATATCTAATGTTATATGGGATCCAGAGATTAGCAGAACTAAATCCTAAATCCTCTGGGGCTAGAGAATGCCAGTGAAATTGATGGGGAACTGCCAGTTTGTGGCTGAAACCACAGGGAACACAAGTCATATAACGGTGCTTCCACTCCAGCCTCTCCCATCCACAGGTTTTATTTGCTATCACAGGGTCACAGGGATTTGAAAATCAGAGCAAGGTTTGTTAGAACATTACCACAGGTCACTTGTAGTGGTTGAAAAGAGTCTCCTGTGGTCATACACAAAGCACTAGTACTGAGAGGGGGAGAGGGGAAGGAAGAGGCTCTTTTTTGCTATGCTGTGTTGCTGTTCTCTCCTGTTTTCTGGCTGCTGAAACACTCATTATCTCAGGAGCTGTTACTGTTATTTGTCTGATGCAGAGTAGAGAATCACAACCAAATCAAAGGGAGGGTCCCAGGTTTTGATTGAATCCCAAACCAGACAGGTCCTATTATCCTTCTTTTTGTCTCTTATTCAAATGTGCCTGAATCATTATAGATTTTAACATAAGGCACTGAAAATATGCAAATTTCTGTAGAATTTCAGGCTTCTGAGATTCCAATTTTGCAAAACCTGCTAGTAGATTTCAACATCTTATCTTAGTACAATGCTACCTGCAAATCTGGTCGCTGAAATATACTTTTTTTTTTCTCCTAGAACAGTTTAAATTACAGTTTTATTATTCCAGGTCTGGAATTTATTTTGTGTATACATATGGAGTCAATTTTTTTTATCCCATCGTATTTGATAGTCTGGGAAAAAATTGTTTATGGATTTCAAGATTTTCATCACAGTAGTTCTGAGAGTGGAGCTCTGTCACCCTGCATTTATATGGAATACTTACAGACATGCACTCCACCTGTATACATGCTAATCCAGTAAAGCCCTTGCCATGACTTTTGACATTTTAACTGTACCAAGTATTGCTGGTTTTAGTGGCCACTTGGGTCCCTCCAAATCCTGGTAGTACAGAGTTGTCCTTAGGTCAGTGCAGTGTGTCTGCAGCTTTGTCCCTTATAAATGGCTTTGCATTGGGATTATAGTTACAGCAACACTATTATTTTTGGGAGGGTAATGAGGTGCAAAAGAATGGAAAAAAGATCCTCCCTCTCCTCTTTGTTATTAGTGTAAATTTTCACAGCTCATTCTAGCAAATTTTGTGGCTGTCTTAAGATTTCCTCTTCAGCAAAAAGAGAATAAAGCATTAGGCACATCAAACAGTATTACCCTGAAGTGTTACCCTTTGCTCTTGTGATAAAGGCTTGTTGTTCCTACCTGTTTTGAGAAAATACCAGTGTTTGGTTCTTCAAACCTAGCAAGTACCAGCTGGGACGCATCTCTGTTTATGCAAAGGAAAGTAGCTTTAACCTTTGTCGAGTGGTGTTCACCCAAATTATTCAGCCTTGGGGATATTCTGCTGAGTGGCAGGATCTTGCCAAGCTGTGCATTGCTCATTTCTGCCCCATTTGTCATTGCAGTGCAAGGATGTCTCAATAAACAACATCTGGAAAGTGACTTGAGAAGTTCCTTGTTAATCATTTATTGGTTATAGGCTGAAGAGCATTTGGTAAACAGGGGCCGATGCCAATTACCTGGCAAGAATTTTGGTTTGCTCAGAAGATCTGAAGGATGCTGTGATCGTTAAATTCTTTCAGTCTCTGCTCTGGAAAAATATTAACCTGTGAGAGGCAGAACTGTTAAGTGAGAAATTTTAACAATTGACAAATGCATGTGGCAGCCTCTTCACACACTTGTCTGCTGAATAAAATGTTTGCACTTTTTATCATTGGTATTGAAAGCCCAGTCCATGGAATTGTTTGCTCAGTCTCCAGAGAACAATCAGTTCAGATCAGTTACTTCCAATCCTGATACTGTACACTGCACACTGCCTCAGAGACATTGCTGATGTCTAACCAGGGGCATGGATAAGAATCAAAAATCTGGATAACAGCCTGCAAAGGCTGTGTTCAGTCTGTGTTGGGAGCATCCCACTATAATGCTAATATTATGTGTTGTTTTTCATAACAGTATGACATTGCTCTATGAATCTTAACTGTTTCTTAGGAAAAGCGCCGAAGCAAACACATTTCTACTGTGTCATAGCAGCTGCCTCTATGGCAGGGTGAACACCAGGTGAGCTGGAAAGCTCCTAAATAACTGTGACAAAATGGCTTTGTTTTGGGGTCTGCACTAGTCTGCTCACTGCTGGGAGCTTGGGTGTGCTGGAGCACAGACGTGCTGCAGCTTGCATGGCAACTGTCTGTATTTTTTTTCAAAATAGAGAAAATATTCAGAAAATATAAACAAAGTACACAACTCCCGCAGTTCTAATTTTCTGGAAGTGCAGACAGGATAGTCTGGATGGTGGTGAATTCATTTAAGATCTCCAGATGAAAGGTTTTCTTAATGTGTGATTTTTATGACAAGGAATGCTCTGTCTCCCTTGGCCTTTCAGGACTACTGTAGAACAAATAATCACTCACTGAGAGTTAAATGATAACTTTCTTCTTTTCTTAATCTTTGACCTTTACTCTGCTGATTTATACCTGTGTAGAAATTAAAAATTTATACCAACAATTCTGATAGACTTCCTCATGATTTACACTGAGCTCAGACAGGTCACTGTTGGCTCCTGAGAACCTTCTTCCCTAAAACTGGTTGTGAGGAAAATATGATCAGCAGGGCCTGTTAGTGTATTGCTGGGATTAACTGATTTACTGATTGCACAAAAACTGCATCAAAGTAAATAAAATATTTAAAGATTATG
Source organism: Callaeas wilsoni (assembly GCA_013398955.1). Taxonomy (NCBI): domain Eukaryota; kingdom Metazoa; phylum Chordata; class Aves; order Passeriformes; family Callaeidae; genus Callaeas; species Callaeas wilsoni. The sequence continues at coordinate 183,210 of VWPU01017405.1, forward strand.
GATATTTTTGTGATTTTAGTATTATGCTTATGAGAGCTCTAGAAGTCTTTACCATGGAACTGTAAGTGTACATTCAAAAATAGCACATTGATCAGTGTCTCTTAAAGATATAATGAAGAAATGGGCTCAATAATTATTTAAATACCCTGTTAGTTCTTTCTTTCTTTAGAAATTATATTTAACATTATGTGGACTCTCCACTGTTATAGCTGAGGTCTTCAAATTACAGAAAGAGAAAAGAGGGAGGGTGGCTAAAAACCAGGGGCCTAAGATAGCCAGTCTAGCACGGGGTTAGTCCAGCTTAATAGCCAAGTAAAACAATTAGGACTCTGTTGTCCACACTTAAACTCTGCAGATCTCTCATTTTCCATAATTATAATGAAGTACAGAGCTATGTGGCTCTCTCACCTACATTATGCAAAGTCATTTTTTCCCCTCTTCTATAATTACAGTGCACAGCTTAAGAGACTGCCAAGTGCTGAGAGCAGCTTTAGCTTGCATGGTAGTGCTTCCCAAGAGGATCACATGGACTTGGTTCTGAGCTGAAAGCAGGTTGTGGAGATGGGAACGTGATTAAGTAATCAAGCATTATTTGAAAGTTTAGAAACTGAGAAATTTGCACACAGGACCTTTCTATTTCTAGAAACAGAATGGGTTTTTCCAACAAGGTAAGGATTTTAAGTAAAACTGTAGAGATTATATTGGTTTCTGAACTTAGCAGCAATTCAGGAGCTGACTTGGTAGTCAGACTTCCTAGCTGCTTTTATTTTTTTAATTTGCTTTTGTAATCTCCCAATAAATAATTTTGCAGTAAGTCTCCAGACAACAATTTAGCCAGACGTGCCAGCTCTACTGTTATAAGGAGCAGAGTATGTTTTTAACAGTGTCAGTTAATCATCTGCCTTTTCCCTGCATTTCCACCAGCCTGGGATGTTCAGGTGCTGCTCAGGTGTACATACAGCCACGGCATGTTTTGAGCCCAGTGCACGCTCTCAGTTGGTCTCTCTGCCTGTCAGGTGGCTGCAGTGAGGGGGGCTGTGTCTCTTTGGCCTCCAGGTGCTCAGTATTTCGGGGGCAGCTGTGAAGAGGGGATGGAGAGAGCTGTGCCTCCTTTGCCTTTGGTGGCGTTTGTGCTGCCCTCGCAGCCAGCTGAAACATTCTTGTCGGAGAGCACTTATGGTACTTCCTTTCAGGAGCAGCTTGTTTGCCTTTGGAAAGGCCCAAAAGGCACCAAAAGGCACTTATTTTCAAAGCATTCCTAGGAAAAGATATAACCAATCTGTGTTTTCTTCCTTGTTTAAGTCAGAGTCTTTATCCCACAAAAACAAACAGATCGCCTGATGAGTTGCCTGCATTCAGCATTTGGCAAAGCTTGATCAGTTTGCCAAATGTTGGTGCCTCTTTTCATGGGTGATCTAGCAGAAGAGAGGGGTTTTCAGTTATTTGAGATTATCAGAACACATTATCCATTGCAGTTAATAAGTATTTGCAGTAAATCACAAGATTTTCCACAGGAAATGAAGACCATATTTTGATGGTTTTGACTGAAATATTGGCTGCTTATAATAAAGTTTTAATCTACCTGACTGAAGTTTGAAGTGCACTTCTCAGAATGAGAGGCCACCCTCAAAAAGCAGAGGAGTTTCTCTGTGTACAGAGAGTCCCTGGTGCCTGGCTGCCGCCCTGGGAGAGGACACCTCCCCAAAGGACACCACTGCTCACCAAGGGGAAGGGGGCTCAGCTAATGGCAGGGTAGAAAGTTTTGGATTTGCATCCTTGTTGATTCTTCCAGCTGAGGGGGAGATGTTCAGAAGAGTAATGTTCTCTTCTGTGCCTCAGTGCAAATACTGAGTGACGGCAGAGGTGACGTGTAGATGTGGGCTTTTTGACAGAAAGCTGGGAGAGGGGAGGCTGCAGTGACAGACCCCACTGGACAGCACCTCCTTGGCAGGCCCTGCCTGGAGCAGGCAGGAGTTGCTTGTGAGCCACAGTCAGGCTGTGTCTGAGCAAAAGCAGCTCAGTCATTCAGGAGAACCTTGCCCTGAAGTGTGACATGGGAGGTGAGAACAGAGTAGGGTAAGGTTTGACAGAGAGAGCTGTGTGCTCGGAGGTGCCTCCTATTTCTGACTGGAGACAAAATAGATGATGAGGCTTCTTCAGCGTGACTTTATTTGTAAGTCCTCACACAAGCAAGAAGCATGTGTGTATACAGAAAGCTTTCTCCAGTCTCTGGAAGGCACTTCTACAATGAAAAATCTTTAAGTGAGGTGCAACTAAACAAGATGTGTGTGTCTGTGACAGTGACTGAGCTATCTCCCAGCCAGAGCAATGCTGCTGATTGAGATTTCACAGGTCTGCATGGCTTGCAACAGCTGCAAAATCGTTTTGTGCAGGCAGTGAGCGTTCCCTGCTAGAATTCAAGCCCCTTTCCTTCTGTATTACCTACTACAGTGACCTGTACAGTTGAAGCACTGAGTGCTAAAGATCACTATTGCCAGGCTGCAAACAGAACCCCCAATGTCCTGGATATAGCACATCCTCTGAGCCTGCTCCAGCTGCACCAGCTTCCTGAGGACCAAAGTCAGACCAATAAAATACCTGCCTTGATTCTGCCAGTTCAAAGTGTTTTTCTGTTTCCTGACTCAGGTTCTCCATGCATGGTATCCTTCTGCCTCTGTCAGAAGAAGTGGTAATTATGTCCTCTGTAACTGTTCAGTTTTTTTCTGGAGTTCAGGGGAACTGTAGTAAACTGGACCAATTAAGAGTCTGTCCAAAAACTTAACATGTAATCAAGTAGTGATGGGCAATTTAGTCATCTCAGAGAGCATAGGCATTCCTGGTATCGTCATATTTGGGGTAACGTCAATATCTACAAAGCTTGGGATTCTGGAAACTATTTAATCCATGCTGCATGAGACAGAGGAGGGACACCAAAGTCTTTAGCTCTTACTTTTGAGTACAAGGCACAGTCTCACAAAACCAAATGTGTTTCTTCCCCTGTGGCCTAAACTTACCAGTAACTCTGAAGATTTACAGTGTCCGATCTTGGTGCCATTGTCACAAGTGGTGGTGCTGATGAAGGAAGGGATGGGAGGTCTCATTCTGCTCAGTTTTAATGTCCTCCACAGGCTGTAGGCTGATGGGAAGCAGCCCACAGGCACAGCCCATGCTTCAGATCAACTGGTCTCAACCCAAAGTAACTCCCCTGAGCTGGAGCCAAGGGTGCTGTGATAAACTCACGTGGAAGAGCTGAGAGCAGTGTCTTTTTCACAAGTAGGAATCTGAAGATAAGTAAAGTTTACCTTTTCACTTCTTTACAGTAACGTAAGCCATCAGACAGAAAAGTGACAGTTTCTCCACTATTTCTGGGTAAATGTACTGGTCTGTCCGTGTTATCATGTTGGAAAATAATATCCAGTAGTGCTTTCCTATAAAGGAGTCAGTCATCAGAGTAAATGCAAGGAGTGCATCAGGCTCTGAGCATAGTGCTGAGTTTAACCAAGGTAGGCAGGTACCGGAGGTGTGAAATTGAAAAAGTCATGAATGCTTCTTGCCTTATTCTTTCTAGACAGGTTTCAAGTACTTATTTAAAGGCCAGGAGTCCCAAAGGACAGTGTTACCACCTTTATTACTTTCTTTCTAATGAGATTTTTCAGATTTGTGGCAAAGCCACATCCCATGACACAAATGAGATACCAGCGTTGGCTGCATTGCTCAACGTGCCTTCCAGGGAAGGGGCAGCTGTAACTCCTGCCAGTCTGCATTTCCTCATCTTTCTTTAATGCATGTAAACTTTGACACAGGGATACTGTCCCTTCTGAAGGGGAAAAATTAAGCCTTGGCAAAACTGTTCTATCAGTCAGGCCTTGGGAAGAGGGAAGCTTGCTCAGAATTGTGTTTCATGTCAGGCATAGGAGTGGACTGGGCACCCTTTTCTTGCAAACAAAAATCCATTAAAAAGTAAGGGAACCTACTGTCTTAAGTCAGTGCTTATATCAGACTGCCCTTAAAGGCTTTAATTCACTACTACCTAATCTCCCAAGCATTTATATATTACTGCACTTCACTTACAACTTTATATACTACAACTTCATATACTACAATTTCATACACCTGCAGCCTTTGGTACCGCTATTTTACCTTTAAAAAAATTTAACATGTGAGTCAAGTGAAGCAAACTTTAGCTTACTTCTATGAAGGACAATAAAGTTATGTGGGCATGGTGATCATTTAATATTTTTGGAGGTATTTAGCACAGGATAGAATGGCAACTTGAAATACTAGAGCCAGGAAGAACATAAATTTGATAAGCCAAATTTCTTTTTCCTGTCAGAGATGTGTATTTTAGCAATCAATAGTGACTATACAAAGCCAGACTGCGTCGTTTATATATGAAATCTATCTTATATTTTTGCAATTTTATATGGCAGATTTTCCTGTGAAATATCCAGATGAGTGGTGGTTTATTTCCTTGTGACTCGGTGTATCTCAGGTGTGCATGCCTCTCACTCTACGAAATGTTGCTGCATTAATAAACGCATAATGAATTTTATCTCCTGACATTTTTCTGGGCAACAGGACTTAGTCTTCCTGTTTTCCAAGATACTCTTTGGTTCACAACTGTCACCTGCACCACCCTTCTGATGAAAATGTGAGAAATCACTGCATAAGAGCTCAGTTACGGAGCTGTTGAAGGCAGCACTTCCCTTGCATGGTCTATGTGAACACTGCAAAAGAAATATGCCAGTCCAACAACCCTGAATAAACTTGCCCTGTCAAGCAGACAAACAACAAAAGTGGGAGGGGAGGAGAGTAAAATAATTAGTAAGTGAAAATGCTGAAGGCAGTACGATGAACAATTTGTCTTTTTTCCCTTGTGTGTGTGAGACATGAGGTGGACTGATACAGATTTTGGAGGGACACTGCCACTGTGCTTCCTGGGGCCTTGTAGAGGTGATCTGGGGAATGAAGAGTAGTGTTGCACCCCACAAGCTGGAAATGTGAGCAAAGTAGGTTGTCCCTCTCTTCCTCAGCCGGGGACATGCCTCTCCAGAAGTTAATTCTGCGTCACACGTTCCTCCTGTACTCCAGCTTCCCTCACCGGCTCAGGGGTTGGCACCTCTGCCACCCTGCTCCCACTGGGTGGATGTGGATTTTTAAGCAGAGGTTTAGAGATGCAGCGAGGCAGGAGTTTAGAGCGAGGAATGACTTATTTATTAAATTTACAATACTATTTATATACTTTAGTTTCATAAAGTAATTGAACAGTGTTCACACTTCTCTTAGGGTGATTGGTCAAAGTCTCAGACACTCACTTAGAAATGTTTTTTTTTTAATATAATGTACACTAGGTCAGAAGATACCAGATATGAATGCTATTTACAAAAACTCTATCTATTGTTTACATAGCTTACACAGTAAAGGAAAAGTTCTCACAGAATGAATGCAAGAAGAGAAAATTTCCCTGCTAACAGCATTTCAGCATCCACAGGTGGATCCATGGAGGACCTGAGCGCTTCTGGGGCTGTGTGGGGCTGTGCCTGTGTGGTCTGGGAGCCCTGTCCCAGATTCCTATGGGCTTCTCTGATCCTGCACTGCGCTGCCTTGGAGCTGCTGTTGGTGCACAGGGAGGCAGTTAGCAGTGACTGCTTAATTGCTGCTGGAAATGCATGAGTAAGAATTTTAGTGTCCATGAAATCAACAGGAATGCCACGAGAGGAACATTTGTTTTTAACAGCCACTTGGCTGGGGAGATGCCTTGCATTGATCCCGGGCTGTTGGACTGCCAGACCTTTATTCCAGTGCAGTTGTTAGTAATGAACCGGTGGGAAGGAGTGGTTGGAGGGCTGAAAAGCCTGCAGCTCCCTAATGTTGATCTCACCACAGAGAGAAAGGACGACCCCAGCACATATAAATATAGGAAAAGTATGATCTGAAAACAGGGTCCTGTTGCTTGAAAGGCTGTTCCCAGAGACTTCACCTCTGCTCATTCTGGCAAGGTCCTGGTACAGGAATCTTGCAGAGTGTCACACTGTACTCCTCTGAGCTGAGCTGGGTATCTTTCACAAAAAGATGAAAAGTTAAAAAAATAGATTCCATGACTGAACGAAGAGCAGATAATTGCTATTTGTCTCTCTGAGCTTTTGTGGGTAGATATTGAATAGAAAATGGTTCATATAATTGTATTTTTGGTAGCCTAGTTGCAGTCAAAGATTTATAGGGGTTTTTTTTCTGCAAAACCTCTGGTCTTTTCTATTTTAAAAGAGGGACTATCACCAAGTGTCACCCTGAAGAATTGGACCCACTACAGTATTTTGTTACATATCAGAAAACAAAGTGCAAGGCTGGTACACTATTAAGCAGCAGCAGCGGAGCTGCCACTCTCAACCTCATTATTCAAGCCTCTCTTTAGTTCAATTATACACCTCTACAGCTAAGGAAGATAGATGAAGGTCATTTGGGAGCTGTAAACCACAACGCATTGAATGCAGAACTATGTTCTTAAGCTGATTTACACCTTGTTCTCCAGTGTTGTACAGCATGGGGCTTCGATTGAAATGCAGAGGCAGTGATTGAAAAGCCTTTTTCCTCTTCTTAGCTCCAGATCCACTGCCTGTAATTATTATCTTGATTAGATGGTGAGAGACAATGGCTTCTGCTTCCATATCTGGGTGGTGACAAACCCCAAAATCTTGGGACTTGGGCAAAGAACCCACCAGGGATGAACAATGGTGTTTACGTCTGCAGGAAGATAATTCTGGGTTGTGTGTATTGGTCCAACAAGGATGAAAACCTGTAATTGAGGGAAGCAATTTGCCTTTCCAGGAGAGACAAAGAACTGCCATCTTGTACTGATTTACCTCCCATATATCTCAGCATGAGGAATGGCAAGTACATTGAAGAAAGTTAATTAAACACTGGAAATGCACACAGAAAAAGAGAACCCTTTCATGCTAATGACAAAGGATTGTAGGCTTCACTCACAGGAAAGAGAGACATTTTAAAAATAACATAGTCTGAGGTGTGCTGTACAAACCTCTCTGGGACCAGATCCTGAAGCAGTGAATCCGTGGGTGCCGATGCTGTCAAACATCTGGTTCCCCAGTAAGGTCTCGGGGCCAGACCAGTTTGAGTTCTCTGGGGCTTTAGTAAAGAAAAACTTTGGTAAAAACTGTAAATCAGTCTCACTGTCCCTAAACATTGTTCCAAAACTTGTGCAATGCAAGCACCTTGCTTTGCTAAGGTTAAATTGCACATTAGCACTTTCACCAAAGTCAGTGGAAGCAGATTCCAGCTCTGAGGAGTAGATCTAACTAAATATCACCTGCAATTCCAGCACTGTGTTGGGAAATATTTTGTCAGTCTAAGCTAACTTAAGGGGGAAGATAGGCAATAAAACCAAAATTATTTGAATTCTTTTCTAAAATGTGGTTGGCTGAACATTCTGCATCTCTAGCAGCTCATCTTTATTTAGAAATAAATTCTGACAATACTCATGCTTTTGTCCATTTATCAGAGAGAACAGGAATCAGCACAGAGCCACAGGTAGTTTTGACAGAGAAATAAAGATTGTTTTAGCAATGGACCAAGGTTTGCTTCATTAACGTTTCCCTTCTTTTTATGGTATGGTAGAACATTAAGGACCATGAATGCATTTTTATTTATGATATTTCAAAATTTGTTTCAGCTGGAGATATGTTTTGGATATTTTTATTTACTGGAAATAACCACAGGAGACTTTTAAACATTAATATTGTATGAAAAGGTTTTTGCTCTGAAATATTTAAACTTTTAATCATATTTATAGATATATGTTTAATTTTTAGAACTAGTCCTTTCAAGTTAAAATCATACAATAATTTCAGTATTCTGGCTCTGCAAAAACCTGATTCTGTCCACAGATGTGCACATGTGATGCCCACTCATTTCACAGTACCTTCATTCGAAGGCCAGCATTTCCTCTGTGTTGTTTGCCTGAGTTTTTATTATTTACAGCACCTGGTATCCTTAAGAAAAGAGTTTTCTGTCCATGTGCATGTCAGGTTCTGCCTGCTGAGTTTGGCCTAGGAACAAATATGCATCTCCTTCTTCTAGAATGGCCCCATACATTGTTAGCTCTAATTGTACATGAAACCACTCCTGCCCTCGTTAAAAATCAAGGAGAGCACCAAAAGGGCCTGAGGTTGCTGGAAATTGGGATCTCTGAGTCCATCAAGGAGAAATGTAATGATAATACATCCAAAGACAATAGAATTGTGATTATATATGAATTGCTACTAACTTAATTATAGATATTCTAAACAAAAATCTGGAATATCCTTTTCTCACAGGAGAAATCCTGCTTTAGTCGATAAGGCTGTGTTTTAAAAACAAAGTGGAATTTGGCTGTGATGTACATGACTGCAATTTGCAGACTATCAGATTTTGCATTGGTTCTTTCCCACACTGAAGGTTTGTGCTGCACTGTTTATAATCTTTTATTTTCCATTAAATATCTTTTTAAAGGGGAAAACAAGTCTCAGAACTAGTCCCTAACTTCAAAATACTTTTGCTATGGAGATGCTGGATATGCTGGATGTGCTTCTCAGCAATCATTACAAATATAATGACTTGCAGTTGTTACAATGAAAGTTCTTTAGTATTAATCCAAAACTTTCAATGTAAACATTTAATAAAAACTTTGGGCAGAAATTCCCTCATATAAATCGAAGGTTTTTCCCTGGTAAGTTTTTGTTTGGTTCCCCATAACAATTCAGTTGCTGTCTTATTTTTCCCACTTGGTTGTACTGATGCAGTTATTTGCAGTGCTGCCTGGTAAATCAGATTAGGGAATGATCTGGATTAAACATCACATCAAAAGGGCTCCAAAACCAGTGGTGGTATGGCAGCTGAGAGAATGGTTGGGGATGCCTGGAGAAGGATGAGCAGGAAAGCTGCTTATGCCAGTACAGATGCTGATGTATTTTAACCTCAAACTAAGGATCAGCTGACCCAATTCCAGACCAGGCAGTGGTACTGCACTCTGATTGTGAGGCTGGAAACTACCCACACGTTGCAGGCTGATAATGATTGATTGTCTTTCAGTCTTCTTCCCCATGATTAATTAGTAATTGTACTCATCAGGCAAAATTAATAACTTTGAATAATCCTGGCTTTCTAATTTTTTCCTTCTTATGGCAGTAAATTCTGAATCTAATATTCCAACTGAAATGGTTTTCTGAGGCTGTACTGCATCCTGCAAATTCTCTGGGAAAGGGCAAGGCATGGCTATGCTCCAATAATAGGGGAGAAGGGAGGAAGAGATGTAATCACTCCAGGATGCATGTTCTGTACCCTGTGTGCAAAAATTCCCTGCAGAGAGCACTTCAGAGTCCATTTTACCTGCAAGTGTTGGCTCCTATTCCAGATCCTTTCTTCAGAGGAACTTCGGATACCTGGAGATGTTGCTCTCCCTCAGATGCTGACAGGTAAAATGACAGGCCTTTACTTCAGGGGTTGAAAATGCAAGATATGATTGAAATTTCCACCTTTTCTTCAAACCAGGGATAGACTAAGCCTTTTCCATCTAATCTTCCATTTCCCCCCACCTTTTTTTTTATGCACCATGAAACCCAGCAATGTCAGTTCCAGAAATTACTGCCCTTCTGTAGAGAGAGCAGGGAGTGCATTGCAGAACTGGCAAGCGTTGGTTTCTAGAAACCATGCTGGTTCCCACAGCACCACATGTGGATCACTGCAATGCTTGCACCTTTCTAAATACAGTGTGGACAGGACAAGTTGTGTGTCCTGCCTTCTGCTCTTTTTCCTCCTGTAAAAATCCCTGGGGTTTTCAGCTGGGAAGAGACCAAAGACTGAAATGGCCCTGCTGGTTTATTCGAACACGTGGCAGACATGAGAAATCTCTCCACTTGTACATTTGGACCTTGGAAAGACCGTGCTTGCCAAGATGAGGTACCCACCAGCTCTTAGCTGGAACCTTCTGAGCAGAGGATATGGCAGTCTCAGCTCATTCCAAGAAATACTGGAAATAACAATCTCCTGCATGTGTCTCAGTGCTTAAACAGAATACTTAGGGGTTTATTTCAGTTTTTTCATGCAATAATCTTCTTCAGCAGCAACATCTGATAGCTTTACACAAAATCATAATTAAGTACTTGAGCAGATTATCCAGGCGAGCTCTCAATTAGCTGAGACATCTTGACCTATGAATCTGAATAAAAGGTACCAAGCTTATTGTTGTGACCTTTCTAACAAGCATGACACTGCTGTGGGTAGAGGAGTCCCTGAAATAGCCATAACGTGGGGCAGTAATTCTGAAAGGTTACACCTACTCAGTTTACTTTTTTGCTCCCTGTATGCTGCAAGAGGGTTTATGAGCTTTGGTTAATGATCCCAGCTGTTCCCAAGGAACTCTGTTGCAGATAGGCTTGGACTGAGAAATGTAGCATAAACAAGGAGCAGCTCTGTGTATCTGAATCTTTTCTTAATCAAGCTGACTGTAAGGCACTGTATGGGTACATACTGTGCACATCATTGAAATGCAGAGCTTTGTAGGCACTAAACAATCAGTAATGATAGATGATATCAGAGAGATACATTATTAAGCTAAGACATCACTGTAAACTTCTGTAATCGAAAGTACAAGAAGTCAAGCTGAGGGACCTGCCTTTCTTAGTCTTCTTGGGTCTTATCCAAGAAATTTGCATGCACTACATTGTTTGGTACTCCATTTATTTTTGTGCAAGGTGTTGGGCTGATCCTTCTGGAGCCTCAGTCTGCTCTCAAACAGCTACTCTGTCCTACTAAGAGTCTGTTAATTTGAATGTGTAGGCCTACTTCTATGCCCCTCCATCCAAAACAGCCTACTCTAATCAGAGTTCCTGCTGCTGCCTGGTGTTTGTGCTGGTTTGAAAGCAAAACCAGTGAGAGATTCCAAGTCAGAAATACAATTTAATAGGAAAAACTAAAATAAATGCAACAGTACGAAAAGAAACCACTGACAGAGTCAGGATACAACCTGACACCCTGTCAGTCAGGGCGTTGGTAGCAGTCCGATAAAATGGTGACTGCAGTCCTCCCGGAGGGATGGTTCTGTTGAAGCAGTGGTCCTGTAGAAAAGGTCTGGTCTTCACCTGAAGGTCCAGTGGTAGCTCTTGTCCTCTGAGAATCCAATAGGTAAGGGCTGGCTCTGGTGTACCAAATCCTAACTTATATCCAGGATGGGATGCTTGGTTCCTCCCTCTGGGCAGAGCATCTCACAATGGGATGATGTAATTTTGTCAGTCATGTGGTGAGACTGGATAGCCCATTAACGGGAGATATCCCCCAGAGGGAGGATGGGTCATGGGAGAGATAAAGAACCCTGCCCCACCTGGTTTGGACAGCTGGCCCATTAACAGAAGATAGTCGGGAGAGAGGAGGCAAGGGACACAGCCCCACCTGGTTTTAACAGCTCATGAAGATGGTAATGGAATACACTGCAACCCAGGAAAGTGTTTTAATGTGAGACAGATTTAGACTCATACATTCCTGGTTTTTAGATTCTTGCTGTCTTGGCCAGAGCCAGCTATCTTAGAAATTACAGACTTCTGTGACACAGATTGTTGACGTCCTTGTATGCAGCCAGAACCAGGGTTTCTTTTTCCATGTGTCCCGGCCCCAGGTCCTGATTCCTCTTTGCACCAACCATCAGGTTCAAGCATCAAAAGATATGATTCTTCCCCCTGAGGGCCCTGATAACAGGACCCTGTCCCATCCCGCATGTCCTCTAACACCAGGAACTGCAGCATCTCCTTCTGCGCAGTGCCACAGTCTGTGGGAGGCAATGAAGCTTTCTGAGCGTGTCAGTCTGGGATCGTACTGCTCTCCGATGGGACATGAGATCTTTGAGTCCTTCACGTCCTCTGACTACTCAGCTGCTGTGCAAACTATAGATGGCAGTGATATCACCTCTCCTCTGACCATGCTTGTTTTAAAAATCAAAGGCAATACAGATATATTTTATAAGGTCATCATTGCTTAGACCTACTCTGAATGTGGCAAGTGGAAGGGGCACCTTCCAAAGGACTGGCATGCTGTGTCTGCCTGCAGATCTTCATCCATGTTCAGCTTGGGTCAGTTTTGAACAAATGCAGAAGTAAAATGTAGAGAGAGATATCACTTGCAGGTGAAATTTAAAAATTCACTACATTTACCTGCTCCTGTGCTGAAGTGTTTGTTGAAATATTTAGAAAAATGGAAGGGATCTCTGGAACTCATCTAGTCCAGTCACCTGCCCAAGGCAGGACTGTCAGAATGTCCTGAGGTTAAGTGAATATAAACCACAGATCACAGAACCAGTTTCCACAGTCTTTGCTGGACCTTTTCCAGCTGTCAAGACCATCCTGTTACCTGTGTAGAAGCAAATGGGTGGAGTGGGTAATTCACAGCTCTGGAGGATGAGCTTTATATAACACAGAAAAGGAAAAGTCCTGACTGAGTTACATGGGAAGGCAGAATTGAGCATATAATCTGGATGGCTTTAAAACAGTCACAGGTTTTGAAGCCAGAGGGGACCATTACAACTGTCTGTTCTGACCCTCTTCATGATGATACAGAGCCATGGAATAGTCTTGATGCTGGAATAAGAGTCTGCTTAGCACTACTTTTCTATAACAATTTCTATTATAACATTTTTCTGAGTTATTCTCTAACCCCTAAATTACTCTTTTTCATATAAAGCTGTCTGTCAATCTGTTCTTTACTCCTCTGACAGCTCATCCCCACCTTCCAGTGTCTTGGGTACCTTTTTTCCTGCTGTCAAACTCAGGCTAATTCATTTTCAGTTCCCTTAAGAGACCTGTCTGAGCATTGAAAGATCTGGACTCTTGCTATTTCATTAGCCCTCATTATTTTTCAGTTAATGGTTAGCTGGCAGCATTGGTTTTGATTTTTTTTGTAATGGCAATGAAGCAGGTTTGTATTTTATAGTCCTTTCTCATCAGTCTCTGGGAGAAAAAGATATCTGTCTACAAAGATATTACAGTCTCCCTAAATGAGAGCTTTATTGTTATTTGCATCACTTTCAGTTATGCACAATTTTAGTGGGAAAAGTATATGAAGTTGGAGTGCATGCAGCTGTTCAGGATGCTGGCAAATCCTGCCACAGATGCTCCCTTCCCTTCTTTGTGACAGCACCGTCATTTTATCAAGGCACTGAAAGGGAAGCTACTGGCAGAGACAGAGAAACAGCACTTGGTTTTCTCATAATGCTGAATGTTTTCTGAGACTTTAAAGATACAACAGAGCTTTTAGGGGTAACATGATTAATTTTGCTACTCTGGAAGAAAGCACAGAGAGTTATCGACTTCAAAGTGTCATTGTTCAAGCTGGCTTTGCGGTCAGCCGGCGCTGAGCTGCAGTTTTCCAATAGGGAAGTGGGAGTAGCATGCTTCCCTGATTACCCTCGACTGATGTTATTAATTAATCAAGCACAGGCTCATTACAATGAAGAATGACTCATGAACAATCATACCAGCTTTTTTTTTTTTTTATGGAGGAGAGATGAGAGAGATATAAAAAATATAACAGTAGCATGTGACAATATTTTCCCAAAGACGGCAGATTCACAGGGAAGGAGAGATTGGAAATATTTGGGTTATTAGCGTGAAGTTTTCAAAATGAACAGGGATGCTAGATTCACACGTTTCCTCGGCATCTTTGGTAATCTCAACTCATGCAAAGTCTATCAGAAAATCAGCTAAATATATCTTAGTTCAGAGAAGGCTTAATAGTCCCATTAAATTCCCTGCATCAAATTATGCGTGCAGGGTGACTTGCAGTTGCTGATCCAGTGAGAAACAGAACTTTGGAGTCTGGGATTTGATGAGCACTAGTAATAGCCCTTGTCTTGAGCAGCAATTGCATGTGAGCAGCCTCTCTCAGATCAAGGTGCTTGTCACTTGTGATCACTTTAGCAATAATCTGAGTAGTTATCTGTAAAAACCCCATATTTTATTCTTCCATCCTGGCCAATCTCAGAATCAATATGAATTCTCCATTTTCCATTTCTTCTCTTATTATTTATTCTCTGTTGATCTACCATAGACAAACTATCTCCATAACTGAATTTACATGGAATGTAAAACCTATGCAACTGACATTAGTTATAATTATGTTTCGGTGCTGATGGGAGAAATGTCAAGAAATTTATACCGAAAGGAGTATAGGAAAGAGAAAGGCGGAGATGGAGAAAGGGTTATGAGTAGTAGTGTTTGGTAATGAGGTTAGTGACATAAAAGAGTTATCCAGAATTAGCAGCAGGAGCAGCATTTGCTTTCCTGTTTTTCCCAGAAATGGTTCTGCTAATAAAACAAGCACAGATGTGGAATGGTTTTATAGCTCATCCTTAAGTGTCCTCGTGCAGTGTCTGAAACCTAATCATTACAATGTTTTGCATGAAAGCCAGAAAGTGAGCAAGTCATTATGTTGCTACGTGTTGACATGGTTCCTCGGTATCTTCCTCCCGAAATAAATACAGCCTCTCTGTAGATTTGCTATAATTGGATTCTACTGCACTGTAATATGTAAATTATAAACTTCAATTACCAGTGTATAAAAATAGAAAGTCATGTAAATGTCTTGGGGAAAGGTGTTTGAGCAACTACGAATATTTAGGATAACAAAAATGTGTACTATTTTGTTGCAGTTTTTGTCATTACCCTGAATCTTTAGGGTGTTTTTGTTTGGTTTTTACTTCTAATTTTGCAGTTCTTGTTTGGTTCAGCTGTGGCAGTGAGCTATATTTCACCTGTGTGGTCCCATACAGCTGACTGGAGGTGCATTGGCTCTTTAGTCTGTCTGTGGTATTTTGATAGTTTTAAAAAAATAGGCAAAAAGACCTTTTAATTTGTGTGTGTTTTCAATTGCTGTTAGAATACTGTTATAATCTGAGTGTTTAGTTTGCCTGTGTCATGGGTTGGATGCTGGCCAAGTGCCAGTGCACTCACAAGAAACCATTCACTCATTTTCCTCTGCTAGAATTGAGCAGAGGATGGGAAAGAACAATTAAAAAGCTCATGGGCTGAGATAAGGATTAGGAGAAAACACTTTAAGGGTAAAACAGGCTCAAAACTTTAAAAGGTATAAAGAAAAATTTATTAACAGAGTTAAAAGAGGGTAATGAGAATTAAAACCTTTAGAACATCTTTCCCTCCAACCCCCCAGCCCTTCTTTCTTTTTCCATTGACAGTGCAGGGAGACAAAACATGGGGTTTTTAGTCAGTCTGTCACTTCTAAAAATCTTTCTTCAGCTAGCTTAGGGAGACGAGTCTCCTTTGCTATGCCATGGGGGTCCTTCCCATGGGAGACAGTTCTTTGTGAACTTTTCCAACATGGTTCTAATTCTCATGAGTAGCAGTCCTGCCTGAACCTGCTGAAGTGTAAGGCCCTCCCACAGGCAAAGCAGTCTTCCCACAACTTGCCTTTTTTGTGGCCTTTTGCCAACTTGCCTTTTGCCATTAGTTCATGGAGTGTAATTTTTAAGAACGAGCGATTCTAATATCAAAGCAAGGGTTCTCTTCCTCTGTCTCTGGAAGAAAGGGTTCTCTCTGTCTCTGTTCAAGCTTCTTACCAGATCACAGCTTCTCAGCATCCACACACGCCAGCACGAGCACCTTTTTCTCATGGGCTGCAGGTGAATTCTGCAACCCCCATGCACTTCATGAATTACAGGGAAACACTTTGTTATATTACAGTCCTCACCATGGCTTGCAGAAGAATCTCAGCTCTGACATTCAGAGCACCTCTTCCTCCCCCTCCCTCCTTTGCACTGACCTTGTTGTCACCATGTTGTTCTCCTCACTTGTTTTCACCTTTTCTTTTTCTCTGACTCAGGAGAGAATTGGTGTTTGTAAGTTCGTTTGTTCTCAACTTCTACCAATTGAAAAGTTTTTATAGAGTTCTGCAGCGCTGAAAGGTTGATCTCATCCAGGCTCCGCACTGGGGAGTTGCTCGCCATGCCTCTTGTTGCTGGTCACGTGTGATCCCCGCCGGCACCACATGGACTGCACCAGCCACCAGAGCATCGGCTCTTTTAGCGCCTCTCTTCATGTGGGGCACCAAAAAAAGGGAAGCTGCTGCCGCTGCTTCTGTCCCTCTGTTTGCGGTGTGGCAGGCTAGCAGCGGCCAGGCAGGCAAAGTCCATCGCTGGCCGTGCCAAGATGGCAGCGACCACATGGCTGCTTCCGGCCCCGGCCGTCTCAGGCACGGGCCGCTCTCAGTGCTGGCCGAGGGGCCGCTCTCGGTCTCGGCCATGGCACAGCTCGCGGCACAGGGATGGCTTCCCCCCGGCAGCATGACCCCAGGAAGGGCCCTGGCTGCCCTGCCCAGAAGGGGCACGGCCACCCCCTCACCCATGGGGAGGGCAGGAAGAAAGAGGAATGGCACACCTTTTTTCCCTTCTTAAATATGTCATTACAGAGGCGTTGCTAACTTCTCTAATTGGGCCAGTCACTGTGTCAATCATCAGAGCCTTTAGGGATTGGCTCTGCTGGACATAGTAGAAGTTTTGAGGAGCTTCCCTCTCAGAAGCAGGGTCTTTGGCTTCTTCTACCTTGACTAAAAGTTAGATTGTGTTAACCTAACACAGGCTGTTATTGTTCCTGTACGGTCTGCAGTGAGTGACTTCAGCAGTTTGTTATTCTGGGTTTGTGAAGGTATGAGAATGAGGACGGTTCATGCAGCACCTCCTGAAAGGGATATTGGTAGAGTGAGGCAGATCCCCCCACAAGACACTCATGCTTACTTTTCCCAGAGGTGACACTCCGCAGGTGGGTTCCCCGAATAGAGCAGACATAGTCACACAATAAGGAGGAGGGAATGAGGAGGCTGCTTTTCTTTGATATGACGTTTCATAGCCCAGAAGTGCTGGGTTTTGCCACCACATAGTGCAGTGGCACTTGGCACTCGCTGCTCCGCTGCTCGTGCCAGTGGAGAGGCTGTTGTCTTACAGACCCCAGCAGGGAGCAGATGGGAACAAAACCTGTAGCAGCTGTACTGGATCAAATGATGGAGCCTCATGCACAAGGCATGAGATTGGACTTGCTGATGTAATTTGTCAAGTACAGTTGTTTAGAGGCAGCCAGCAGGACAATGGGAGAGGGGTGAGTTCATCAGTGCCAGCTGAGTTAATAGAACAAAAGAAGCAGTCTTTGCTCCTTCCCTATTTTATCAGTGAAGCTCACTTGCTTTGATTCCTCAAATAAGGAGGACGAAGCCTAAATTCCGTTTTCATCTTTTGTACCAGCTCAACTCTCTTTGTTTTCCTCAGTTCTTTCTGTTCCAAACTTCTCTTTCTGAAACCAGCTACCTGTAGAAATGTGTTCCATCTACATTGCACTGACACTGTATCAGCATGCAAGATTCAAAAAAATGGGCTGGGAGCTCATGTCTTAAGGTGAGCTTTACAACTGTTGTCTATCACCATTTTCTGGAGACATCATTCCATTATAGTCAAATTACATTTACTTTAGTGATGCGAGTAACACCAAGCCTTCTGTGGTATAGGTTATTCTACCTGAATGTGTCTCAGAAAGTCAAAATTTATTTTCTTTCCCACCTAGAGAATTTCAGTACAAAGAGAACAAGAAGGAAATGTGAATTTCTTCTTCCTACTACTTAATTCTTAATTGTTATTTTTATCTTAGTGCCATTTAATGTTATGCCAAAGAAATCCAACCTTCTCTTTCTATAGAAAATGTGTGAATCCAGCTGTTGTCGTTTGTTCACTTCATATTCTGTGTATAGGTCCAAAGAATAATTAAGGAAGAAACATTCAAAAATACCTTGAAAAGACTTAATTTTCATTGAATTCTACTGTGATATTGGTGTCTAGTTCCTGAAGATTCTGTGTAGCCTATGAGCCTTATGTTGCCATAGGGGCAATGCAAGTTCAAGTAACTTTAGCAAACTACTTTATTTCTCCACTATTCATTAATGTTAGATGGTACTGAAATTTGCACTTTGAGATGATTGAGTGCAGTACCTAAAATCCCATGACAAACCAGGCCTTATGTCCTCAGCAAGAAAACAGACCAGGAAAGTTTGCTTAAAAGCAGTACTGGTTTCAAGATACTTTTGTACTAAAGTGAAAGAATTAAAAATCCTGCTGCTCACTTCAGCAGGGCTTGAAGGTATGGCTAAAGAGGAATGCTTTTACTGTTAAGAATTGCATTTCCAGGGAAAGACCTTTGATAATAAAAAAATAAAAAATAAAAAGAATTGGCTATGCAATGCTGGAAAAATCCCTTCACTTCTCTCCAGCTAGACCTGAGCCTATAATACAACAGCAGCCTATCACGATCTTTCATTCACTGAGACCACTATATTTTTTTTTGACAGAGCAATTACTACTTAATCTCGTTAGGATAGATGGTAATGGAGCCTAGTTGTAAAATATCCCTTTGTATTTTTTCTTCTATTTTCTTTTGAATATATTGCTTTGATTTTTATCACATTTATGTGCACATTAAGGCACAATTGTTCATTGTTAAAGTCAATCTGCAATCAATGTCATTTGCTGTATTTTGTTTACCCAGATTAGAGGTTTGATCCTGCTCATTGACTTCAATAAGTGCTTGACTTACCCTCTCCCCCCTCTCTCTTGGATCTCCATTTTACAAAGAAGTTTGTCCTTGGCCCTGGCCTTGGTGTGCAATGAAAAGGGCCTGTGATACAGACACTTATGTGTTCTGAGGGAAGACTGGTGATGTTTACCTGTGCCGGGCAGGGCACAGTGTCACCCTGTCAAGTCTCCGTGGCTTCCAGTAAAGGAAAAATGGAGTAGAGGGGCTGGGAGAGCATGGAAGGAGAAGTGTAAGGAGGAAGAGGAGGGTGACAGATAATAGCTACCAAATATTTAAGAAAGAGACAAAGCCATGGTATCCCAGGGCAAAGGCTTTGTCACACCAAGAGCTGGGACTGGGCTTTCCTGTGGGTATAAAAACCTATAGGGCTCCTCTGAGCTCTCCTCTTTCACCCAGAGAAAAGCCTTGGGAAAGAGGTCTGTGCAAGTGGGGAAATTCAGTCAATGAAGACAGCTGGAGGGAGGAAAAAGGAATGTTCTCAGTGCTTCAAGGGACAATCTAGAAGCATGAAAGCAATCCCTTCTGACTTTCAAATATGTCACTGCTTCACAGTGGTGCCAGTTTTGGGCAGTATTCTTTGCGTTCACTAGAAGCCTTCCTCCCCAGTGATGGGATATTTGTGCTCTCCACCCTTTCGTGTGATTTTACCACTTTTACCTTCCTTAAGTTACGAATAAGTAGTTTTTTCTCCTATGAGCTGCATTCCTGTTCTGGCGAACAAGAAACTTAATGTAATATTAAGCAAAGAAAGAAACTCATTTCCCTATCTCTCTAACTTGACTCAAGCTATCAGTTACCCTGGAGTAAAGTGGAGATTAATCTACCCCTTGCGTACTTGCAGTATTTAACAATAACAGTCCGCTTGTCTTATCAGTCTCCCTGTGGAAGTTTTGATCACAGAACTGAAGGAAGAATAAGCCTGTGTTTATTCGTGCTGAGGATCTTGACGTTTGGCAGAGTGTTTGCCTTGCTGGTTCTGTGCCAAAGCATTACAGGCTCGATTGGCTGTGCAGAGGTGGGGGAAGACAAGGAGAAGAAAAACCCCCATAAGGGAGTGCTGGGAGAAAAACCTGCAGAGGTCACAGTGCAGTTTTGCTGCCCAGATTCAGTTGGGAGAAGTTGCACAGGCAAAGTAGGGTTTTTCCAAAGGCAGTGAACCCCACCTGCCACAGGGACCACACCAACTTAGCCACACTGTGATGTTTTCAGTAATTGAAATATGTTACTTTTGCTGTTCTTGTTTTTCTCTAAAGCCAAACTGGTTTCTGATGCTCCAGGTGAGATCATATCCTCCCCCCACATACTTCAGTGTGAGAAATATCCAGTTAGCTTGATTCTTCCCAATCTGTCCATGCCAAAAGGAATGTTCTTTCTTGGGTGATCTGAAAAGTCCAAATCACCTCCGTCATTTAATCCTGCCTCAAGAAACCCCTGTAATGTGCTGTGCACAGGAGTTCAGCTGGTCAGCTCTGTAGATTAGTGGCACTTAGGAAAGAACATGTTTCATAGAGAGTTTTTGTTTAATAAATGATAGTGAAGAGTGTCCTGGAGTGTTGTAACTGCTAACGTTGCACTTCCTCTGCCACTGCCCTAATTCAATTTCCTTGAAAAGTACATTTTGAACATTTCAAGGCACTGAAAGTGCCTGATGAATGCAGGTATGTGGAGTGTATAATTTGAACCTGGGCCGTGAAATATTATTTCCCATAAATAACAATTAATAACATTTGGAGAACATTCTCAACCTCAGATGTATGACCAAAAGTCTGGTGTCAGCCTGTCAGGAGTTACTGTGATTTTTCACCCACGAAGAGAAACTAATCCCCCACTTTTCTTCTGTACCAGTTCTGTGGTCAAGACAATCTGCTCCCCGTGGCTCATCTGTGGAGCACCACATCCAATTGTTTGGGAAGCGAGGAGAGCAGTGCAGACCTGCAGGCTCCTGGATCTCGTGGCACCCAAGTCTCCTAATGAGAAGGGGAACAGGGTGAGCAGCAGAGATGCTGCCTCCTGCTCTGTCATTTCCATGGAGGAACTCTTTTATGACAGCTCGAGACAAAGAATGCAAAGTTTAGTTTTAGGGGAGGAAGAATAAGGTAAAGGAACACTTTTTAAAAATAAAATATTATTGTTCATACTGATTTGATTTCTGACACTAGATTTGTAGCCCTTTTTAAATTAATCCTTATTTAACATTACAAACATATAATTTTCATTTCAAGCTATAGTTATTTTGCTAAGTTCTACTTTTCCCCTCTATTGATTTTATTCCTGTCTAAAACCTCTTTCTGTCATTCTGTAATAGAATAAAAATGGGCTAAATCAAGCACTTTATCCAATCGATGACTCTTCATACTTGACCAAGAATCTCTGTGCCAGAAATAACATTCCACAGTCTGGAAGTGATAAGGATGAAAAGGTCCATTACAACATATTAATCATTGTTCCTCCATTTTTCTTTAGGCAGGACAAGTTCCATTGCTGTTTATTCTGTGACTTGTGATGGGTATCTCTGGAGCTGGCTTTACAACAGCAATGGCCTTAGGCTCTACATGATTTCTTCATTTTTTTTTAACTGCTGTGCCAAAATTTATGCCCATTGGTTTGCGTAATTCACATGTGCAGTTCCCAGGACTGAATACAGTCCTGACTGCAGGGAGGGAGATTGGTCATTTTTCTATGCCTGGCCTGGAAGAGCAGGTGTGCTAAGTGGATGGTGAAATCAGATTCCAGCCATGTGTGGAAATACTTGCATGGGAGGTACTGCCTGTGCAGTGAGAGAAGGCAGGAGGTGAGCTCTGGGGTGGAGCAAGGAGGCTGCTAAAATCCATCTTCCTCTGCTTGTTTCAGGAGAAGGGAACTAGGCAGAAAGGGTTAGAGGTCTAGGGGTGGTCTAGGAGAGCTTATCAAAGAAACACAGTCCAGCTGCTTCTGTATCAGACAGGAGAAATAAGACTTGTGCTTGATTTGGAGTAGGGTTGTTGATAGTATGAGACACAGTAGAAGAAAATATTTTCATTTTAAGCTGAATGTTCATCTCCTCCCTTGCTACTCTGAACTCTTTCTATCACATCTGTGCCAACTAGGACCTGAAGCACCAAGTGTTTATGTTTGCAGTGGTCAGGTTGATTGTCACAAACACTGCTGTAGCATCCCTCAGCTCAGGAATAGTTCTAAGAAAATGCTCTAGAGTGCCTACACTGCCTCAAGCTCTTCCTGACAGTGCATGGGGAAAGCACTGGGCTGCTTCAGAGTGTGTTAAACCATGCAAGATGTTGAGCATGGTTGTTTAAACAAGGGAGCAGGAAAATGGGAGAGAGACAGTAATTTTCAGTCATTTTCTTCAGCTGTAGAGACACTCTGTGCAACGTATTACCTGGAGCTTGCAAATGTCTCCTGAAGGCAGGGACTTCTCAGGTAGCCAAGCACAGCTCTCTCTCCCCCCTTCTGTCTCCCTGCTTCTATAAAATCAATCAGAAGAAGAAAAGGAAGAGTGATTCTGCTCACTCTTCAGTGGTTTAACCATGATCAATTCCTTCTTCTGCCAGAATGAATTCAGCCACACCTCTTCTGGAAGGATACTCTGTAGACAGTTGCAGAGAAAGATATGGTGTCATGAAGACAAGATATCGAGATCAGGGAATCAGGCTAGACAAGGAACTGCAGCTGTGATCTAGTGTGGATTATGCAGAGTGGGATCCCTGTTCTCTGGATTTTCCCATTCACTCTGATGCAGTGAACTCCATTATTTTTCTCTTAAATTCATTTTTACGGGGAAGGGTGAGCACTCCCATTTCCTACCTCAATCATATGTGTTTGGGATACATTCAGAAGTATTACCCTGGCTCTGGAAGAAGGACATTTACACAGGGCTAGAGATTTCTCCACAGAAGGCAGGTATGGCTTGGAATTGCCTCAGAAGAAGAAGATCTGCAGCTGAGGCAAGGCTGTGGTAGAGGCACTTCCTATCCACATCTGTCCTCAATGTAACTACCAGCAAGATTACATTATATTCATTTGACCACAGGCTTTCAGGACAGAAATTTTGACATCACCTGAAATAGAATTTTGGTGCTTGACCTCAAAATCCTTTATTCAGGAACTGGCTCATGATCAGTGCAGAGGTGACGTGTCTTGCAATTAAAACTGGATCTTTAGAAAGAATGTTCTGCTGCATGTGCTGAGTGGAGGATTTGACCCACAGTTATTTTTTAGCATGCAGAACCTGGCGCATTAATTCAGATGTTCATGCTCTCCCTCTTTACCCCTGAAATAGTTGGACAGCTTCCACTACTTCCTCTTTACGAAGCAGTACTTACAAAGCAGGTAAAATTGAACATTACTTGGAGTGTAACTGAGATCAATAATTAGAGCTGCTTTACATAATCTCAGACCAAGTGCACAACTATTGGGCATTCCTCGTTAGAAGTCTGTGGAATGTTCTTACTTTCTTTTGCTTAATGTTACCCGTTTCTTGATGTTTCTGCACAGACTTGTTGAGATAATTTTTTTTGTGTGTGTATTCTGCCATTTCCCCATTGATGTGGGTCCCCATTTCTTGTCCATTTAGTTAATCAGAAGTTTTGCAATGACTTATGCAGCCCTCAAAATCATGATGGGAAATATTTCCTAGGGTTTGTCATTTTAAAATGATATAGATTTTTTTAAAAAGCCAGCATTCTTGATGCTGAATCACGTTATCAACTAGAGATACACAATGTGATGGCATGTCTATTATTCATGACAGATCTATTTTGTAAGGAAGGTTATTGTAAAAAATTGCAAAACAGACTGCCACAAGAAGTTATAACAGAGATAGATCACAGGCGACTTTGGTTTCTGTAGAAACTATTGGCAGATAAAACCAAACAAATTAGTAGAAGAATGTTTCTTTTCTGGTATTGTTGTCAAAAGGATCAGATAAGTTATTTACTTGTCGTCTTACAAATAAAGGAACACAGAGAAAATGTCATCAGGAAATATTTTGGACTCTAGATCATGTCCAAGTGGCTGTTGATGATGACAACAATTTTTCCTTCACATTACTTTTGATTATCAGTTCTCCTATGACTGGAGGGTCCAGGTTTTGTGAAGGATGTTTCTTCACACATAGTGTAACAGATATCAAATTGACCTAAGGGTTATTTCCTCTAAATTTCCTTTGGGTTCTGTTTTCTTCGGCTGGCTGAAACCAGGTTATTTCAAATGAAATTAGCCTGTCATAAATCTTCTTTTGCCTCCTTTTCTGCCACAGGCTCTTACTTCCATGTCCATGGTCTTAGATGGTCTAATATATATTTATTTTAAGATTGATCTTAAGCTGATAATCACAAGAGTGTAAAATTCCATGTTTGAAGAATTTCCTAGTATGAGTAGCACCAGAAGTTGCACCCTGCCCCCAAGAAGGATGTTTGCCGTCTTGCTCGTCTTTTGTTGTGAATAGTAATTTTTAGCATGTCTTTGTCACTATCAAATTTTGATGTTCTTTCTGAAGTAATTCAGAAGGAAATGATTGAGTTTTATAATACAATGGCTTTTAAATGAGCTGGCCATCCATGACTTAAATGAAGATATTACAGCTGTTGCTTTATAGGTTGTAAATGCTTGGTTTTCATCAAAGCCTTAAAGGTTAGCCTATTCCAAGGGGTCAACCTTTGTATTAGGTATCATTTATCAAGGATTAACACAAAATTAAGTTTTAATTGTACAGTATGATGGAAAGTTGGATTAGTTTAAAAGAGGTAATAAAAGGAAATTTATGTCCTTAACTGAGTATCAGAGTGGGATTGGGTGACTAGAGAATGCTTAATGTTTTTTCTAGGAAAAGTAAGGAGGTGAAGGCAGAGAGGGCAGACAGGCACTCTACTTGCTGATAACCCTCTCGGCCAGTGGAGCTGTGCTGGGGTCTCGTGCTCGGGTGTTGGGGGATGGCACTGCCATAAGCTTTCATTTAAGCCAAGCCCCGCAAAGATTAAAGCCACTTAGGGAAAGGCCAGCGAGCCAGCTTTTCTTCCATTTTCAATCAGGAGTAAAGCTCACTCTTCACTTGTGTTCCCAGCAATTTGGAGCTTGACTGAGATTGAGTTTGACAGTAAAAGAGATAAAACTTATCATTTGGTGTCATGATTCAGTACATAGCCCAGAAGATAAATGACTTATTTCAGAGGCTGATAAAAATGTATTTGTTCATTTGCCATTATATGATCCGTTATATTTGCAAGCAATCTTACAACTAAAGTAACATCCATTAGCTCAAAACAGCTGTGTGCTGTCTGTAGAGTTAAAAGGAATTAAAGCACAGTTGTGTTTAGAAAACATATGTGTATTTTCAGATCGCAGCCGCAGCTTGATGAAGCACCATTAGACACTTGGGTGGCCAGAAGAACAGTCAGTGCTGACATGGACACCCAGGATAACGTCAAGTAAAATTCCTCCAGGAAGTCACTCAGTGTGTGCCAGTGTCTGGTCAGTGCCCAGCCCCCAGGCTGGGTTAGCAGCTAAAGCTCTGCCTTCAAGGAGCCCAGCTGTAATTCAGGGGGGATCCCTGCTGGAACTGGGCTCTACCTGCCAGCCTGTGCATCTGGTACTCAGCCCTTTTGGGAAAGATGTCAAAAAGCCCATGAGAATATGCAGAGAATACAGGAGGATGGATCTCTGTGAGTGAGAGTTAAGCAATCTTAATGGGGTTATCTTTTACAAATATCAAAACCTTGAAGCCTAACTTTAAACCAATGGGAGAATATTCCTTCCAGCAGGGCTAGAGTAAATCGTATCTCTTCTGTCAAAGAGATCTGGGCCAATTTCTTCATCTTTTATACACTCCCTTTCTTCTTTTGCAATTTCCTCCCTTGCCTTCCTTAATGGACTTTTGCCAATCCTGCCTTTGCATGTGGGGAACTCTGACTCCTGTGCTGTTTTCTACAACTGTCAGAATGGGGAAAAAGCTGTTCTCTCTCGTTTTCTTTCCAGTGGACTCACTTTGGCATCCTGTGCACAGCTTCTGTATCAGGACCCATCCCTGTGCTGCTAAATCCTGCTCTCACCAGTGGTAACCATGGCCTCAAGGACCTCCTCTGTTTCTTTGGAGGAAGAGACACTGAGCACTTAGAGAAGAGCCAGCTGAAACCATTGAGAGATTTATCACCAGTCAGGCATTGTCTTTAGGTCTGCAGATGGAAAAGTGATTTTAAAACCAAAATGAATCTTGGCATACTTTACACAGGTCCCACAACAACATGCAGTTCCTTCAACAAAAAGTTCAAATTAAGGTCCCAGTTCAGAAACACAGTTAAGGCAATGCTTCAGTTCTTTTCTGATCCATGTTTCAGCTTACATTTTCTTTCCCTTTCCAATGTACTTACACTAATAACTTGATGGGAAGACGTCTCACAGGATATATTTTTGTACCTGAAAACAACTTTCCTGTAGCCTATGAGATGCAATATGATGCATTGTCCCTGTGTGGAGAAGTTTTTCTGAATGTTCTTAGTAAAATTATTATTACAAATGTAAATCCTTGGAAAAAAATGAGATGCCAAATGAGTGGAAATTCCTCAGAAAATAAAAAACAACATTTCAATGAGCACATTATTTATCAGTCCCATATCTTTGTATTTATACAGGACTTGTCATCATGAGCTGCTTTAATTATCCTTTCAAATACTGTCCTCTAAGTCAGGGAGAACTGTATTTTCTCTTAGAAGAAATCTGCTGAAAATTCATGTTGTTTCAGCCATTTCTTGAGACCATACATATTTTTGTTCATTTTAAATATCCCTTCCATAGCACAGAAGGATGTTTGATTTGTTTTCCTTGGTTTATTACAAGTCAGTACTGTTTTCACTTTCTGATGATGTTTTTGTAATTAGATTTTTGTTTTCTTCCTCTCCCCCTGATTTTTTCATAATCAGCTCCCAAACATGCAGAATTAATTATTAGTAACATTATTCTCCTTTTTCCTTCATTGTCACCTTTCTGTGTTAAGAAGTAAATCTGTTGTCTTGTTAATAATATAATGAAAACTTTTTTACAGGCATGATAATAAATAGTTTAATTTTTCCTGTACATAAACCTCAGAGTGATGCAGTGCTGCTTTCCCATGACTGATTTGGACATGGGCAACGTGCAAAGGAGAGAACAGGGAGTGTGATGCCTGTGGTCTGGAGCATCCCTGGTGCAGCTGTGCCCAGCTCTGGCTGCGTGGGGACCTGTTCCTTCTGGGCTGTTCTTTGGCAAAATCCCGCTCTGCACTTCCCCTCTTCCCTTACAGCTTTCTGATGCCTTTTCTCTCTTCACACCTTATGCCACCTCTTTGTGATACAAAACAGGGGTGACAGAACTGAGGAAAGACTGACCTTTTGCTCATCTGCACTTCTCCTGGATGATTTTTAACCTATTTTTGGATGAAGAAGGACTTTGTCTACTAGGAAAGATCTCTGTTTCAAAACTGAGGAAAATATTTTGGAGCCATGTCTGAATGTTCAAATTAAGTTTCCAATGGTTCTTAACTTTTCTGTCTGCCCCAGATTTAGCCAGGCAATTGTCTAGATGCATAATGAAGCTCCGTATTTAATGAAAAGGAGATTTTTTGCTAGTGGGAATGAGGCAAACCATTTACTGCAAACTTATTTTTTGGTTTGGTTTGGGGTTTTTTCCTGCTTACACCAATCTGCTGAACCCTGGTGGTTGTTCTGTAATATTTGGCACGCAATATGTTTGTTCCTTTCTCATCTGCTTGTTATGTTCACCTGTGGCTGTTGGGGAGGGATCTACCTTTCCCAGGGACTTGATGGTGCAAAGAACAATCTTGTGAGCTTGTTTAGGGATTAGCCCCGTTTAAATAATACCTAGCAGTGAGCTGGCTGTTTAATTAGCTGTGAGCAGTGACTTTGTGTTAGCTATACTCTTTATGAAATATGGACACAAGACAGATGAAGCTTTAATCAACAAAAAACCCCATTATTCTTGTGACACATTTATCTGTTATATTGCTTTTGTATCCTGCCTGATAAGAATTAAGTCCATGCAACACATTTCACCTCTAGCATCTTTCTAGAAAATCAGAACAAGACTTGTTTTGTGTACAGCATCAATTAACCCAGGGAAAAGTGTATTGTCATTGATTGAATCTTGCTTACTGAGTTAAGGTATAGTGCAGCTTTCCTTGAGAAAACACCTATAAATACCCTGTGCTGTCAGGGAGGAGAGTGCAGAAGGGGGAAAAGGCAGATCAGGGCTCCGTCTGCTCATGTGCAGCAGCTAATGTCTCCGTGACTTTTTATAATGGTAGTGGTTAATTATTCAAAACACAAGCAGGTTCAGGAGCATTTGCCCCCAAGAAGGTAATAATTCTCAATAAAAATTGGTATAGAAAGTAAGGAATTTTTCAGTCGTCTAGTCTGGACTCAGCTACCTGTTTCATTAACAGCTGCAATTGATTGTCCTGGATTTTATTCTTACCTCATTCTCCTCCTTTTTAAAATTGAAAGAATAGTTTCATGACATTCATAGATTGCTACTTAGCATACTGTTATTTCCTCCAGAATACAGCAAATTTCAAAAATATGTTTCAGTCCCAGTCTGTTACTGTGGCTGGTACCATTCCTGTCATTTTTTTCTGCAGCTGTACAATGTGGATTTGTGACAAAAGGTTCAATCTATTTTGATAACGTGGAGATTGAAGAAATGGTTATCATGGTTCTATTTCGTGACATTATTTCTGAAAAGGCAGCAGTAATGGTTTTCCCCCCAAAACAGAGAATATAGAGTCCATGCTTCAATAAAAACGTGCCAGCCCCCTTTTCCTTAATTATTGTCTACAAAATTGAAAAGAAATGAAAAAGTGTATCACTCAGGAGCTCGGGGATATTTGACACAGATCTGTTAACCACATCCTAAAGGGCAGGTCACAGCCATCTGCCTGCTGTGTGCACCTCACAATTTTGGCAGCACCTGAAAACAGGGAAACCCCCAGACAGGGTGATTTGCATTCCCCAAGCCTCTACCATCCTTCACTCTGCCCTCATTTTAGCAGTTTGGTTTCCTCTGCAATACTATTGATTGGAGAACCATTGATCAGAACTGATCGATAATTGGCAGCCTGGATTTTAGCATATGCTGAAAGTTCTAGAGAAGTAAATTCTGATGTTCTCAAAGTTAAAAAAAATATTTCAGAAAAGTCCCACCTACCCCCCGTCAGAGCTTGGTTTCCATACAAGATCCACCCCAGACCCTCTGCTTGGCTGCCAGCCTCAAATTCCTGTGGAATTCAATGGTAGCTGCAGATGGAACTTTCAGAAGCACATCCTTAAAAGAGACTTGGAGGGTCCCTCAAGGGAAAGTGCTTTCTCCTCTCCCTCCCCTGCTCCTACCACTTGTACATGGTGTACAAAGACGTCTGAAAAGATGGAGCAGGAAAACCTTCAAACTTAAGCCTTCTGGGTCATCTTTTTATATCCTAAAATAGAATCAGCAGCAGAGACCTCGAGAGGCTTTTCTTTTTGTTAGACTGCTTTAATGAGAAGTGTATAAACTGACACTGATCTCTTCACATTAGGGTTTATTGCCTTGCGATGCTGGAGATGTTTTTAAATGATAAAGTTCTGCTCAAGTGCTCAGTAAATAAATGCAGTAATAGAGAGATTTGGCTTATGTCAAGAAGAGATGAACGAAGCAGAATGGGCCATAATGGGCAACTTTTTCATGAAAACATGAGAGTATTACAGGAACAATGGAGTTTGTTGGTGTCCTTTGAACTCTATGAGAGTGAGTTGTGTGTGGTCTTATTTTAAGAATGGGAGAAATTGGATAAGGTCTAAGAGTGGCTTTCTAAATTCTCCTCTTGGCTCCGCTGTCATCTTTAGTAGATGCTGCTGGAGCAGATCAATGTTTCTGTTGATGTAAAGTAATCTTGCCATTGGAAGAAGTCTGATTTAGACAGAGCCTAATTTAATTTGCTCTGTTTGGACATGCTGTTTAATCCGGTGTTGAAAACCAAATCTTAGAACAGCTTTTCTTGACTGTACTGACAATTACACAAGTTAAGTGGCTGTGCCTTTTGGGACAGCATGTTCACATCCTTGTGGCAGGTTTATATTTG
This sequence comes from Callaeas wilsoni, assembly GCA_013398955.1. Classification (NCBI taxonomy): domain Eukaryota; kingdom Metazoa; phylum Chordata; class Aves; order Passeriformes; family Callaeidae; genus Callaeas; species Callaeas wilsoni. The sequence continues at coordinate 212,931 of VWPU01017405.1, forward strand.
TTTTATTTAGGTGCTATGTCAAGTCAGGGCTTATGTGATAACCACTCAGGCAGACAAATTAGCTGTTTCTGTTCTAATTAATCTCAAGTAACTTTTATTGGATGCCTTCAGGAATATTACTAATGAACATATTCAAGATAGATTACTTATAAACAAATACTTATGTCTTTATCCCTAAACCATCATTTAAGTCTGAAAATATTGTCACAAGATTTCAGAAAGTTTTGTTCTACCCAGTGTAAATGTAATGATTACATTACCATCACATTCACAAGCTGTCAGCTGTCAGATTTTACTGGTAAATATATTGAAGTAAATAGAGAAGCAGCATTGCAATTTCTTATGTTAATAGGGTTCTGTAGCTATTAAAACAGTCTAAATACATAATAAATAAATAAAACTCAACTTTATGTGAAATGCTGACATGCGACATGATTTGTTTGCCTCTCCACCAGTTTGTGGCACTAATGGAAGCATGAGCTTGGGATACTCCACCAGTGGATCTGAGATGAATCCTCCCCTGGTGTGTTAACACTGGCAGGGGATCTGCCAGCTCAGGGGATCTGCTGGCTCACAGACCTTCAGAATATTTTGGGTGCAATTTGTCTTTGCTGACCTCTTGTAGCGGGGGGATTTCTCTCCTGCGAAGTTTCTCGGGGGAAATGGGAAAGCTTGCATTGCAGAAATAAGCAGGGAAAAAGGCAGTTTTGTGTTCTTCTGGCAGAGTGGAGGGGAAAGTGGGGCTGGCAAAGTACTGGGATGAACAAAGCTCCAGGCTCTCCTTCTCAGTGTGAAAGGAAAATGACCCATCCTTATCCCCCAGCCGACTCTTTCCTTGCTATAGGGCTGGGAATAACACTGAAGTGAACAATAAAATATAAAGTTCCCCATCTTACAGTGTGACATATCATTTTTCCCCGACATCTCATAACTTACCCTTTTCTACAGCTTTTTGTTCTGAGCCAAATGTCACAAGTTAACGCATGAGTAAATGAGGACGGTTCTCATCACTTTCATGATATGTTGCAAAATATACACAGGTGGTGCTTTAAAGCCTGCCATTTGCCTCAATAACTAAATACCGTTTACATTTTACTGGCTTCTCTGTGTGTCAGATCCCGCACCTGTTCCAGGCTGATTTCAGCAGGCATTATACCAGAACCTGTATTTTACTTCTTTCCAGTGGTAAATAGGTCAGTATTTCAAGAAAGAAATCTATTAGAGAGAAAGTAAGTGTTCTGTCTGAGAGGAAGTGTGGCATGTATGAAGTTAAATTAAAAATAAATTGAGTAATAATCAGTCAAAAAATATAGAAGTGCTGGAGAAATCGGTCCAAACAGAAGAAGTAAAAAAATCCAAACAAACCCCAACTTCGAACTCTCATGTATCAAATTCATGTTTCCATAAAACCTGTATGTGCTTATCTTAGATATATGACTTGCCCAGCTGTAATCAGGGGTAAAACACATATGCTTGAAGTTAGAGGTGTTGTCATGTACCTTACTGATGTGTAGCTGAAGGGGTCAAGCTAAGTAAGTGTATCTGGAAAACATAGCTCTGATTACATGTAAAAAATCCACTTATGTTCACAATATTTGTTCCATTGAATATTCTGTAAAATACAATGAGTTTGACTATGATTAGAGACATTGTGATAGTAGATGTTGTGACTCTTAATGAACAATAGCTAGAATTGTTTAAGGGTTATTCTGAATGCATAAATGATGCAAAGAATAGTGGCTTTGGGGAGAGGTGATTTTTAACATTCCTGTCAACACCAGGTGCTGCTCTAAGAAAAACTCTCTTCTTTCAGGGCATTATAACCTATCTGGAAGGATTGCTGGTGGTTTTCAGCTTGTTGTACTCCAGCAAGGTGCTAGGAGTGGTTCCAGTACAAATTTGAGCAATCCCTGCCTAAAGCCATCCATCAGCATTCACAGGCATTTCATCTTGTGCCTCTCGACCCCAGCTAAGGACTCAGAATCAGTCTGAATGAGAGTGTTTGTGATGTTTTCAGTTTACATTAAGTCACTTTTTGAACAGAAGAAAAGCTTTTACTTCACAAATTAATTGCTCTGTATATATTATTAGGATGTACTAATAGGGGCTAGTGTACACAACAAAAGCAGAATTAAAGTGTATCAGCTCTCTTTGTCATTCAAATCAGTTTTTAAGAATTGCATGTACACAAATTAAATTATGTTAAGAAATTTATAATGCTCTTAGGTGGCCTTTACAGGCTTTAAATTTATGAAGCAGTGTTTAGGCTTTCCCATTTCCAGTTGTCAGTGGTGTGTGTACACACTGAGAGCTGCAATGGAGAGAGTTAGAGACCAAGAGCCGAATTTAGCACACAACTGGAAAAATGAACTGCCAGGGGCTTGAAGGAAAAAGCGCCTATGCTCGTGTATCCAGAATTTATTACAGACATCTGCCATTTAGGTGTTTAGATCTCCAGCTGTCCTGTTCAGGGATGGCTCTGCACCCAAAGCAAGCAGTTGGTTGGCTCTCATCTCGGTGGGAGATGGAGCATTGGCAGCAGCAGGAAGGATTGTGCTGCATCAGCCCTGAAGGGGCTGCACAGAACCCTCCAACCTTCTCTTCCTCCATAAAATGTTTGGCTGGTTTGGGATATTTTCATTTTCGCAGACTTCTTTTCCCCCAGCTGTTTTGGAGAGAGAAAATGTGGAGCCAGGGCTGGGTTTCTGCTGTTGGCTTCTCTCAGTACAGACAGAGGGGTCAGGAGAGCTCAGAGCTCAGACCCTCACCAGCGAAAGCCCTGGGGCAGAGTCAGGGGCTTTGCCCAAACTGTGCTGCCCTGAAGCAGCTTGTACAATATTTGCTGAGGGAATCTTATTTTGCCATGCCCCTGTTCCTGTCACACGGTACAGGCTGCCCCAGAACCAGCTCTTGGTGTGGATGTTGACAGGACCAGAGACCTTTTAAATCAGTGTCAGAATACAACAGAAAGGGATTGGTCACATGATGACCATAGAAAAATACTAATAACCTTGGAGCTGAGGTGGAGTGCTCTGGACCAGTCCTTCAGTATCACCAAGAGATTTATAACAGATGTCCAGAAGAATCCTTGGGAACATCTGAGCCACAGCACGCCATCCTTCATAGCTTTCCTCAGGGCACAGTAAGCCAGTATATTTGTTCGGATGAAAAAGTAGAAACAGCGTGACTTTCACTCAGATGTCTGCTGTTTGTTCTTCAGCACTAGAAAAAGTATATTTCAGAAATGGCAGCTTTTTCTGCAAGAAGTTGAGTCTCAATTAAAATAACAGTATTTATAAAGAAAAGGTAATGAGAGTGCTCTCACAGTATAACATTTTGACTTTTCCTTCCTCAGTCATTATGAGGAATACAAATATTCATCTGGGACTGTGGAAAAATACCATTTATTGAAACAAATTACTCCATCTCAGTTGGCTGAACCAACATCTTACATGCTGAAGTACATTTATGCCTACTACACGCAGAAGGGTGTTTTATAGCCTTAAAAAAACACCTTAAAAATTACCATTGTAGAGTTAAACTAATTTTTTCTCCATTTTGCTGTAGTAGGAGGCAGCACACAACTGTCCTGCCCCAAAGCAAACCTAAGAGGGATCTAGTGCTGGAGTAAAATCAGGGCTATGTGAAAATTGTGGCCATTTTCATCACCCAGTGTCAGTGGTGTTTTAACAGGTGGGTTCCTGCTGCTGGTTGCTACTGGATGCCTGTTCATGGCAGGTGTAGTTTCCTTGTGCTCCCTGGCAGCCCCCTTGGACTCTCTGTGAGTGACCCTTTGCTGCCTGAGCTGTGGAGGGAGGTCCCAGCCCTGCCTTTCTTGCTGACGTTGGTGCCATTTGCCACAGCACAACTCTCACCGTCACCTCCTTGGCACAATAAATGAAGGAAGAAAAACACCTACACAAATAAAAACTACGCGCTGCTGAGCTGTTATTCCTGAATATCTCATTTGCCAACCCCAGCCCACATCTAGACAGCATCTGAGGGTCCTTGTGCTGTGTCCCTTCCCGTGGGGCTGAGAGCTGAGCCGTGCAGCTCCCGTTGTTGGTGAGGGAAGCTGCACCACTGATGTGCCAGTCCCTGCTGCGAAGAATTTCCCTTAGAACTATCACAGAGCGAGGCACAAAGCACACAGAGTGCACATCAATCACAGCTGCACCCTGGCTCGCTGCCTGCCTGCTGCTCCATTCCGAGCTGCACTCCGCAGTCTCTCTCAGAAGGGTTCTGCTCTTACCTGGGTGGAGGAGAGTTCCAGCCTGTCTCATACCCCATGTGGCTCTCTTGGCAGTGAGTCTACCTGAGAAGACACGTAGAGAGATTTTGAGAGTGGAAAGGAATTCTGTCCTTAGTGTTCCAGGCTGGGAAAAGTGCTTCTGTGTACATAGCACACAGAAATTCCAGCTAACCTTGCTGTGCATGGGCCATGTTGCTGTGTAAGGTGCATTGCTAATTATGTCATCTCGACCCCACCCTCCCATGCTGCTCCTGGCTCTGTGGTGCCTCTGGAAGACCTCTTGGCAAAGGCAGGATGTGCTGTGCTCCTGATTCAGCCAATTTGCCTCCCTGCATGCACCCCTCGGGCCATCCCTGGGGAGTCAGTGCAGGCAAGGCACTGCTCAAACATGAGCATTTTCCAATCCATATTTAAGCAGATTTATAAACAGGCTTTTTGGCAAGTAGGCTCACCTGTAACTTCTGTTGGCTTTGAAAGGATGAATTCATGATGTTCCTTAAAGTTGGATGAGTCTTTGATTCTTTTGGCCGGCATTTTAAGCCTAATATTTTAAAACATTTCTCATGTCATATCATGACCATATAATAGGAAAACTATGGGGTGAAAGCTGAATCATGGACTTGTGGCCATTTATTGCTTTATTCAGGGATGTAACTGAGCCTGTGCATAACTGTCCTGCCTTCTAAAAGAGCAAGTTGTATAAGTATGCTTAAAAAAAGAAGCTAAAATTGATGTTTGTATCCTTTGCAAGTTTGGATTTTGGCGACCTCCATTTTCCAAATTAAGTCCTTTCTGAATCTTCCACCTGCAGATTATGGTCTAAATTTTCTGTGAGTGTAGCAATTGTTTGGGCTGCTGCTTGTGTGTAGTGATCATTTGCTGGTGCCATCACATGTGCCAAATATCAGCATCTTCAGATTCCTATGACCTGTTCTCACAAATGCTCTCAGAATTTGGAGATGCCAAAATCCTTTGGAGTGTTTACCTATTCTTATACTTATGAGGCTTTTCAGTTAACACACAACATTTCTGATGTGTTTTCTTTTTGCTTTGAACAGGTACCTATTTTCTAAACACTGGCTGCTATACCGTGAAGGATTGGCATGGTTCTCATAGCAATTAAGTCATATTTTTCCAGCTGAGATTTATTGTCTACATTTCTGCATCAGAGTGGAAAGCTATATAAAGATAAGCCCTTTTAGATTGGCTGTTCCAGAGTCAGAATAGCGGAATGTGGAGGGAGCTTTTACCCCATGGGCTGAGGATTTCTGCAGAACCCCAGGCTGGCAGGTGGCTCAGAGCCTGCCCAGCCCTGCGGGTTGTGCTCTAATGTGCCCTCCTGCTCCAGCCACGGATTTGGCCTTGAGATTTGTGTTTGTTTGAGTTGTGCGCTAAGGGAATGTGCAGGGATGTGGGCATTGTTCTGTTGGCATGGAAGTTACCTAGACTAATGTCTGTTTACTTTACTGAACCTACGGGATGAAGTATTTGATACGGTTAATTTATTATGAGACATAAATTCGCTAACATGGTAAAGAACTCACTGCAAAATGATGGACAACTTGTGTTAGAATTCCCCTACTAATGCAGTGCAACATTCATTTACTATTATTATATGTCCAAAAGTGCTTTTGGCACAGTTTTGACACACTCTGCTAACAGACATCCAGTCCAAATTTATTGCCAAAGATAGATCCCCATAGGAATGGCAAACTATCCACACTGTTTCTGTACTGTCAGATACCACGCTCTGCCAGCTATCCAAACAACTGCAGGCAGGGGGCCAGGGAAAACATATTATAAAACTCTATTTTGACTTGCACCTTTGTTAAAAAAACAGGAGACTGAATTTTAAAGTAATAATAATAATAGAAGAAACGCTTTTGAATTGGAGACCTAGTAATGTGAAGGTAATTCAGTGACCCATCAGACTAATCACATATAAAATTCTGCAGTCAGTGTAGGGCTGTGTAATGCAAACTCCTACACCTCACCATTAATTTCTTCTTTCCTTTATGATTTAATATTGAACAACGATGAAATATGTCATCCATAAGGGGAGAATTGGATGAAGCGATTTTCCAGTAATTAAAAAAATGTATGGAATCTGGGTCAGTTTTCCAACAAAATACCCAATATAAATTGATTCAGAGAGAGACTAATCCATGAAACATATGATTTTAGTTCATTATCTGATTCCTGAAATGCTGTAGTACCTGAGGACCTTGTTTTCATCATATAGGCAGATGGAGAGTGATCCAAATTTATTTGAAAATGAGAGGAGTGTGTTGCAGTCTCCCCATGATGGAAAGCATGCTAGACATGATTGAAAAGAGTGTCAAAATTTCAAGAAGTTCAATGTGTAGGTAGGGGAAAAGCATGTTAAATCTCTTCTCTGCCCCTTCCCTTGAAGGAATTTTCTGAGTTGCCATGGTGTTCCCTGCCTCTCTCAGGCGGTGATGGGCCAAGTCCCACTTGCTGTAGCCATGCAGTTGGTTTGCTTGAAGCCAACAGAAATATTTTTCTAAGTAAGAAGAGTGGTCTCTAGCTGCACTAATTGCACTCATTTTTTTTCTATATTCATCCAAAAGACTGCCCACTGATTTCAGTGAGCATTAGATGTAGGTTTTATAGCTTGTTTCTTTTTTACTATGGTAAATTCCTCCAGACTTCTGAGATGCCTTTCTGGCAGAAAGTCACCAAGATCATCCAGACTGCAAGTAACTCTCTGGTAGGATATTTACAGTTTGGTGTTTGTTTGTTTTGGGTTTTGAGGTGTTTGGGGTTTTTGTTTTTTCTTTTCTTTGTGGCAGCAAGAATTATAACCTTATTTGAAGCCAGAGAGTTCCGCTGTTCCTCTGACAGTAATTTCAGCAAAGTAGATTGTGAGATTTTGTTTTTTAAAATTAGGATCTCTGTATTCCTATTTCATTAGAAGAATTACATATTTGTAATAAAGGATTTGAAATCACCCTAATTTAATGGAAGCTCTTTCTAATATGAATGATAGAACTAGTACATGACTAATCAAATATATTAGTGCACAGAAGGGAGATTGCACAGGCTCATTTGTCTTTTTGTCCATGTTTTATATTGGCTATATTATACTGTTTTTTTCCATTTTGCCTTTACTTTTTTCTGAATTTCAACTGAACAAATTCACTTAGGGTTCATTATAAGATGGTCTAGGAGTAGATTACATAGTGCTTAATGGATTGTATTTCTGCAAGACCATTTAAAAGGCATTTATTAGGGAGGTTAGGTTTATAGAAAATTAATACAAATATCAAAAGATTTGTAACATTATATATGATGCTGGGCTCCATAATTTTAACAGTTTTATGTGAAGGTCCACCATCGTTGTAGACCATGCAAGTGATACGTCAGTGAAACAATTGCTGCTTTCTGTAGAGCTTTCATGTTATACTGTTTGCTCAAGATATTTTAAAAATCAAGAAGTCTTAAAAGAGTTAATTAGGTCTTTAAAAAAGTGAAGCGTAATCAAAGAGTTTTCGTGTCTGGATTTTGGTGCTAGACTACTGCCATCAATTGCATGATTAAGAGTCACTCTTCTAATTTAGCTATTAGACAATCATTAGCCTGATTACTACGTATTGACTGCTGCACTTAGCTCTCCGATCATACTACAGGAGGGGAAAAAAAAAATAACAGCAGAAAGGAATAATTTACCGATGACAGCTTTGCTTAACAGTTCTCAGAGCTGTTTTGGTTTTCAAAACATTTTCCCTTTCACAGTAAATGCTCACCTTGGCATTTAGAGATGTAAAAGCCTGTCGGTTTTTAGAGCAGACTGTGTGACTGGGACTGGGTTTCATGCTTTGGATGAGGCCAAATGCTCCCTTTGTATCTCAGGCTCTGAAGTCACTCCAAAGTTAGGCTGTATTTTTATAGGAGAAGAAGGTAGAGTTTTACTCTGCTTCTGAGACCCAGAAAGCTTGAAAGCCATACTTTAGAAACATTTCCCAGCTCTTTTTGAAATCCTTCTATGTAACGGCTTCCTACTTGGAAAGTAGGACTGATGTTCATTTGGTCTGTCTGGCCCTGTTGGGCTGCAAACCCTGGGAGAGGAGGTCTGTAACCTTAAAGCTGAACAGTGCCTGGCACAGGGGGACCTGATTCCAGCTGGAGCCTCTGAGGACAACAGTAGAAATATGAAGGCAAAAAGGAATTTTTGACTTGTTCGAAGATAAGGGGAAAATCTGTTGCATTCAGGCTTGCTTTTCAGCAGCAGTTTGGTGGCACAGCCAGCCTGCTCTCCCGAGCTCTGGATGCAGGGAGCAGTGTCCCTCCTGCCTGCTGCCTCCTGAGAGGCTTCCCAGGGGCTCCTCTTCTGCCTGAGCCTTCCAAACCTCTCCTCCCTGCCTGTGAAGACCACTTGCACTGGGCAGGAGAAAAGGGCAGTCTGCTGGCAGGAAGGAGGAGGAAATCTTTCATCTCGCTCTTTCCAAAGCCTCCTCCTCCAGGCAGCTCCGAGTTCATCAGAGCCCTCCCTTGCCTGGGACACCTCACCAAGGCACAGGCGTGGGCTAGCAGTGGAAGCATGGGTTCTTCCTGGAGCTAGGGCTGTCCTGGGCAGAGCTCTACTGTCTTTGCATCTCTTATAATATTTGTGGAAAGGAATCTTAACTGAGCTTAGTGATGTACAGCCCAAACACGGTCTATTGTCAGTGCAAGAAATGGGTTCCAGTGAAATCTAATCAACACCTTAATTTAATCTGGAGCAAGTTTCTCCCTTCTGCATTTGTTTAGTCCTCATCAGGCTGTTTGAAGATGAAGCCCTTGGAACAGTGCTCTGTATCACCTGTATCAGGGCTGACAGCTGTTGCTAACAGCTGATACTTCCATTCTTCCTCAGCCTGGCCCCGTGACCACCCTTTGTGCTGGGCTGTTTGGTGCTGAAATGGAGCTCATCATACCTAGGATGAGCATAGACAGCTTTATCATCCTCTGCTTCTGTGAGGCTTGTTCTGTGAGTGCACTCAGCAGCATAGTGAATATCATCCATAGTAAGTAGCTAATTTAGCATCTCCTTTCTGAAAATGTGGTAGTGATGAATAATCAGCAAAGAGTTAAATGATCAGGAACTCAGATACTTTTTGAAAGGCTAAAAGATGAAACTGAGATCCTCTGTTACAATATTCTATGTGTATTATATAATGCTAAGTGCCTATACAGCAACTTACGTTAAAAGGTAACACAAACATTGTTGCAACTTAACCCCGTGTACTGCATTTTAATTCTCTCTGCAAGTAATCTTAAATTATTTTCCTTGTCAGTATGATTGACTGATCCTGATTGAAGAATCTTTTATTGTTAGAGAATACCTTTTTGTTTTATAATTTCCCTAATTAGCTCTGAATTCTGCTACTCCTCTTTGCAAAGAACTGACATTTGCCAGATGTAACTGCCCACATAAATGCAGACCCCTTTGAATATCGCGTCACAAAACTTTCTTTTCCATATCAAGAGACATATGTACCATACAATAAAGCTGAATAGCTTCATCTAGGAAAATGATAAGCATAGAAATACTTGTCTGAGATAAAATACCAACCTGCACAAGCCTCCCTGGCATACACAAGCCAGCCTGTACTGCTGCTGTTGAATGCATTCTGCTGCATTTTGGGGATCATCTACAGCTGTAGGGACCCCTGTGAGCAGCATCCCTCCATGGTTTTCCTGGGAATTTAGTCCTGAGCCTCATGTTGTGGGTGAGAGCTGCTGGCTGCTACTGGTGCCTATTCTTACATTTCAATCCCAAAGCATCTCACTTCTTTCCTATTTCCCTTCAGCTTCCTTCCTCACTCCAGGAGTTTTTCCCCTTCGGTGGGCAGTCTGCAGCTTCAGGAGGGCTGCAGGAAGCAGATGTGGTGGGTGTTCAGGGGCCACGCTGTGGTCAGAGGGGCAGAGGTGGCTGGTGCTGCAGAGTGCCCCAGAGCCCTGCCAGGGCGTGGGGACAGCTGAGCCACCCCGGCCCCCTGGCACAGCGCTGGGCTCCTCTGGTCATGCCACCAATTAGGACTGCTCCTGGAACAGGGAGCTGACCTGCATGGAACCAGAAAATAGGACCAGTCGTGGTTTTCTGAGGCTTTCAGCTGTATAAAGGGTTTAGATCAGCTTTGGACAAGTTTCTGAGCTCAAGCTTTTGTGGGGCATGAATCTTTTTTCTACTCACGTCAATGCGTTTTGGATCAGGCCCCTGGTTGGGATAGGCTGACGCTTTTGATATATTAGCCTGTTACTGATTAAATGCATATTTCACTTTTTAATTTTCACTTTTTGGGGTAGCCATCTCTCTACTGGAGACCCATTTAGCCATTGCTATAGATCAGAAACCCAAGCTTGCTCTGTGCCACTATGGATTTTCCATGGAGCTGTCCATAAGAGCCTTGTAGTTATTAAATCCTTTGTTTTGCTGTCAATCAAAGATGGGTAAACATCAGTCAAGGAAGGGTGGGTTGGGTTTTTTGGCTTGTTAATTAATCAGTGAGCCCCTTCTCTCTTTCCTCTATGCTTTCCCTGTCCTTTCTGTGCTTTATTTTATATCTGTCCTGGTTTCTTTCTAATAGTAGCAGGCAGCTGTACAGCGTGGACTTCAGAGCTTTAGTAGCAGAACTCTGTGCCTGGATCAGTCACAGCCTTACAAATTAGAACAATTCCTGGTACGCATGTCCAAATAGCAGAGAGAACGGTCCCTATTTCATTTTGTTTTATTTTGCTGCGCTGCTTTGCACACAGCACACACAATGTCCTCTCACATTAAGAAATGAGTTACGTTTCCTTGATGACTCACTTTCTTATTAGGTTACATTTGGTATAACTGTTTAGGGCTACTTCTAATTATTCATATAATATTGTCTTATGTATGAGGATGGCCCATTTTCCACTAATTTCTCAACCCTGTCTTTCTTTCTCTAATGGCATATGACCAGCTCCTAACGTAAAAAGAAAGAAAGGAGGGTGAATAAAAGGATAGGGAAAGAAAAAGAACTCTGCTGTACAGCCGAAACGGGTAATTATGCTCCTCTAAGCACATTGCTAGAGCCCAGCTGGCACAATTAAAGAAATAGCTGATCAGTTCCAGTTATTGATTCTGCTAACATGTTTGTTCACGGTTGCTTCTTGTCTAATTAGTTTTTTCTGCTTTCTTAGTCTGAAAGCATACCTTTTCAGTCAAATCTGTTTTCAGGCATCAGATAGCAATGCTTTATTTAGACCACTTGCTAGCCATTTATTTTAATGCAACAGTACTTCTGTTCACTCTTTTTTTAACCCTCTGTGGGGCTGGTTCTTTGGGACAGTGCTGAGTTTCCTGGAGCATTTTGAGATAGTCTAAAATTTAAGATGAGGCTTTATAACAGTGAAATGAACAGATCTGAAAGTAGGAGTTAGGGGATCTCTTGGGAGCACCTAAAAACATTTAGATACCTCTTGCAGGTTGTAAGCAATTACTGGCTGTACTTGGCAATTAGGGAAGAATGAATGCTAAGGCTCCATGCTTGCATTCTAACTGTGTGGATTGGTATTTTTAACTGCTCAGAGACTCTTCTGTTTACCTGAATCTAGTCTTTTTTTTCTCTCTTTTGAAAAAACAGATCCTATGTAAAAAAGAGTACTTTAACAAAATGGCCCTTCTTCACAAAATGGGGACTGGACAAAGAAAAGGGGAATGGGAACTTGGTGACAATCCAAGTGTACCAGGTTTTGTCATTTCTGAAGAGCAAATATATAGCTATAAAATGCTTTTTATTTAAAGTACGAGTTTTACATAAAAGTGAAGAGAATTGATATACCAAACAAATAATAATTTCCCTCCTGTAGAATTGAATCAAGTGCAAACATTTAGAAATACAACTTTTTTCCCTGACTCAGAACAGCAGCAACAACAAAGAAGAAGAAGAAACCTTGGATTGTTTTGCAGGACATAAAATCTGTTTTCTAACCAGCTCTAGTTCTGGTGTTCCATTGCGCTGCTGAGCAGCTCTCACACTGCACCTCAGGCACGAGTGCATTTCAGTGCTAGATAAAGCTTTATATATTTCAATGAACAGTAAATAGATCATTGTGGTCTGAATAACTTTTATATTTAAAAGCACCAAACAGGAAAGAACGTGCTGCAGTCTCCATGACACAATGTATGTGTCTGCACACATGAATGAACACAATAGTCTAAAATGGATAGTAGTAGTCTGATGGATTTAAAGGTGCAGAACATAGGAAAGATGTCATAATTCTCTAACTTAAAAGTGTTGTTCAGGCAGTGATTCCTTCAGAAAAGAGAATTGCTTACTGCTTCATGCAAAGAGATTTGAAGAATTGCACTATCTAGACTGAGAGAATAAAAATTCCTTTTATGTCTGTTCGAACCATGCTGTTCTTAAGATTTCTTTTTGGGTTATTAGAAGTGTATAAGTACAGGTTGATTTTAACTGCTTGCAGCATCCAGAGATGTATACATATTTTAGATATTGCAGTAGTCCTCGTCTTTGTGATTGACATTATTCTTTCCTGATTTCCCATTTTTCATTAAGGGGGGAAGCCAAAAAGTATTTCAGCTGTTAGCAGATGAAACCTGTCCCCTACCAATCTGGTTATAATTCCAGGAGCACACAACACAAACATCCAAAAGTTTTTAACACATCTTGGCTCCATCACTTCTTTCCTGTCTTAAATATTCTCTGCAGCTTAATCCCAGCTTTTGTCCCAGCCTCTTTCTCTCTGATATCTGAAGCCACCTTCTGCAGGTACATTCCTGCAGCTACACGGCTATCCAAATGCAGAGGTGAGGGGAAGGGAGGAAGGAAGAGGTGTTAAATGTAACTGGGTTAGCTGCTGGAAGAGCCTAGGGAGGTGCTGCTGTGTACTGGGATGTGCTGGTAGGGGATTTGGGGGATGTGGGGACCTGCAGAGGGTGGCCGAGCTGGGTACAGGGTGTAGGACAGCCTTGCCTACCACTGGGGGACTTGTGACGTTTGGTCTGCCTGGGGTGCAGGTGACACAGTGGGGCAGGCTGGCAGAGAGGCCAGGAACAACCCCCCAGTTAAAGGAGGGGTTTGGGAAGCTCGGGTTCGGCTCCCAGCCGTGTCATAGGCTGCCTGGAGGACCTTGAGCAGGTAACCTTATTTCGCTGTGCCTCGGTTTGCTGTCTGTAAAATACAGAAAGTAGAGTAAATGTACTTTCCCGAAGGGCTTTGTGGGGATGAAGGCTTTGGGGTGCAGGGAAGTGAGGGCCAGGGCAGCTTGGGGAACCGAGGAAGAGGGGCTGCCTTTGGCAGGGGGCTCTGGCAGTGCCGGGGCTGCGGCTGTGCACGGCGCTCAGCCAGACGTGGGGCCGTCTGACCTGTCTTTATTGAGCCTGCAGCTCATTGTGGTGAAGCTTTCTCCTCTGCCTACCATAAAAAAAAAGATGTAAATTGGAAGGGTACAGCACTTCTCATAAAAACTCTGTGCATTTATATTTAAACACTGAAGTCACACCACTCCCTATTGAAAAGCCCTCGGCTCCATTGTTGCACATGACTAGCGCAGAAAGAGGCCATTATACTCCGCAAAAATGTATTTTCCTTGCTCATTTTCCTGGAAACAAAACCTCCTGAGCTCTGGTGGCACAAGCCTCACCAAATGGTATTGATAAAGAGGGAGAAATTGCACATGGCACCGAATCACCGGCTCCGTCTGAGAGGGAAGGAAAAAAGCTCCGAAATATGGCAGCAGATGCCTGTGAGATTGCCTTTGTGGCAAAGCAGAACAGTTTACCAATAAAGCTCTCTCTGGCTGTTATAGTTGTGTTCAATAGCAATGACAGCTGTCAAGGAGCTCAGGGACTTGCTGGGATGCCTTCAACATTTTAATCACTCCAGCAAAGGCACAGAAAAACTGTTTGTGTTTGGAGCATTGTTATTGTCATATGATGTTTAAAAAGAATCAGTAATTATTATTTACCTGAAAATGAAAAGGAGCTTTTGATTGTTGCAATACAGCTCTTGTTTCTGTAAACAGAAAGGACAGGTCCTCTCTCATTTTAATTTTGAGCAGTTAATTGGCGACATACATAGCCCCTTTTACTATCATGCTCTCAATCTTCAGATGATGAACTATTTTTCCCTGTGAAGCTCAACTGACAGATTTTAATATTCCATTAACTTTACAGTTTTACTATAACATCGCATCTTGAGACACTGGGGCACTTTGATTCAAACTGCAGGAAATTAATTTTCTTTCTTTTATTATACCACCAGTAACTACCTTAAAAAAAGAAACTTTAAAACTCCTGGTGACATGAGTACAATATGTAAAAATGACAGGAAGAATTATGAATTTTATTTCCATAAGACAAGGGAAAGGGGGGGGAGGGTGTAATTATAGTGCTGAACCATTGTATTCAATCTGAAATTAAGATACTTTTCTAAGACATGAAATTCACAGAGTCAAGAAATGATCATGATAGAAATCTTTGCAGTTGAAAGGTATTAACAGTTGTTAACCCCTTTCCTTGCAGCCAAAATGTTTTGACTGAATATCTCTGCAAAAGAGAAAAAAAATCACAAAATTTGGTGTTGGGAGGACTGAACTTTTTGATCTTGTCTAAAATGACCACAACTCTTCCTGAGAAGGAAAAAAAAATATAGGTGCTTGACTTGAATTTTAACTCTCATCTGAATGAGAGTTCAGTTTCTTGTTAATATTCTATTACGGCAAAAGTCTGAAAATATGTTGAAACACTTGGTAGCTATGGCTGTGCCTTAGCTTTTGTTTTATAGGCATACATAGAATACATAGATGAATATAAAATGTTGCTTCGTCTATATTAAGCAGGAATATATATTTTAATATAAGAGTATTTATATATTCCTTGAACACAGGCAAAAAATGGTTAAAAGTTAAAATACTTTCACGTTCTTCACATACCAAAAAAAGTAACAATAAAAATAAAAATTAAAATGTGTTTTATGCAATTTCCCCAGACAGCAGAAGCGCTGTGAAGTCAAGAGACTTCCTGGCAGTTTTCCACGCTGCTGGTGACACTTCTCTCGGCTGCCACGCTCCAGCCTCCGGATCCTCCCAAAGCCGCCCGCCATTCCCTGCTCCCATGCTGGCAATTCCAGCGCACGGCCTCCCGCTCCCGGCGGTGCAGGCGTGGGTGCAGTGCGGTGCTGCTTGCACAGCTGGACACACATCGCATCCTTTCCACGCTTGGAGCGCTGCTGGCTGCAGGAAGTGTTCTCCCCGCGGTCTGATGGCCTGGTCCAAGCCCTCCCTCCAGCCCCAGTGCTTGGAGCTGCCAAAGGTGCGTTAGAGAAGGTTTTAGGCTGAGCAGCCAGGCTGAAGAGGGGACTGTGCCCCTCAGCCTCAGCCTGCAGAGACCCCCTGTACAGCCACATCCCCAAAGGCACCTGCCTGTGGTGCCTCTGGTTACCGCCCAAGCCCGCTAAAGCCGCAGGGGCTGCGGAAAGGTGAGGGAAGCGTGGGTGGAACTGGGGGATGCTTTGGCCCAAAAGAGAGGAGAGTGGGACAGAGGCTGGGTGGAGAACAGGAACCGCACAGGATGAGCAGGTGTCGGGACCGAGGGGAGAGGAAGAGGCAGCGGTGTTGGAACAGCACTGCGCTGATGGAGAGCTTCCTGAGGAACGGCTAGCACGTACCTGTTGGGAACGGCATCCTGCTCTGGGGCAGGGGTCGCAGTGGAGAACTCTTGATTTGTCTTATTTATTTTTAACAATTCAGGGATTAAAATGACACTGACATATTTTTAACAATTCAGTGATTAAAATGACACAATGAGATGTTTGGATTTAGGGAAACCAGTGCGACCAAGCAGTGGATGAGAAAATGAAAGTTTCTGAAATGCAGTAGTGTAACCCATGTCACTGGGATCATGCAAGAACGCATATGGGAGGATTTAAAATGTCTTGGTTCTGTTTGCTTTTTAATTTCAGCTCAAATGGGGATTTCCAGGCTCCCATGCCATAAAATTGTTTTTAAAATGGGACTACACACATGAAGGTTTCTTTCTATTTACGTTAAATTTAAACAGAAAGGACTTTCCCATGGAATATTGTGTTGAGTTGCACAAGACTGGGATGTCTGCACATCATCAAAGACAGCAAGTGACATAATTGCTGCACAATTTGTGGCTCAGGTTGAGAAGGCACTTCAATTGCAGGGGAGGGATCCTGCCAGCAGAGAGGTGTTGGTTGCAAAATATTCACTAGTTCTGCTTTAAAATGAGAGTAGCTTGGGAAATGCTCATCTACAATGAGGAAGGGAGATTTCTGCTTTGTTTTTGGAAGGCAGGAGAAAATATGAACTTAGCTTCTGAGGAGATTGGGATGAATTCCAAAGAAACACTTGCTCTGTCTTGCCGGAATTAAGGCAAATAGACACTAAATAATTTGAAGGTTCTGTCTTCTCTTTTTCAAAATAGTAATATTCTAATAATATTGTGTCCTCTTAGCTCTATCCTAATGAAAAGTTTGTTCACCATCTTAATTGTTTAATGAATTCTTGTTTACACATAATTTAAAAAACTGAAGGACATATTTTACTCATACTTTCTGTGACACCTAATCTGTTTGATTAGGGATGACCTGGGAGTTACAATTTCTGTCTGCTATTTTCACACAGCTTTTAGCAACCAATCCCTGCACCTTTATATCCATGGGTGAAGGATTAGTCATGTGGAGAGGAACCTGTACAAAGTAAGCCATGTGACACTAATATTCCCTGCCGAGATAATAACCCCACTTTCACAACAGGATGAGTGGAGAGGTAATTGAGATCTCAGAGAAATTAGTTACACACACATTGCAGGCAGTGACTACGGCACTGCTAGCTTTGTTACCATAGCATAGTAGCTTCAGCATAACTTCCATGTGTTTCATAGGAAGACAAACAGGGATTTACCAGCTTCTCAGTGCTACAACGTAGTATGAACATATTGGCTGCTCGAGAATTCCACTGAGATCTGGCAGATAAACTTAGGCATTTAGAAACAACTTTCCCAATGAAATCTTCTGCCCCTAATCTACATCCTTCCCATAGCCTGAGAAATTCTAGCATGAAAGTGTTGATTAATCGATAGAAATTCTCAGATAGAAACTGTCATTCCCCCTTAACCAGCCTGGTAGCCTTCTGTGATGACTGTATTTATTACTGATATGAAATGGCTGTGAAGTGATAAAGGAGACCAGAGGATACTTCCAAGGCTGTGTCACAACACAGGTCTGCTGTCAGCTCTCTGCTGTTTCAGCCAAGCCAGCACAGCGGAGGGGAATGATAAAGACAACTGTTTCACAGAAAAGAAGTGGTTTTAAGTTTTGGCTGAATTTGGGGTTTGAGACAGTTGTTTTAAGTAACTCTGACCTATCCATGTGTTTTCTTTCATAACTGGAGACCCATCTACTCTTTCAGCTTAATCCCCATGAAATGCTGCAGTAAATTCAGGTCATCTTACCATGGTAATTCTGAGCCTTGGAAATGTTACTCCTCTGTTCTGCTTTGATAACTAGTGAAGAACCAGCTTTAGTGAAACCGTATTGCATTTTTATTCTCAACCATAAGTCCAGATCCTGTTGACTTTAAGTGCTAGAGCTGTCACATGCTTGTGTGCCCACTGAAGAGCTCCTTGCTCAGCACCAGAACCACCACTGTGCAGGATGCTAACAGGACAGCTGTGGTTTCACTATTTTGGTATTAACAGCACAAGCACCTGAAAAGATACAAGTATTTATTGCTTCCTTTGATTTATTTGCTAATGCCTGTTGTGAGGCAAGTCTACTGCAAAGGTGCTTTGGAGACTGAAGCTTCCAGCATTGACACAGCTGCAGAGCCTGGCCAGGGCAGTGGGGGCTGTGGGACAGCGTGTCCCAGCTCCACGTGGGGCTCTTGCCAGGCTGGCCCCTGCCACGCTGTCCCCTGCCACGCTGTCCCCTGCCACACCATCCCCTGCCACTTGCCTGTTGCCATGGAGAGAAGATTTGGTCCTGCACATTCATGGGTCCCGTGTGGCTCTTCTCTGCCGGGGTAATCTGCTGTCACTGCGGTCATCACAATGACTGGGCTTTTTCTTTTTTTTTTTTTTAATATGCTCTTCTCTGTACCACATCTCGTTTTCAGCTGCCTAGATACACTCTTGGTGTCAGCAGCATGATGTGATACTGCTCGTTTAAACTGGGAGACAAAACCCTGATGTGCTCTGCTCACGAAATTGCTCGGTCCTCCTGTATATTCTGCAAGGTTACTTAGGATACATACGGCACTGTTTCACCTTTTGTCTTTAAAGTGATGTAGGATGAATATCTTTCAAATGGAAAGACAGGCGAGTGGAAAAAAAGGGGGAAAAACAAGTAACAAGATCAAAGACATAAATAGAACAAAATATGCACAAGAGATCTCATCTGAGATCAAAGATGTGAACGTAATTACCATGAATAAGACGTGCAGAGCTCACCAGAACAGAATGGTTTGTGTGCCTGGAGAATTCTGCAGAAATAAACCATTCTGTGGGAACTCGAGTGCTCCACAGAGTGCCGAAAGGACATTCATTCTGCACTGGAGGGGGAATAGCACAAAAACCACCATTACAGCAGGGCTGCTCGTCGCTGCCTGACCCTGTGCAGGGCTGCAGCTATCGAAGTAGCTCTGAAGAAATCTCCAAACCTTTTATATTAAAAGATTCTGATCTGGGGCAAAAAGCCCCCCAAATGCCAGCTCTTTAACCCTGGGAGCTGTGTAGCTCTTAGGCAGACATTTTCAAGGGCAAATGTAGTGATTGTGTTACCAGTGCAGTTGGAAGAAAAACAATTGCTTCTGTTAGGCTTAACACATGGAGGAATTGTGCAGAGCATCATTTCTTCTCACTAACCCCGTTTGGTCAGATATTGTAATTGTATTTTTGATTTTTATGGCTGTTATGTACACGTGTCCACAGGCCCTAACAGAAAATCCTTAGAAATACAATAAATAAATAAGAGAAGTCTAGAAGAGAGTGTAAGAAAAGTTACAGTGACCAAGCTGAAATTGCAAACTGATGATTCTTCTTTATGAGCTATATGCTGGCCATAGATATAAGAACATAGTTTGATTTTTAGTGGAGTTAGTAAATAAATGCCACTAAAAATAGAAAAGAAAAAATAAATCTTTCTTCTTTTTTTTCTGGTAACACAGATCTGGACACTGATCACTCCTTCCTATGTTTCCAGATAAGATGTGCCTTCGCCATGAGTATCTCAAGCCTGGTGACAGCATGGAAACTCAGAAAGTTTTAGGAGTGAATTTTGGTTTACTGCCTCTCTCTTTTTGTTGGCATGAAACAGAAATTCAGACACAGGTCTATATATCAGGCTTATTTTCACTGGGGAGAGAGGTCAAAAAGGAAATCCTGTATGCTGAGACTACTGTCAAGGCTTATTTTCACAGAAACATTACTAGAACTGTGTTTAGCATGTAGATGATTTCAACAGTATCCTAGTCCATCCTTGTACAGAAACACCTCCTGTAGGGAACCTGAAAAGCATGTGCAGCCTAGAAATGAGCATTTCCACTCCATTCTTCTGACTGCTGTGTTTTTGGGAAGAGCCCACCGCTGTCCATAGGTTCTGCTGTCTGCGACTTTGAGTCAAACAGCGGAAGTACAGCCATTGTCTGTGTCAGATCTCATGTGGATCTGTGAACTGTACCACCTGTGATGGAAATGCTGCTTTTCCACTGCAATGGGCTTCCTGTCTCCATGGCAAAATCCCCATCAGCAGTCATGGTGTGGTACTGTGCCAGCTACTGCCTTCAAAGGGTCATTTCTGCACGAGGCATGTGTCCTCCTCCCATGACAAAAAGGTGGGCTGATTCTGCTGTAGGTACATTTGGCAGGTACTGTAGAATTTTTATGGCATAACAATAAATGTAAAACTGTATAGTTTTAATCAGGCAAAAGATTAGTTTTCTTAGTAAAAAATGTGTAGCTTCTCCTATTTTCTTCGGAAGAATAGGCCAAATTCTGCCTTCAGTCATGTCCCCAAGATCTTTATGAAATAGAGGGATACAGACTAGAGAGGTAGAGATTAAATTGAGAGAACATTCCGTCCTTTTGCAGGGGATGTTACTTCACAAAAAGAACTCTTTCCTGTCTTTAGGCCAAAATGATGTATGATGTATTATCTTAAGATCATCAGTTACTGTCAGATTGGAGACTGAGGAGAGTTTATTTTGTGATGTTCATGACTCTTTCTGTTCTTCTGCAAGCCTTTGACTTCAGCTCTCTCAGGAAACTGTAAACTTACTCATAATATGAATTTCTAATTTTATTTTTTTTTTAGCTTGGAGGTGTCTATAGCATTCACATGCTTTCAAAATAACAAGTATGCCCATGGTTGTGGGGAGCCTGTGGTAGGTGACTCTGCTTGAGAAAGGGGTTGGATAAAATGACCTCCACAGGTCCCTGCCAGTCTCAGGCTGTGAGTCTCTAATTGTAACTCTTCAGTCTCTTAATTTGGATTCAGGTGATAGAGCAATAGAAACCTCTGTCTTGTTTTATTCTATAAACATTATCCATTCTACAAAATGGGCTCCACAGCAATGGGGGTCACAAACTTATAAGTGTTTTAGTCTAGTATATTTAGTTATTTTCTTTAGATAATACTATGGATTTTGGTTCAACTTCGTGCTTAAATGCCAAAGGCAGGCACAGAATAATCTTGAGGAAGTCAAGAGAGGTGCTTTTATACTCACTTCTTACGCTTAAGTGCTTGGCTGCATAAAAGCCATCTTCTTGATTTTCACTAAAACGGTACTGAGAAAAGCACATTGTGCAGCAGAGAGATGGGTGCCTGTGAGTCTCTACCTTTTACACAGCCTTTGAAATTCTGATGCTGAACTGTAAGCATTGATGCAGAGTTATCTCTCAAAACACAATTTACTGCTTAGCAATGAAGTAAACTGGATTTTGGGCAAACATCATCTTGCCCAATGACCAAATAGTTATTTGGGGTTTTTTTGTTTTAGTTTTTGTTTTGGTTGGTGGGGGTTTTTTTGGTGTTGTTGTTGTTGTTTTGCGGTTTTCTTTTGTTTGTTTGTTTTTGGGTTTTTTTTGGACTGAGCTGTCTAACCCATTTTCTGGGCCAATATCAACTGAAGAGAAGCACTCCTTCCCACCACCTCACCCTGTTATGCAAGTATTCAGTCAGTTCAAATAATTTATTCTTACCTGAGAGCTGCTGTAGCTCATGGCAACTGTGAGCAGCCGTCAGGGGATCACAAGGCAGCTTTAAGGCAGTATGGCAAAAGAAAGCCATAGATATGCTCTCAACTCTCCAAATATAGATCCTTTTTTATTATTTTTGGACTCATTACACCTAGGTTATATGGAATATATCTAAATTGTAAGATTAAGATTACTGTGCCCCAAAGTCATTAAAAGCATGTTATGGGACACTGCGGGCTTGTCCCACCCCTGCAAAGGGAACCAGGACTGGGATCATTCACCATTGTCAGGGCACATGGGCTCATCTTCCCTCTTTCAAAAACACATTTGCTGTATTTTCTTGCATCTAAAAAGTTCTACACATTCACAGCATTTAAGTAAATTAAACCAATGAGAGCTGGGTTTCAGTCCAGGATCAATACAGGTCAGGCCCTTGTTTTGCGGGTAGCACTGCTGTCTCTGCAGCACAGGACCTCCTGTTTGAACTGGCAGTGTCAAAATATTTTGATCTGCCCTCTTCCTAAAATTAAACCCTTCCTTGCAGTTCCAAGCAATAAAAACAGTTCTACGGTGGATGTGCAAACCTTAGTTTAAATGGGAATCAGACCCGGAGTGTGTGTATCGAAGACTATTTGAATTACATTCAGCACTGTTTATGGGTTCTCAGGAGTTGCACAGCCTGTAGAAAAATGAAATAAAGCTTATGGAAAGGGGCTTATGTTTTCCATTCTGCTGCAAGAGGAAAACATATTTGTGCCTGTTCAAAGGCTGCCCAAGGACAGCTTTCATTCTTTGTGACCCAGTTACATTAAATGCTTTCACAGGAACTCCTCAGATACTTATTAAAAAAAAAGAAGAAAGAAAGGAAAACACAGATCAATGCTTCTGATCTTCACTCTGAGGACACATCCGGGCTCGGAGCCATTGGCAGATATCTTGCATCCCTTGTTACCTGTACAAAAATTAAACAAAGCAAGAGATGAGCAGCACTGGATGAGAAATTAACTCTATCCATGGAACTAGTAAATACCATAGTTTAAGATAATTTTGTTTTGAAGAAAAAAGTACAATCAGTTGTAACTTTGGGCAGCACAAGCTGACCTATTGCTTTCACCCTCTTTCTCCGGTAATTATTTTTTCCCCTTTTGGCACAATGTGAGTCCTTTGAGTATTTTGCCTGGTATCACCAGACCTCTCCAGTCCAGCTGAAAGTTGTCACTGGCTTTTGACAGAAGGTAGGAAATTCTGCCTTGGACATACAGTGACAGTGGTGCTTGTCAGACAGGAGCTCAATTCCTTTTGAAATTGATGGCCTTCAGTGTGCCCTGTGGCTTCAATCCTAACTGGGTATACCAGGAGCTGATCCCTCTACAGATATCGTTGATAAATGAAGTGTATTATAGACTTTGTTACATCCTACCTAAACCCCAAATTAGTCTGTGCTTTGAGGGGCAAGAAGCGAAGCTCTTTCTGCTACTTCTTTGTATTCTAGCTCAGTAATGGTGTTTGATGCTATTTGAGGAACATGAAGCTGGAAGGATTTCTTGGGAGCTGTGGTGTATCTCTTTCCATGTGCCAGGGCTTCCAGAAGTGAAAGAGAGTACACAGAGCTCCAGAAAGCACTGGGCAGCAGTGCTGCATGTACACAGTGACAGAAAAAGCCTTCTGTGGAAACCTGAAGTTCTTTTGGATATCTTCTTGTCACTGACTGAAGTAGTTGCAAATATTTTCTTTTTGGTGGTGTTGCTTTCTAACAAAGGAGAAAATACAAACTAATAAAGTCTGCTGTAGTTGGTTGCTGTGATTTGAAGAAGTTAAGATATTTACTATCCACTAGACTAATTCCCTTGACACTGTGCCCTGTTAGATTTGCCAAAATTAAAAATATTTTCAAAAATTCAATGTTTTCTTGATACAAGCACTGAATTCTTGTGTTTTTCTGTCATATGAGTATTGAGTCATTGATATTTTATGTGTCACACAGAATGGTCGAGATATCAGAGAAAACTAATGATTTGCATAAGCATCCCAGAGGCATTTTTGGCTTCCTAGCATGCAGAAGCTTTAGCCTGTTGTCTTCACACAGAGTCTGTTGTAATGCTGCATGCCAGAGATGATAATTCACTTTGTGAAACATGATCAGAAGAACCTTTATGGAGGTGTGACAGATGCAGCTGTAGCCATCTCTCGAAGCACTTTTCCATAACCTTAAAAATGTGTCTCCTTCTGATTTTCCTTCTTGATGACTTTTTTAGGTATTGTTGAGTTGCAGCTGTCATGGGCAATGAAATTCCTGTGAGAGCAAGGGAATAAAAAGGTTAAAGTGCCCACAGCCACAGTTTCAGGACTTAATTGGATACTAGCTACTCAACTGTGAGCATTCCCCCAAAGAATGGTGGAGCTCTTAGAGGCTTCAAACAATGGAGATGCGTGGGTTGATGCCATCTGCAGCCTAGGGCTGATGGAACAAAAAGATGTTTGAAGAAGAGGGAAATTCTCAGAGATATGGTAGAATGGGAATGATCTGAAAGTAATCAATCATTAGGGTGACATAAATCACAACCCACAAGAGCCCACAGCCAGGAGATGTCAAATACCGCCCGCAGCGCATCCGTCTCTCTGGCATCATCACTTTTGTGTGTTGTGCCACCGCTCTTTTGTGCGCCATCAATTTTGTGGGGCGATGAAACCCAAGAATGCGGGGTTGCCCCTCGCTGGCTAATGCAGCTTTATGATTGCGCACCCTGACGTGCACTTGGGGCGCATTCATCCCGTGACCCGAGCGAACGATCGATTGTGAGCTGGGTGCCAAACCCGCCAGATGTTGCTTGATCTCATAATTACGTTAGTTCTCTTGCTCCAGTGCAGCAGCATCAGAACAATACCAGCCAATCTGGGGCACAAAGAGAGGCTGCAGCTCTCATGTGGTCATCTGGTCCACGCTTGACATTTTTGCCTAAAGCTCTCACATGTTAAACTTAATTTGTCTTCCTTGATTATAAGCAAAATGATCTGTGCACAATATTAAAAAAACATTTATCAGCTGGAAAACAGCAAAAGATGGCATAAACTCATATAAATGTTAATGAAAGGCAGACAAAATTAAGCAATAATGTTGTATTCTTTAGACTTTTATACACTTTTACTTAAGAGAATCTAGGAGAGGAGGTCAGAACAGGATTGAAGGACAAGCACAAAAATATTGTTTTGAAATGTACACCAACTCTTCTTATTGTTTAAAACACTGGTCTGGAAGGCCTATTAAATAGAGCAAGCATAATCCTCCTTTAACTTATTCTGATATTGATCATCAGATCAATGTAAATCATAAATCCCTTTATTTCAATAGAAAGACTCCATCTTTCTACTGTTGCCCATAAAAAACCCATGAATTTTTGGCTGCCTAGCTCCTTCCAAGAAACTGTACAAAGTGGTAAAACAAAGACTGTGGTGGTTGTCTAATGAGGTTATTGCTCTGCGTTAGGGTGATGCTATTTGGATGGTCTACAGGGCAGTCTGAGCACAAGGCTCCAGGTCCCAGTACGAAAATACTTGAATGCACAAGACTCAAATTATCCTTCATCTTGTCATATTGAGCTTTAATTTGCTAATGTAGAGCTGAAATACAGCAAGGGTGTTTTCATCCCATTTTTGTCAGCCCTCAGCCCCCCAGCTCACCAATGGGCACATCGCCCCTTTCCTTCACCTGCCTTCCACCCTACAGAGCTCCAAGACCTGTGCTGGAGTTGATCAGCACTGGTGCTGTACCTGGGAGCAGTAGGGCTCTGCACAGCCCACTGTAATTTTCTGCTTTTTCAAATGAATGTGGTGAGTTCTCATCAGCAGCAACTGTTAAATTACAGCATTTTCCTTCCCTCTCAATTGTGAGCTACAACACATATCTCAGACTAGGCACAAGGAAAATTGCAGCACAGGACAGGAACTATCAGCTAAAAAGATTTTCTAAACAATACGAGTTGGCCTCAGTGTACCCTACTAATATTCTCCATCTTGCAGTATTTTCATTTCAACTAAGAATATAAAGTCAGGCCACATATAAGAGAAATTTTATTTCCTGTACTACTACAGTTTTTTTAGCATAATGGCGCATGTAGATCGGTGGGCAAATATTACATGCTAAATTTTCAAATAATTGCCATCTTTACATTTCATATCTGATCTTTAATAAATGTTATTTTACACAGTGCAATTAGACTTCAAGATGTAAAACTCAGGAGTAATCCTGAACCTTTTTGCAGAGCTGGGTATTTTCAGGGTGCATTGACATCTAGATTCTGATCTAACTAATGGGACAAATCTGAAGCAATTTCCTAGAAATAAGTACAATTACATCAGCACAATCCCCATAAAACTTGGATGAGAGTCAGACCTTTATTTCTTTTCCAGCCTGCTCCAGAGATACAGTATTTTCCATTTTGTCAACTGAAGAGAACTGTAAAGGTATAGAAAGAAATGATAGAACTAAATTTTACTATTGAACATATGGGAAACTTGGTTATTATTTTACCATAAGCTTACACAGGAAAAAGAGTGTGCTGCAGTAAAATGGAAAAAATTCACCTCAGGTGTTGTATCATGAAATCCAAGGAAGTGACATCAAAGATTAAACCTGGTCCATTTATTTTTAAGCTATTTTGTTTAAGTATCAGATTTTATGTCTGGAGATTTTCTCTACTCCGTGAATTTTATTCCTTTTTGTAAGCATAAAACTGAATAAGGATCAAAAAGAATTTATTTGGTTGCCTCAGTACCAACACAGGACCCTCATGTTGGCCCCTAAAATTCTTTTGACAGTTTTGGGTGTCGGCTATGGAGCAGCTGCACACTGGGGTCAGCGTGCACAGCCAGTGTGGTGCAGGGTGGTTTTAGCCAAGCAGGAGACAGTTGTTTGCCCATGGGGAGCCCTGGCTCTCCTACTGCCAGAGCAGCCTTTTTGTTCCAAGGACAACCATCTGCACTGCCTGGTCACACTGAGACAGGCGCAATTTGTGTGGGAGAATGTTGTCTCTTGGTCCTTGCTCTGTCTGCAGAGGAGAAGTGGGAGTGCCAGTACTGTCTGGGCAGGCAGAGGTGCCGTGGTGTCTCCTCACACCCTGTGAAGCCACAGCCTGTTGCCACCTCTGCTGCCCTCCTGGGCTGAGAATTGTTTCCTTTGATTCATTTCACTAGAAATTTCAGAAGAGTGACAGGAGATGCTTGGGAAACTACAGGAAAACTTCCAAACTGTATGGAAGAAAGAACTGAGTGGACACAACAGGCCTTGTTTTGGTTAATTGGAGCCAATAGGGAGAACATGTCAGGGATGGGTGAGGTGGGGACCGTGGGAGAGGTGGCTCTGGGCTGACCCATTGCCTGCGGGCAGCAAGGTGCCCTGGAAGTCCCTGGTACATGGAGGTCTCCTCTGGGACTCTCTACCATGGGCCAGCCCCCACCCCTGTCCTGATGTTCTCCGGAGCATTCACCTGGACTTTCAGGAGCTGGGGAAGTTCAGAGGAGTGTGGAAAGTTTGCTATGAGTAAGATGTGTATCTGTCATGCTAAATTTTTTTCCCAGTCCAAAACCGAAAACTTTTTTTGTGGGAAGAAGTTAACTGGAACTGATGAACTTTCTTTTCATGGATTATTTAAGCAGTACAAGATGTTGTTAATGCTGAGTTTCTTCCACGTTATTTGGGAAAGTATGTCTGATTATGTAAATTAAAAGTTGCTGCTTAAAAATATTTTGCTTGAGAGATTGCAAAGGCAACACAGTAAACGAATTAAGATCAGAGAGTCTTGCTCAAGTGAGAAGATTGCATAAGTAACCGCATGTGTTATTGAAAAATACATATTGTTTACAATGTATTCTTGCAAGATCCTTAAATATTTCACTTTGAGGTTTGCTTGATATAAAATATTGCATTTGTTCAAGCTGTCTCACAGGCTGGGATCTAAGCTGATTTGCAGCTACATGCAGATTAAAACCACTATGCCGTCCCACTGCAATTTTAGATTTAATTTGGTTAGTTTCCGTCTTTTTAAGAGAAACAAGAGAGTTTTCAAACCAACAGGCATTGACTGCTTACCTAATTAAAAATGTATCCATCTGCTGGTTTGGTGGCTGACTTGTTATTCAAAGCATGCAGATCTAAGTAGGTTGATTTATTTATGAAGACCTTATGACACTGAGAGATATGCACTCAAAAACATGCAAAAATAAATGTGGTTGCAGATGGGTAGACACACACAGATCTTTATGGGGTTCTAAATAACAGATAGAGAGAATTTGGAAAATGTGCTTTAAAGGGAAGATCCTTTTATGTTGCTTTCACGTGTTTAACATTTAGAGCTCAAATAACAGAGCAGCCAGAGAACATGTTGTGAGATAACTCCAGTCTAAATATCCTATAGTGCCTTTTAAGTTGCAACAATTTTTTTTCTGAAAGCTTGGTGTGAGTGATAGACTCTGAAGCAGATGCATTTTAAGCAATGTTTTATTTAGAGAACACTTTAAAGGGAATTTTAATTAAAGGAGAAAAAAATCATTAGCACTCACAAACACCATGCGTTGGAATCAGGCTAAATTCTGTCTTATATTTGATTTCATTGGTGTAGTGGTAAATGTCTCCTAAATTAAGTTCCTATGGTCAAGCTTTGGAAACTTCAAGTTCCAATGGATTCATTCTCAATGCTATAAATTGAGATGCTATTGTTGCAATCCTCAGGTAAAATTTATTCATCAGTTTATGGGCTGTAGGAACTTCCCAGTGTGATGGAGCCATCAGGTATTTCCATGTGGGGTGTGGAGCTGCTGTTTGGTGTCAAACTTGATGTCATTCCTGGTGCAATTCCAGTGGTGTCGGACTTCCGACACTGATACAAAGGGGGTGGCACCCCAGCCTGCTCAGAGCTCTCTCCACAAGGCTCGGTGCGAAGGTGCTCTGCATCTGCCACCTGAGAAGTTTGAGGAGAATGGGGAGCACTGTGTCTGGAACAGCTCTGGAGCAGCTGTATGGCCTCTGGTTCTGTTTACAGCACAGTCTCTAGTGGGTCCCTTTCGTTTTTTCCTTCCAGCCATGTTTATTCAGGTTTTGCACATTTGCATGCCTGTTTGTGTTCATTGGTAAAATTTTTTTATCAAAAATAGACAAAGTATTTATTTACAGACCACCTTATCATGCTGGTGTCCTTTTAAATTGAAACTGTCTCACACTAGATGATAAAGTTGCTTTCAGAGGAAATGTATTTCTTACCAAACCATGCACTGACAATCGTGCTCAACTTCACAAAAAGATAATTCTCTAATCCCAAGGTCAGTTTAAGCTGATTCCTCAGTATATATACTTTCAGATTCCCTTTGAATTGCTTTTTATTTCCATGTCAAGACAAACATGTGAGTTTTCTAATGCCAACAAAATATAGAAACATGGTTTGTATGTAGACTAACTAAGGAGCATATTAGACTGAGCTGCCTTTTGGTAGGAAGCCATCCTGGCATTTCTTTGGAAAACTCTAGAAATGTTTGAATAATCCTTATACTAACAGATGTCACCACTGGGAATCTGTTTTACTTTTACAGCTCTTTGTTTGAGTATCTTGCTGGCATTTTTTGATATTTTGGAATGGGGTGTGGATGTGTGTGAAACTCAAACAAATCTATATTTTCTTTTACTTGATTTCTCCCAAAGATATAGTTTGATGAAAGTGTCAGTAATCAAAGGAAGGAAACCCATGATTTTTGCTATGGGTGTTCCTTTTGGGCAGAAGGGAGAGGACAAAAAAATGACCAAGTATCCTTTCCTTTTGTTTCCAAGAACTGCAAATGACTGTTTGCTGTTTTCCTGGTCCCGTGCAAGCCCTGGAAATGGGGGACAAGAGATCACAATGGGTCAAGGCAAATAGTTAGTCACACTCTCTCTTAGAATTGAACCCATTGTTCAAGCAAGGCAAGCAAGTTTTCCACTACTAATTTTGGTCTGCGTTGGAACTGTGGCCAGTGTGGTTGTGTGAATAAGGATTAGTAATGGTGAGTGGGCACAGGAGGTAGCTGAAGGGGTGGTATTTTTGTGCCTGTAAAAGCTGTAGTGGTTGCACATTTCTGCCCAAACGTAATATTTTTGCTATTTACCTCAGAATACTGCAAGACAACTTCTTTGGGAAAAAAATATCACTGCCTGCATGTTAGGAAAGTCTTACAATCGACTGTCTCAGTAAAACAACACCAATGAGTAATTTCTAATGGAAGTCTGGCCTTAAGGTAGAATTCAGGGAGATACGTCCCGTGCTCTTCACTGTTGTTACAAATCTGTGTACAAGAAAATATGCTCAGGGTTTGGGTCTGACTTCCATCAAAGGAATGAGATGGTTACTACTGAAGGAAAACTCAGAAGGAAATGGGACACACAAAGTGTCTGCAGCTGGAGAAAAATTGTTCATGGTGCCTTCGGTGTAGGAAATAGGAGGAACTAATTTACGTGTCAGAAATTTAAAAATTCTGAAAATGAGGTTCATGCCTGTGAAACGTGTAATGCAGGTGTAAGACCTGTGAACCTCTTTTGTTGTAATGCAGCAGTGATGTTCAGCTCCTTGAGAGTGGATTTGAGGTCTGGTTGTCCTAAAAGCTGTACAAGAATATCTCAGTGCATGACAAGACCCAGCAGATGGGTATAAATAAAAAGAGAACATGGAAATACTCTGGCAGCATTGCCCAGCACAACTTCTTTATTCTCTGAACTCTTCCAATGTCAGTAACAGCACTGAGGAAAATAATGGCTGCCACTTTTCTAATATAAAAGTGAGGGATGGGGTTTTTTTAACATTGTTCTTGCAGTTTTTCATCTCTGCACCTACTACTTTGCTTAAATGAAGTTAATCCAGAATTTGCAGTATTCTGCTATAAAATCAGTGCAAATACTGAACTAGAGCACACACATATACATATTTTCACTTCTTCCAGTTAGTGGTTCCCTAAAACAGGACAAGTAGATTCTTAGCTAATAAACGACCATCCTTTTGTACCTACAGGTAATCTGAAATCAGGACAGAGAAACACAGGCAATGCTTCAGATCCTGAGGTAAGCACATCATTACTTAAAGGCTGGCCAACCTCTAGACCACAAGTTCCACACTTCCTTGCAGATGTTACCACAAGGAACTGCACATCTCCATATTCCTGGCAACAATGGCACAACAGGCACTAGATGACTACAGATCTCTCTGACTTTGTTTATTTAGCATCACTGTTTTAACGTGGGCAGTCACATACATCCAGCTTCAAAAGAGTTGCTGCAATGGCTGTTTCAAGAGGTCTGCGCAGAACTCAGAGCTGAGCCCTTCTCCCAGAGGTAAACTCACAAAATTAATCTTTCTCCTGTCCTGTGAATGTATCAGTCATGCCTGCATGCATAGAAAAGAAATGTACAAAAACTTTCCACTTTTTGGAACAAAATTTAATTGTAAAGAAGGACAAAGAGTCTGCCCTACTATGAAAAATAGCACACATTTGAAAAGAAGGAGGGATNTACTTTCCACTTTTTGGAACAAAAAGCAACAATTTTTTATTTAATTGTAAAGAAGGACAAGAAGTCTACCCTACTATGAAAAATAGTACACATTTGAAAAGAAGGAGGGATTGGTATTTTTTCTTACTTTACACAGTTTTCTCCTATATGGTTGCCAATATTTTTTTCATAATAATGGGTGGACCATCTCAGATAGGATGGTTTAATCTGAGTTAATTAGGATTTACACTCTATTAGAAGTGCCAGAAAGCTTCAGTGCTCTGTAGGGAACCTGTCTCTGGTGCAGTTTGATTGGTACCATCATTGCATTAATAATCTCTGAAAAAATCGCTGTCTCTGAACACACAGAATAAAAATGAAATAGAGCTCTGACACTCTATTCTTATGACAGTTTTACAAGAAAGACAATTCAAAGATTTTTGCACAAAAATTATCTTTGTTTATACTGAACTTTTAGTGGTGCAATTAAAGTAATGCTTTATATTTTTTTAATAATACATGCAGTAAATTATGGCAGGAAACCTAAAATTCCAGTATGAAAAAAAAACCTGGGAAACACTTTATTTTCACTTATATTAATTTTAGATTTATTCTGTTTTCACATGAAGGGCCCAATTCTGCCTACCTATTAAAGCTTAGTAGCTAAGCTGCTAAAATTCAGCTTTACCTTAGAACAGGCCAGAATCTGGTTCAGAATCTCAAACTGCTACCCTATTCTTGACAGAGAAGATCCCACTCTGCCTGACTGATGGTTCTTCCCAGCGCAGAAGAATGGGTGGGTGCTTTTAAGGAAGTCTGGCTGCAGTTTGCAGCTTTAGCTTTACCTTTCCAATCCCGCTACGGCTCCTCCGGAGCTGCCACAGGCGGACTCTCTGCGCTCGGTGGCAGAGGCCCTTTCCCTGGCGTTTGTTTCATTATTAATGGCTCTCGCTCCCTCGCAGGCGCTCCGGGAGCCGCGGCAGGATGCTGCCCCGCTCAGCGCCCTGGCTGGCGGCCCTGGCCCTGCCAGCAGCTCCCCTAGCAGCGGCACCACTGCTGCGCCAGCCCGACAGCTTCATCCCCCCAGCTCCTCTTTCCTGGAAGCCGACGCCACTCCCGAATGGTCCTGACCGAGTGAGAAGCACAGCTGCTGAGGACAGGCAGTACAAAGCCGGAGATACTCGGAAGCAGTTTGTAATAATTAAGGTGTCTGTTAACCTCCAGAGCTCCAAATAACCTTCCCGTGAAACGTGGGCAGGCACATTCCTCTCCAGGTTGCCAAGCTTCTGTGCGCTGCAAACGACCTGCAGCCTTCTGCAGTCACTTGCTCTGGTTTATTGGCCACACTTTCACAGGAAGAAACCTGCGGGTCTCTGCTTGCCCCCGGCCTTGCTGAGGGTGGGAGCTGCGCTGAGCTGAGCCGACACCTCTGCTGCAGAGGTGGGAACTTGCATTTGTTCCATTTGAACTGCTTATTCAGTGAAAAGCAGTACTATCTGTTTTGACATTTTGTTGCATTTATTTCTCTGCTCCATCTGTAGAGCTTCTCAGTTTTTACCTTTTGCCAGTGCCCGTTTATGTTTATTTATTTTAGGAAACATAATCTGCATTGTAAACACTCCTGGATTTGTAAATAGCTTTGCTGATAGGATTTCCTTTCAGGGACCTGGTAATGGCGTATTATAAATTTTAGACTAACTATGAGATTTGAGTTGTGTTACCGGGACCAGTGTAATAAAAGATACTACTTCAATTGTCATTAAAATCTTGTTACATTTCACTTAGGCTTCTCTAGTTTCCCTTAGCACTGCTGGTTAGAAAAGGCAAAAAATCTATGCATCTGTCTGTCTGTATATTGTCAAGTCACGCCGTGTGCCTACTCTGAATAAAGACACTGTCACAGGTCCTGTAATCAGCATCAAGGCAGCAATGAATAGGAAAATCTTGTGATGATGATCACGATTAACAAAAGGAAGCGTAAATAATCTACAGTGCCTAAAGCTCACTTCTTTGCAGAGTGGATTTGCAAGTGAGCTATAAACCTGATCCTTTTCTTATTGAGGTCAGCAGCAAAACTCCTGCTAATCCCAGCTGAAACAAAATCATTCTGCCAGCTTGATGTTTATAGAAATGCATATTACCTTAATGGAGATGTTCTCCCACTACGGCTTTTTGTATTACAGCCTGCAACTTCATCTGAAGCAAACATGACCTGAGGAATGAAATCTTACTCATATCAAATAAAAAGCTGTTATTCTGAAATAGCTAGCAATAAATTTTGTCAAGTAATCTACTGGCAAATGTTTAATACTCACAGATCCAAAAGAATCAGTAAATCCAGGAAGGGAAAGGCTGGGCACATCTGAGCACTTGTACTGGGAAGGAGCCGGCAGTGACTGGTGCCAAGCCTGATAAAGGTGCACCTTTGGGGCATTATTCCCTTTGACAATGAGACTCTGTGTGTGTGTCTTACACTTCCTGGGGTTATTTTACACTCTTTTGGAAATAGCCAAGTAGTGTGGAAGTTGTGTGGGAGTGGACTAAATAGGATCACATTTTTGTAGGAAAAGGCTTTTCAGAGGAGACGGGTGAATTTTTCCTGCAGGCTGTGGAATTGCATACTAAAGGAAGAGCTCGTGCTTCCTCCCCCCTGCTTTCTTATTTTTCCTTTTTTTCTTCTTTCTTTTTTTTTTCCTTTCCCCCATCTAAATGTAGTGCTGGGCCTCAGGAGGCCCATGAACACACAGAGCTTCCTACTGAGGTTGTCACTTGACTGACAGCAAAAAGCTTCTGGGGAGATGGACGAGCATGAGTAGGTGGACATAGAAAAATGGAGAATGAAAAGATAAGGTGAAAATAGAACCAAATGTTCATCCAAAATCACAGCCCTTTCAGGGGCTTAATGTAACTAATAAATGTTGTGTTTGTGATTGGAAAAAACATAAAGCAACTCTGTGTGTATACGCATACATGTGTGAGAGACATTTGATATCCATTCAGAGTGTTCTGCTAGAAATTATATTAACTACAGAGATACATCCAAGACAACGCCCTTGTGTCAATGCCCAATTATTTATACACTAATATATTCCCTCAGTGCTTTAAAATACGAGGAGAACAAATTGTGAGTGAGTAGGAGATACAACAATATTTCAGTCCTTACATTTCAAGATGATTTACAGTTTTGCAGAGGCTCCGTGTTTGTGTGCTCATGTGCCTGTTTGTCTGTACCACTCGAGTCCTGATCTCTAAATAATTAGGCTGGGGTTGACCTCTCTGAAGCAGAAAGGATCAAACATTTAACACACTGTCATAATTATTACAGTGTCTGCTGCAAGCGAATACAGTTTCACTGAGGAACTGAGACGAACACAAGATCTGAGACAAGTACCAGAGACACGGGCTGTGCTTTATTGAGCTGCATTAAATTGACCGTTTAAATGGTGTAAACCTGATGATGGTGCAAACATGATTAGTTCCCATCAAAGCCAAATCACTCCTGATAGTGAGTTACAATAACTTAAGTTGGCAGGTTGGCAGCAGCGCAGGCTGCTCAGGTAATAGGCGTTTAAGACAAATATAACAGCTCCAACGGCTGTAACAAAATTTTAAGTAATAAATTTTGATGTCAGATACTTTGTTGAAGGGTGGAGTTACTGGCTGAAGCCGAGAACAGGATTTAGTCCAAGTATCAATGACATCTGTTAAAACCAAGCTGGGCTTTTACGATTCGTTGAAATGACACAAAGTATGGAAATTGTGATTATTTTGGCAAGACTTCTTAAAAAGCCCCACATACTGGAGCCAAAATATAGTGGATTTGGTAGGATTGCAAACATTTTATTTTATGACATTTGCAGGCCTTTTTTACATTGTCTGTGTTTATTTTAAGTGACTTTTTAAAACAAATTAAAATTGCATTAAATTACAGAAAAATTTTTAAGGTTTCGAAGCATTTTATGTATTTTAATGACGACTGACTCTTCTGGCATTGCCACAAAAATAACTTCAATTAAAAAAAGAAGACGTTTTGATGCTTCACCATTCCCATAAAGTTTATCCTGACTAGTAGTAGATCTGTCAGAGGCATCAAAGATGTGAAAAGAAGAACATTCACATAGTTTTAATTGAGCACTGCCTGTATTTCTGTGTAAATAATAAAAAAGGCACTAAACCTTTTCTTCCTTCTCATTAGGCCAAGAATTCTTGTATATAATTAAAGTCAGGAAGTACAAGTTTTAACAGTCGCATTGACTGTGCTGCACTGTTTTCTAACGCCCATTATCCAAGCAGCCGCTTAAAAGATTTATTTTCTACGGAAAGAGAAAAACACACCAGCTATCTTTGCAGGGTTATCTTTAAGGTTCTGCCAGTGGGAGCTCCAAAAGAAATGTTCAAGGCTAAGGAAAACAATCTGAGCTTCAGAAATAGGAACCTCATTGTAATTACTGTGTTAATAAACCTTAACAGCAGTTTTAAGAGCCAAAAAATGCATCCTCCCTAGATCTTGACCTGAAATTAAACCAGGTGAAAATACTCTATGTTTTAAGCGAAAAAGTATCAGTAAGGGTGTGTTTGTAAGTATTATGTTTCACAGATATTTGAGTTTCGGGAAAAGTAGAGTGATTTAGAGAGAAAACAGCAGATTCTGGGCAGGCGCGTTTCCTGATGCACAGGATTGCTAGTCAAACTTTAAGTCGCTTTCAAAGCTTTTTTTTTTTTAGCTAATCGAGCCTGTAAAGGGCTTCTGTGCGGAAGCTACAGCTAACTCTGGCAAGGATTCGTTTTATCCCAGACGGAGGAAAAATCCTCGATGAGTCTGGGTGCGATCCCCGATTCCGGGGTGCTGGGACGCAGCCGGGGGAAGGAGCTGTGTCCCGCACGGAGCGAGGGGGGTCCCGGGGGTGCCGCGAGGGCGCTGCGGGAGCGAGGAAGCTGTCCCACGGAGAAGGGCGGCTGCGACCGCCTCCGCACCTGCGGGAAACCGAGGCCGCGCCGCCGCCAAGAGCCGCGGGTGGGAGCGCGGGGGACGGGGCGCCCGAAGAGGCAGGCGCTGCGGGACCGCCGGCTCGGGAGCTTCCCCGAGGCTCGGGCAGCGGTACCGGCAGCGGCGGCGGCACGGAGCGTCAGGGGGCGGGCAGCGGGGCAGCTGCTCGGTTTCCCCCGGCCGGACAGACAGACAGGTCCGGGGGCAGCTCTGTGAGTATGGACTGTTCAAGGAGAGTGCTCAGGCCACTGGCACTGCCTGACCCACCCAAGGCTTAGCGGGCTTCTAAAAACTACGGGTTTGTTGTCAAGGCGCAGTAAGAGAGTATTTTTTTAAGAAGTCAGATGCCGGGAGCGTTCAAAGCAAAGCGGGGCTGTGGCTGCATAGCGCTGGTTCCCGGGGAGAGCCCAAGGGCATCAGCCAACACAGGTGTCCCCGGGCACGGCTCGGGTGGACGCGTCCCGTGTACGGCTGTGGACGGGGCGGATGTGCACGAACTTGTGCTTCCCGATGGGTCTTAGTGTTCAGAGGGAATCGCTCCGAACCTGGCTTTCCCACCTGACCCCCGCCCGGCCGCTGTCCCGCTGCATAAAACCGTGAAGGATTGCCACCTTCGCGGTGAGCGCCGGGGCCCGTCCTCTGCCTCTCACCGGCGAAGCGCCGCCGAGAGCGGCCACCCCGCACTGCCCATCCCCGCACATCTCTGTCCGTCCCTGTCCATCCCTGTCCGTCCCTGCCCATCTCTGTCCGTCCCTGTCCGTCCCTGTGCATCCCTGTCCGTCCCTGCCCATCTCCGTCCGTCCGTCCCTGCCCGGCCCCGGGGAGCCGCTGCCGCGGGAGCCGCCGCTCCCGCCAGGTGGCGCTGTTGCTCAACGGTGGCGCCGGGCCGGGCCGGGCCGG
>VWPU01017407.1:0-202845 GCA_013398955.1 Callaeas wilsoni
GCGGGGCGGCGGCCGCCGGCGGGCCATGCTGCTAAAGCTCCTGCAGCGCCAGACCTATACCTGCCTGTCGCACAGGTATGGGCCCTGCCTCTGCCTCGGGGGCCTCGTCCTCATGATCGTCTCCGCCCTGCAGTTCGGGGAGGTCAGTACGGCGCCGCGCCGGCGCGGCGTGGCTGCCCCCCTTCCCCTGCCCGCCTCCCTCCCTCCGAGCCGTGCGGTGCCGGCGGGACGGGCGCAGCCCCGCGGCTGCACGGCCCCGGGGGGTTGGGGCCGCGTTTCCTCTGGGGAGCCGGGTAGTTGCGTTGCCCCGCGAGCAGCGAGGTTCCTCGCCGGGCGCCTTGCGGGTGACAGCTCCCGCCCATCGCGGCGCCGTGTGCCCCGTTCGCGCTGCCGCAGGCCCGCCGTGCCCGCGGGGACGGCGCTGCCCGCGTCCCGGGGCGCAGCGCTGCGGCCGCTCCCGCTCCTCCGGCCGCCCCGGCCCCACCTGTTGGGCTGCGGAGAGCGGCGGAGGCACGCCGGGTGTCCCCTCGGGGCTTGACAGGTGCCACAGCCCTGCGTGCTCCGGCAGCTGGTGCTTGCTGCTCTTGGGCAATTTTTTCTCACTTCCCTCATCAGGTGACTTACTGGTGCTGTGTTTTTGTTTGAGTCTTTTAAAGCCTGTGCTGGATGTAACCTTCACATGTCCGACTGGGAATGACAGAGTCTTTCACCTTTCCGGAGTTTAAGGAGTTAAATGTATCCTCCCTCCAAGCCGCGCAGCAGAATCTGCTTTGCTCGCTACCTGTTAGTGAGTTCGCCCGCATAATTTTGTAAATGATGCAATGTAATTACACTTTTTCTAGATACGATTTTACACGGATGTGTTGTATGTTTAAATCTCCATTTCACATTGGTCCTATTGGTTTGGTAAGTCATCAGTGAAGGGATCTGGAGAGGAGAAAATGAATCCTACTTCAGCAAAGTGTTTGTGAATGTAGTAAGGATTCAGGGAATTCAAGAATTTTTGTCAGTCTAAAAGGATGGCAATGTTCAATGCAAACAGACTGGTATTTCCTGATTCCCAAGTTGTTCCCTTTTTTTTTTCCTTCTCTGTTTTAATTTGATGGGCTCTTTCAGATACAGGAAGGAAAAAAAGACCCGTAAAGAGTATTATCTGAAACTTTTGCGTGTGCCACAATCAAAACTTTATTTTGTGTACTAACACATCTTTGCATAAAGTACTAATCTCTGCTGTCTTGCGGGCACCACAAGTTCCTGAAACACTTCAAAGCCGTCAGCAAATTAAGTAATTGTAAAGTACTCATAGGCACCTGTTCGTACATGATTATCAACTTGGATTGGTGGAGATTTTGTGGTGCTGTGAAAGTGAGCATAGTTTTGCATTCCTTCAGAATGGGGACCTAAACCCCAACTTTAGGACATTATAGGACTTTGAAGGTATTTAAAAAATATTTCAGTAGTTTTCTAAGTTATGGCAGATTTTGGTGAGAATCAGTTGAAATCACTGCTCAGATTTTCCTGCTAAATCTTAGTTTGCTGCTTCCAGCCCTTTAAAAGCTACTTGGAAAGTTTAGATACAATTTAGAGAGTGAGCAAAAGAACTGGAAGATTCATGCAGGAGTAGATTTTCCAAATTAGATGTGAAGAATAAAGAAAAGTGACCAGCAATGTTTTTAAAAAAAACAGCTAAAACACACCAACGAAACACCTGCACTTTATTTAAAAAAACTTTTCAAGGGGAGTAGACAAGCCTGGTGAGAGATGTTTGCATGCATCTTGCTTTTTGCCTCTGTATTTTGGTAAACGGTGGTAGTCTAGTGATTTAGGAGAGACAAGGCTTGTGAGCACGATCACTGTTAGACCTCTTCTGACAACTATCGTGGGAACGGAAAATGCTTCTCTTCTTCAGTAAATGGTCTGCAAAGGCAGCAACTAATAAAAAAATATAAAGCTGTTCAGAAAATGAAACCAAGAAATCTTTCTAGAAATTAACAGCTTAACCGCTTTTAGCCATCTGCGGGAAACTCAAGCGATAAAAAGCAGTGTGAGGCAGCGCTTATCAGACCCTGGTGTCTGAACAGCGCTTGCAGTTCTGCTTTTCCCCCACCCCCAGAGCCAGCTTTTTTTTGTTCTAGTAGGCAAAATTAGATCTGATTTCTTAGGTTCATGCTGATATAGATATTACTGGTGGAGTAAAAATGGATGGTTAGGGCGAATAATTTGCGATTGGTAATGATGTTCTCACAGCCAGAAGCTGAACATGAGCTTCATTTGAAGGAAAATCATGAGCTCAGTGAAATACTAGGGCACTGAACATGAATGAGAACTATTTCTGCAAAAACACACAGGGCAGCCACTTGTAAGTCAATGCTGTTCCCTTTTTGCAAGACAAGCTTTAAGTATTAGGGCAGTTTGATTATAAACCCTTCTTGGCCATCCTTCTGCAGGTAGCTCTGCTTTGTAAAATGCTTTACAACCAGAACATGCCAGAGCCACTGTTATCATCTGTCTGATACAGTATCTCCTAATAGGCAGCATCTCTCCCCTTGTTTCTTACTGTTCCTCTGGTGGTTTTATAATATCAGTATCTAAAGTGGGAGCAAAGCAGCCTCTAGGCATTATTGCACTATGCATAATGTGTCAGGAGGAAACAGTTGCAGGGAAAAAATGTATCGGGTAGGAAGAGTTTTTAAACTTTGTTCCTTAATGTGTTCCTAAGAGATCTGTTCTCTGTTCTTTTTGGCTGGAGGTACACAAAAGACAAAGAAAAAGGCTGGAATGGTTAATGTTTTTCTTCTAGAGAGACATATTATTCATATAATATATTCTTGCTCAAATACTTCTGTATTTCTTCTAGGCACAGATTAGTCACAGTGTGTCAATTCATGATTACCAGTAGGAGCAGATGTTTCCACATGGATATGAACGTCCAGTGTGTACTGTGTTAAACCTGGTATTTAGCAGAAGGACTTAATGACTTGTGCATTACAAAAGTGTACCAGTGTGTTACAGTGTGCTTTTAAGACAATTCCTGACCTTGGTATTTAAAGGAGGAGATTTTTATGCCTGTCTGGGCAATCTGTGTCCTTTGTGTGAGGGGAATGGAAGTGTGCTGATGTGATCTTGGTTACAAAGACACCCTTTGCAGCTCTGGCAGGAATTGCGTGTGTGCTCTTGTCACCCAGGCACATGATGGAGCTTCCCTGCTCTTTGGAAGGCTTTAATTTGCTTTATTGGCATTGAGGGTAGAGAGATGTGTATCCTCTTAAGAGGGAGGAAAGTTTATTAATGGTTTTGAATGCGACCTTAGAGAAATGGTATCTTTCATTGTTCCCACAATACAAGAAATAAACGATAATAACATTTAAATCTAGGAAGAGTGGTGTAAAGTAAGTACTATCCTTTCCTGGTTTCCTTTCTCTCTATCTTTTTTTTTATTGTTGTTTGTTTGTTTTGTTTGGTTTTTGTTTTTGTTGTTTTCATTTGTTTGTTTTGGGGTTTTTTTTCCCCTCTGCAGTGCATACAAATATGTACTTATCCCAGTAAATTAAGCTACCGTGCCTTCAACTCTAAAACAGCACAAAAAGCCACTGCAGTTTTCAAGGTTGGGCTTTCACTGTAAAAGTTGTCCTATCAGGTTTATCTCAAAGGAGAACCTATATCTTTTATATTACTTTTATCTCAAAGTACTTGGACTTTGTTGTTATGTCAAAGCATAGTTACCACTTTTAGTGTTGAAAAATTGTGGGGTTTTTTCCTGGCTGTTTGTTTGTAAAGCTCGGATTTTGGAGGTGTGTATACTTCAGTATGTGCTGCATGAGAATAGAAAGAAAGATGAGCAAAATTGTGCAGATGTGTGTCTGTGTTAGGGGTTTCCTGCTTGTATTGAAGTATATTTGATTTAGGTCTCAGTTTTGGAAAAACATTCCTGAATTTTTAAATACTAAGAGACAAGGGGGAGGTGACCTAAATAAAAAGTAGTTTTAAAAGAGTGTACATAAATCATGGAATCCTTTGTTACAGAGAAAAGCAAAGTTTGTTTAAATTAAGTATGCTCTTCAGTTCTGGGTCTGATTGCTGCCTCAGTGTCATAATTTAGTTGGGATTGTGGTCTGCTCAGTTGTTCATCAATGCGTAGATAGATTTGAATGAGTCGGTTGTGGTTCAACATTTCAAAAGGTGAAATTTAAGCGTCTGACTTTAGAAGGTGGCGACATTGAGTGGTTTTGGTTTTTTCTTTGCAGGTTGTCTTGGAGTGGAGTAGAGACCAGTATCATGTTATGTTTGATTCATACAGAGACAACGTTGCTGGCAAATCATTTCAGAATCGGTGAGCTTTACCTGCACTTGACACTATTGCGCATTTTGCTTTCTAATTAAATATTTAAATAAAATATATTAGTTGAAGTAACGTACTGTTGAGTAGAACCTTGTTGTATGGGGTCTAAATCTGCAGCAATTTTTAAACTTAGTGGTTTAAATATAGTGCGTAGTTAGTGCATAATCTCCCAGTTTGGAAGATTGGCATTTGAAAGCTCTAGTCATATAATAGAATTTACATTTTAAATGTGTTTAATTCATCCAGTCTCTAATGAAACATCGAAATGGTGACAATGTTAACAATGAAGGGAGGACATGACATGTTTTCCATAGTAAGATAGGAAAACATAGGTACTGTTCCTATGTGCTTAAAATTTCAATTTTCAGGGTTTTGAGAAGTTATTTTTAAATTACCTTATGTTTTCTGTGAGGATCATTATTTAGCAGACATACCACAAAGCTAGTAAGAAGCTTTTAAAAGCTGAGTGCATGGGAGAATCTCTCACAGCAAGCTGGAAACCAAGTCATATGGGTCATTTATTTCAGTCGTGTGAACTGCTGCTTGGCTTCCTGTGGTTTTGTCATTCATGTCTGAATAGCCGTGGGGTCTGTTGCTCAGGGAGTGAGTGCGCTGTGATTTGGTAGGTGGAAGAAAGCTACTAAGCAGGTATAATCTGACTCTTAATATTGATACACTTGACTGGGACAAAAACTAACCCTGAAAGCAGATGCTTTAATCTGCCTTGGGGTTTGTTGAATCATGGAACGGTAGAAATGATCAGATCAATTTGTCACACTTTAGTTGGTGTGAGATAACTCTGTAAAAGTGCATTGCATGGTGTTGGTGAATACTATGAATGTTTATAGTCTCTTCTCCTACTCCTCTCCCCCATTTTCCAAAGGATGACAGATGAAAGCAGAGTGATACAGCTCATATGGATAAATAGCTTAATGTTTACATGTTTTAGCAGTACTGAAGTGAAAACATGGCAGTTTGGTCCTGTCACTACTAAAATGCCTGACTTTGTGATAGTTAACTGGAGTGCTTGTATAAAACCGTTGACTTATTCCAAAACAAAATCACAAATCTCACTGTTATGGTGTAAATATAGTCAGTTCTCATTTCTGCAGTGTTTCCTTACTTCATTTTGGTTGTGTAGAGCACTCCTTTGCAAGTGTTCATTTCTGTGGATTGTGAGCAAAACATCCAGTGCCTGGTGAAGAACTATTAAGCAAAAACTTAAGGTTTTCATGATGGATGCTTAAATTATTCCAGTTCACCCATATGCCTTTAACAATCTTATGTCAGGAGTAACAGGGAAGTTTGCTGTGATATTTGTGTTCAGACACCAACTTCCTCTAAAAATTCATAGCAACAAGAAGTCTTCGCAGAGATATAGTTTTAGGCATTTTTTAAGTTCTAGACATCCCTTGTCAGGGGTTCAATTTATTTTTATTATCAAACTTCACAAATGCAGTAATGGACCCTGTCTTGCAGCATGCAGTTGCATCAGTGGTGGTTTGGTGGACTTTTTTTAGACTGATGTAAATGCAACATAGAGAGCTACACATAATCTGAGGACTGTGGACTTCCAAATTGAATCTAGCTCGTCCAGTGATTTTAATCAATTCCTATTTTAGTGCTAGAGAAAACTATTCAAAATTGGAGAACAGGAGGCTTGTTGGTTAGAAAATTAAGCAGGTGTACTGCTTTGTGGAAAGTAAAAGCTGCATGGCCTTTGTGAAATATTAATGGGCCTTCAATTGAATTTGAGTTGTGTTGTTCTCTAGGAGCTTTGCAGGTAAAATTCTCTGTTCTTGTGTAACAGTTGAGTTGTAAACTATGGAAAAGCCTTACTGTGAAATGTAGACATTTGTGTATGTGGGCAAGCTCCTTATGATGATAAACTCAAAAAGCTGGTCACACAAAAACAATGACATCATTAGTTACACCTATTGAACATTGTTCTCTGCCAGGCCAAGGCAGACTTCTGGTTTTGCCTTGAAGTTTAGCAGTTGCTTTTGGTTGTTTTTCCTTCTTGTTGCAAACCCTTGGCATCCCAACTGTGGCACTTTTCAGGTAGCCACATGAGCTGCTGAAAATGCTACTTGCATTGCCCAGGCTCCTACACAGCTTGAGACAGTGGAGTAGAAATTACAGGGCTTTTACCAAGGCACTTTATTCAAAACCATTTTTGAGGACTAAGTTTTGATATGAAAATAGCAAGGGAGAAAAGGAAACTAAATGATGGAGTTCCATGCATGAGTGTTTTGAATGAGGACTGCATTTTATTATTCTTCTTGCAAATGGTGTAGTAAGTGTACTTTACTTACTGTAAAGTGTAACTTTGCTATTCCAGGGTGTCCTATTTAAAACTCAGAAATACATATGGAAATATGTGAAGGAATAATCCTCAGCTTTTAAAATGTGCAGACTGATTTCAGTATAATGCAGCCAAGTG
This sequence comes from Callaeas wilsoni, assembly GCA_013398955.1. Classification (NCBI taxonomy): domain Eukaryota; kingdom Metazoa; phylum Chordata; class Aves; order Passeriformes; family Callaeidae; genus Callaeas; species Callaeas wilsoni. The sequence continues at coordinate 6,783 of VWPU01017407.1, forward strand.
AGAGCTATCAGTGGTTGGCCAGCCATTAGCTGTTGAGCTGAGTGAGGCTGGAGAGAGGAAAAGATGTACAAATCAGGGAGCAGGAATAGCAGTGGAACAGCTGAGTTACTGTTAGTGCATAATTACAGAGCTGGAACAGGCAGGGGGGCTGGGAGGTTTACTATGAGCTGCTTAGACTTCTATTGTTCATAAAGAGGCTCAGCGAGGTTGGAGATCACCATATGGTAGCTTGGGAGAGATCCAAAATCTGCTGTACTCCTTCAGCAACAGTGGATGGTGAGACAGGAGTTGATCTTCTACCTACAGTCTCGGCTGTGACATGGTTCTCTTATGTAAACACATCATGGGTATGGGAAATTCCTCCCAGCAAGTGTTCCCCCGTCCTGTCTGGGGGACTGGTGGCTCTGGCTTTGTCTTCAAGCAGGATCCTATGAGTGTTTTTAGATTTGCAAGTGAAAATGGATACATTTTGGAAAGAGAAAAATGTAAAAACCTCAATTAATTGTCTGAGAGTCTCCAAGGAATTCTCCAAAGTGATGGTTTTCTGTAGAAAGGTGTTAAGATAATTCCCACTTGGAATCAAAGTGCACCTTTGAGTCACACCTGTTAGTGAACCAGAAGTTAGTCATGTCAAAGAGGGGAAATAGCTGATTAGAAATTAGCCGTATTTAGTAAATTGACTCATCTTGGGCTTAACTTGTTTGCCAGACTGGTGCTTCTGATGAAGACCGAATTTATAAATCCGTATGAAGGAAACACAGCTACAGAATTTGAGAGAGAGTTTTTGAGCTTCTCCGAACTTCAACAATTTGCAAAAGATTCTGCATATTAAAATAGTGTTTGAGGACAATACTACTGAAGCGTAGTATCTGTTCCTGTTCATTTTAAACCATTTTACAGCAAAATTCCAATTCATACTTCTGAAAATATAAACTATCAGTATACTTTAGGAAGCCATGAAACCAGCCAGAAAGCTTTGGCCAAGTGGGGAAAGGTACAGTGTTAACAGCGTTACTTAGCTTAATTGGAAACAACAAATATCTGTTTTTTATTATTATGTTTGATAAACGTTACTTTCTGAAACAGTGTATGCTGTAAAGGTGCATTAAGGAAATTTATTGAGTATTTGGATAAATTTTAAGCAATTAGATTAGTGGGTCTGCAAACAGTTCACTTTTTTTTTAACTGGTCTGTCTTTATTGCCACTGGTAATGAAGAATGAGCTCGCCATGCCAGGGTTGATTGAGTTGACAGGCCTGCATCTGACCAAAAATGCTTTTCCCCTGTGGAATTTACTAGCTTTTGGCTGTATGTGGCATAGTGTAAGAAATTACATAGGTAGATGTGCTGCTGCATAGAGACATGCTTCCAAGAAATGGTAAAATGGAGAGAGGCTTCACAGAAGTCAAAATTGCCTCATACCATAGAAAGAGTCAGAGTTCTTTTGGAAATAGTATGTTCTTCAAAAATACTGCGTTCTTCAATGAAGCCTGGCAGAATAAGCTCTGCACTTTGCCCAGAAGGCTGAAGGTTGGGCATTTTTGAAATCCCCTGACTTGAGTCAGGTGCTTCCACCTAAAACACTCCTTTCTGAGATGTAGCATTCCAGGCACTGTCAAACCAGTAATTTAACTGATCACAACAAATGTAGAAAAGGTGGAGGAGCTCCTGCCATTGAATTTCTACTCATCTGGAGACATTTTAGTTCAAAACATGTCTTGTAAATGAACCAGAAGCTAGTCATCTCTGGAGAAAAACAGTGAAATAATTGATTAGAAGGGTAATTGTATTCAGTAAAATGACCTTTTTTGGATAGGAGAGTAGCCTCCTGCAGACGTGAGAAACTTTCTGTATGGTGGTGCTGGCACTGCTGCTGAGATGTTCAAGCTGTCTCAGAATGCCCCACCATTATCCTCTGAGTGCTGCAGCTTAGTTAGGAACAGTGGTAAATTGAGTACAAAATGTTCCTGCCCATTGTGCTGTGACGAGCTACTGGCTGACCTTTCACCAAATTTTGTGCTTCAGTTATTGAGTCTGAGCCAGTAGAAAATGAAGCTGGGTGCAAGCTCTCTGCGTGGCACGCTGTGCAAGGGAAGGTGGACAAAATACCTGCCTGTAAGCTCTGTCTCTCTTTGGATGCTTTTGGAAGGATGCAGTGGGTGGAGAGGGAACACCTTTCAACCTCTCTAATGCTGAGATGCATAGGGTGCTCACACGATGATGTTTTCCAATGTTTGCTAGGCCATCTACAGTTTAGGAAGGTATTAAATAGCTTGACACTGGAACTTTTGAAAATAGTATTTGGGGTATCCTTCTGCTGTCCGGGACTCAGATTCACCTATGGCAGCAGCCTGGAGTACCTGCTGGCACAAAGCTGTGGGCCTTGGAGAGGAGATTAGCATAAAAAAAGTAGGAAAAAGGTACCCAAACCCCTTCCTTCTGACTTACGCATGCTAGGAAATCTGTAACTCTCCAGAAAGAGCTCCAGGATATTCAGTTGTGTTAAGAATTAATTTGTCTGCTGTGTCTAGAGTCTGATTTCATGTACTCAAATTCGATTTTGGCTTTATGAAATGCCCTGTTAATATAATCTAAGAGACATTCCTAGGACAGAGACCTGGTCCTGCTGTGATCTTATTGGTTCTGTGCAATTAAATAACAGTAACTATGATTTAAATTATGCTTCATGCTGTCCTGTCTAAAGTAGTTGGTGAATTAAGAATGTGCTCAGATCCTGGTACTGACTTGAAAAATATTTGATGGGTTGGAAGGAGTTGGGTCATGAGTTTGTGTCAGTGAAATTTAGAGCATAAAGTTAGGATTTCCTTTAGCTACTGAACAGTTATAACCACTTTGTGTCCTTTTGGTTGATGTCTGTGCTGCTTTGTCAAAGGCTTGTGTATAATTAAGACATGATATATATAGCTAAAGAGTCTTTTTGCTTTGTCTTGTTTGCAGCCCAGACACCAACTATGTCTGCTGTTAGACAGAAATTGCTATTGTAGGATGCCATGAACACTTGTAATGTAATATTAAACAGCTCATATAGCTTTCCTTTGAATTATGTAGGCTTTGTTTACCCATGCCAATTGATGTGGTGTACACCTGGGTGAACGGCACAGATGTGGAACTGATCAAAGAATTGCAACAGGTCAGGGAACAGATGGAGGAAGAACAGAAAATAATGAGGTAATAATCTTATATATTTTTTCCCTTTAACTGACAGCAGCAATCTAATGCTGTACTAGTTTTCTTTGTTGTTATTTTTTCCCCATGTTACCCAAGATGAAAATTCAAAGCACATTTTCTCACGTCTTCATTTGATTATTCCCAAAATCATGTTTCAGTTCTACTTTTAGCTGTCAAGTACTGTCTAAGTAGAAAATTGTTTAAGATAAGCATAATAATTAAGGCTGTTCTGTCATGAATTTGTAAAATGCCATGTGGAAAACTGTGCATTGTGTATGTCATTTTGTATTGATTTTTATAGCAGTTTGTAAATAATAAAACTATGCCTCAGATATATAACCTGTCTTCATCCCTTTTTTCTCTCTTCACCCCCTCCGGTATTTCTTTTTATAATGGGCTTCATGAAATCTTAAGCATGTTTCTTAAGTTCTTGGTTTTGATTAGTTATATTCATAGTCTCATGAACACTGAAATGGAGAAATGGGAAAATAACTTATGCATGTTATAAAAGTAGGAGTTGGCCTTTATCTAAGGAAACAAAGCCATGTGTTGCTGCATTTGTTGTTGTAGATGGTGCTATACAGTTCTGCAAAATTACTGATCTAAGCCTTCAAACACAGGCTGCTGCAGATACCTTGGATTATGTCTTGTAACCATTGATTTAGTTTTTAGTAAGCAACTCTGTTCACATTATCTGTTTTGGCCAGTAAATATGATAAATGGAAGGGCAAGTCTGTATTTTAAGGGTTATAATAATTTAGTTCAGAATAATGGGAAATCCACAAGTAAGTGGATTGATCTGAGTTTTGGCATGCTATGTCTTGCTGTTTAGGTACTGACAGTATGATCTCAAGGGAAATTCTGGATCTTTTCTTGTTACCTAAACACTGATAATACTAGTAGAACTTTAAATCCATTGACCTTAAACATAGACAGTCTCTGGTCTGAAAAGCTTTCAAATTTATGCTAATATTTTCCTAGCAGTTCATATAGCTAATATTAGTGGGTTTAGCTTTGTCATCACTCATGCTGTGATTCCTGTTTCAGAAAGGGAAAAACACATGGTTTTTTCCATAACACTGATTTGGAAAGTTGAGATTAGGCTTATGAGTAAGATTGGTGTCTATACTGTGTTTTCTATCTGCAGAGACACCTGGTTCTCTCCCCTGTAGATAATTTTTTTCATGTGCTTTGAAATCAATGAGCACTACTACAAAAAGAGCTGTTTCATAGACCTTATCAGAATATTTATGTTAGGCAGAACAATCAAATCAACCTAGTTTCAGGTCACTTCATCCTAGTTTCTTACCAGTGTTTTTCACATCAACATTGCTTTTGTTAAGTAACCTAATAATAACCCCATAAATTCCTGTTAGCAGAAGGAGTCCTGCTGCCACAATTCTCAGCACAGCTATGAATTTTTGAGCTCCACACTGCATGGGGGTGAGCAGTGAAGGGCACATGTCAGCCTGTGCTCACCTTGGCAAGGCCAATGGCAAGGCCTTGGCAGCTTTTTATCTGGTTTATTGGTGCTTTGACAACGTGTCCCTGACTCAATTAAGAATCTGAAACTAGACTCAGTTCTTTACTGTCAACTCAGTGTTATTTAATATCTTTGTTTTAACTTTGTAATAGGGAAATCCTTGGAAAGAATGCAACAGAACCAACAAAGAAGAGGTGAGTTTGTGGGCGTAAATTGAAATAAATTCTATTCTACTCATGGTTAGCTGAAAGCAGATGGTGGTTGGGGTGGTGGTTTGATTTTCTATAGCCTATGCGGGCTTTCCTATGTCACTTAAAGAGCTGATAATATATGTGTTGAATAAAAGTAAGGTTGTTGTGACATATGTGAAGGAGCTTCTTATAACAAAACAGTTTCTGGAGTTTGGAATGCATATCCCTGTCACTGTTTAGGGATAGCTCCTGTTCTGAGTATGAAAAAAATTTCATGCTTTTGAGTCATAAAATTCCAGGTAGATATGCATTAAAAATTCAATGTTGTTTTCACCTGCCATTTGTATACATGGCACTGCAAGTCATTGTCTGTGGAGGGTGCACGCCTCTTGTGGCTCTGGTGCCAGGAAGCAGCAGGACCTCGTCTGTCCCAGTCATTTGGCTTGATCCTTCTGTTATTTAGAGATTTGTATAAGGTCTCCTCTGTGGCTGGACTTGGAAATCTTGGAAACTTTTGAAAAAAGAGTTCTGGGAATGAACTAAACACTACCGGTCAGATATTTGCCTTCTGCAGGAAAATAAGCATGCTCTTCAATAATTTCCCCTTGCCACAGCAAATGTTACAAATAATTAATCAGATTTTACAAAAACTTTCCTCATTGCATCCAAGATTGGTTTTTATCTAGTGGTGTTAAATATACCTTTGGTATTTTGCTGTAGTGAGAAGCAACTGGAGTGTTTGCTGACACACTGCATCAAAGTGCCCATGCTTGTCCTGGATCCTGCGCTGCCTGCCAACGTCACACTGAAAGACCTGCCGTCCATTCATCCTGCTTTACAAGCTGCTAACAATATGTTCTTTGTAGCAAAACCAAAAAATCCTTCTACCAATGTGACTGTAATCGTTTTTGATAGCCCTAAGGACGGTAAGAAGCTCTTTGTCAGATTCCATCCAGTTTTCTAGAACAAGTTTTTTTAGTAAGCTGCTGTGAATTAGTTTCAGTGGTGTTTTTTTTCTCTCCACTACTGACTTTGATGCTGATTTTCTGTTTGACTCTAGCAAGTCATTCAGAGTCTCTCTTGCCCTCAAACTGTTTCTTTAAATGATGACATTAATGATACTGTTTGCTTACCTCCCAGCCAACTGATTAGAGATGATTAGAGTTCCATGCTTTAAAAGGCTATTGCAAAACAGGTTTGAGATCTGAATATCTGTGTTACTCTGATAATCTCAAGAGGCTGGAGTTTAGGCTGAGGAAGATTAGTTTTAGAAATCCTCTTTTAATTGCTGTGAAGTCTAGTTTGACTAATGTGTAGTAAGTTCTGCCCTTGTTCAAAGGATTGCCAACTGTAAAACAAAACTATTCAGTTTTTGTTTTTCAGTCATTATGTGTTCAGCTTATGTAAGTAGGGTCTTAGAGCAGGTGTGAGTTTCATATTTTGTTTAATATGTAGTGCCTGACCACTAGTCCAACTACTATTCCTTATCTTACCACCAAGAATTATTTACCATTTATAAAGATGACTTTTCATACCATAAATATTCAAATATCTTTAATTTGCTGAAGTATTTCTTGATTACTAAAATATAGAAAAGAAGTGACTTTATACTGGAAGAAGTTTTTGATTTGCAATTTTATGTATTCTAGTTGAAGCTGCCCATTCTGGAATGTTAAAAGACAACAGCAAACAGATAGTATGGAGGGGTTACTTGGTATGTACTTTGACAACTGTTGATTAGCTTTTGTACGTGTTAAACATTCTGTACATTTTTAGCAAGTTTCTGTTTTATTCTCTTTTTATATAACTTACATGTAGTAAAAAGTGAAAGCTTTCAGAGCAAGCCTTATTGTTATGAGAATTACTCTACCTTTAAAATGATCTTTTTACCCTGTTTTCTTGTTTTTAGACTACAGACAAAGAAGTTCCAGGTCTGGTATTAATGCAAGACTTGGCCTTTCTTAGTGGATTTCCAGCTACATTCAAAGAAACAAACCAGCTACGAACAAAATTACCAGAGAGCCTGGCCTCTAAAGTAAAACTGGTAAGGCTCTGGAGGGATGAGTGCCTTGGTTGTACTGGTCTTTTGGAATGGCTCAGGTGTGGAATCTCACCCACCTAGGAGACTTAGGATATTTCTGAGAGTAATCTGGGGTTTTTTGTGTGATTCTTCCCTGAGTAGTGAAGAGTGGCAAATAGTGACTCAAAGAATTTCCTGCAAAAGACCAATTGTCCATTCTGTAACTGCAAGTTATTAGGCATTCCATTTGCCAACCTGCAGCTGATTAAAAGGCAGCCTTATCAGTTTCTCTCAGCTATTTGCTGCAGGCTGTTTTCTTGCTGTAGGATTCTAGCTCACTGGCTTCTTTAATGTGACAGAATTTTGTTTATGTAGCTTCTTAGTTTTCTTCTTCCCTCTTACCTCTCTTAACAGTAATAGCAGTGAATGCTGCTTTTCTCTCTGCCACGTACTCTGTAGGGTCTTGAGCAAGTTGCACTTCAGCTGACCCACCTGCAAGGCAACAGCAAACAACTTGTGTGACTGCCATTTAGTGCCTTCTGTTCTCCCCTGCTATTCAGACACCTGTTAGAGTTACAGTCAGGTTTAATGGGTAGGTGAAAGTTTAAAAAGTTTGTTAAAGGCATTGGCTTTTATACTGGAGAGAGATGTGATTTGTGGTGTGAAAAGGAGTGAGGCCAAGGAGTTTGTGGAGGAGAAAGTTAGCAGGGATAATGGGATGACAGTCCATAGGTAATTTGTCTTCATTAGTCTGATGTCCACCTGTAGCATCTGCCAATTCACTCTATGGCTTGTTCTTGGTGCTCAAATGAATGTGAGGTCCTTTTCCCTGTTTTTTTTTCCTTTTGGTAGGCTTGTCTAACAACTCACATACTCTGTTGCAGAAATTATCTTGTGTAATTCCTTTCATAGGCTGGTCACACTCCAACATAATGCAATCTGAAATTCTTCTTTCTTGTCTCAACTTGTATTAGCTGACTTGGAGTCTTTCTAATGGCAGACACCTTGTAAAGTCAACACATTTGTACCTCTCTTCCTAAATGCTCTAAAACAGATTAAAAGAGTTTTAAAGCACTTATTTAAGCTTAAACAGGTATTTTCTTTTGCCTGTGCATCTCTAGTGTCACAGAGTGGGTATTCATATGGTTCATTGCTGCCCAGATGAACGTAAAGGCTGCATCTCTGCCGTGTCTTATGTATGTTTCCCATCTCCTTGTCCGTCTTATGGAAGTGACATCCTGTGCCTATTATCTTTCTATATGATTTTTCCTTACCTGTCTTAGTTGTATTTTTTAATTTGTCATCAGTCATATGTCATCTATTTGTACTGATTCCCTTTTCCGTGGTGTGTTCCTATCTGTGTATAAACATTGCCATTGTGATTGTTCCTAAGAGTTCCTTTCCTTCAGTTTGGTTAGGCAGATACAGCTCTATATAAACACAATTTTTTCTCAGGTATCCACAATATTCTGTGCTTTTCTTTCCAGTCATCTTTGCTGTCTGTGTTTCTTTTCCTGGTGGTGGATGCTTTAGAGCAATTAAATTGGGATTATTATACCCTGTGTGATCATAGCAGTGAATTATTTCCCAACCAGTCCTCTACTCTTGATAGCAGCAATTCATGTATGTTATAAAGAAATATATGTATGTGAATGTAAGAAATGCTTTATTTTCATGCATAAAGGTTTTTAGATATCACATGTGGATGAGGTTGTTTCTACAGAAGTCTTTGGTAGGTTCTGAGCTCAGAGTCAATTCTTTCGGTGGATATTGTAGGTAGGCAGCAATGGTAAACACAGCCAAGTGTGGTTTTCTTCTTCCCAAAGGGAGATGCTAGGTTAATGCTACAGTTAAGTAGAAAAAAGGTTGATTATTTACAGTCTCCACTGACATTTGCAGCAATTCCTCTCTTGCTATCATTTCTGGATTCTCTGAAGGGATGTGCGATGCCTCGTAGAGAGGAAGAAATTTGCACCTGAGCTTGAACTAGACTTGTGTCTATTCACAGACACCCCGTGATGCTTAATGGGTTTCTGCATGCTTTAAGTGGCTGTTTCTTACTTCAGTGCTACAAGTAAAGAAATCGTAATAATAAAAAACTTTGAACAATGCTGCTGTTAGAAGGGAAGAAAGGTGAGAAAGGGAGGAGTTACTTCAATGGTGCATTTTTGTAGAATGTTGATAATGCTGTTTTAGTTGGATTGCTTTAGTTTGGTTGAAGTAACTTCTAAATCCAAGGAGCACCAAAAATTGTTCATCTAGACCAGGTATTTCTTCTAAAAATCTAAATACCTGAACAAAACAGCTGAGCTCAACTAGTGATGATTAAAATGTGAAGATTCATGATATAATGGGTCTGTTTTTAAGATGCGTTGTATCTGTTAGAGTCTATTGAATTTTTGTACTTATGGCCTGCACTGTAATGTAATGATACAGAAGTTTACTTCAAGATGAAAGTTGAGCAGGTCTTTGTCTGCTGGTCACATTTGTTGTTGTAGGTTGTGTGTTATGACAGATGAAGGTGAAAGTTATATTTGACAGCTTTCTATTGTCCATGCTTTCTTAACCGAGCATCAGAAAGCCACTAGATGGAGGTGTTACTCTGGTTGTGCAGCTGGTGGCTGCAAAGCTGTTTCTTTAAGGGTTCCAAAGACCTTACCTTGAACCTATTCCTGAAGAGCAACTGAGTGTTTCATTTTCACTTTCCTCCCCACCTCCTCCCTCCTTAACTACTTTTCTAAAGGAAACTATTGTTCAGTCTAATGAGATGCTTGTAACTTAAAAACTAGATTTGTTTAAGAATTTGATTTCTTTAATTTTGGGCTTTTTGAGGCTGTTGTGCTAAGACATGACAATTTCACTGAAATTGTACACAGTAGTGAAAATTTTTGGAGAAAGTTGATTTTTCCTTCAAGATATAATATCGTGATTGCTTCAAGGACAACTAAGAGCTTGTAAATCTCCCTCTTTGCAAAATAGAGATCTCCTTTAATCCACATGCACACACACATACGTAACATAGACAAGTTATGTTAGAAACTTAGAGCTGTCTTAATGACCTTGTTTTACTAATGGAAGTAAATCCACATGGGAAGCTGCAGGCACAGTGATGTTGGGGGTTTGCTGTCCTCACTGGAGGATGGGGGGTCTGGGATTCTTACTGCTGCTCATCAGCATTTCTGGAGCAGACAGGTGGCTCCAGGAGATGGTGTTATGGTCACACAGATGTAGTAAGTAAGCTTTGTAGAACAAAAATTAAGGCATTGCATTAGTTTTGGTTCAGAGATGACCCTCCTGCTATGTCATTTTACAAAGGGCACTTGATACGTTTGTAAAGATGACCGTGTTTTGTATTTGTAAAGCTTTTTGTAACTCTTTAATGTATGCTTCCTTTCCCTTGCTATGTAGGCATATGAGTTTTCCCAATATCCACATTGGAGTGGGTAAGAGGAGCTTCTTATTTCCTTAATAATCAGCTTGGGTCATTAAGAAGATGAGGTATAATAATTTAAGGACTAGTTAGGAATCTAAGTCCTACCTCAGAAAAAAAAAATGTTCTTGAGTCCTCTTACCTTGAGAAAATGGCAATGAAGGTATTTACTTCTGCACAGGGTGTCTGAGCTCATCTGGCTCCTAGTCTAGTAAGCTAGAAGTGAAACATGCTGGCTCCATGCTGGAGAACCTGCATTTCAAGTTCCCTGGTGGAGATAATGCAGTTTCCCTGTGTTGCTTTCAAGTGTGTGATAAAATTGCGTCCCAGTGATGGTCGGGGTGTGTGCCTGCAAGGTGTGTTCTCAGCCCACTTGTGTTAGCAGAGGCTCACCTGGTCACACTGACTCTGCATCTACCTGCTTGTTCTACTGTTCTGTCTTAACAATACCGTTGGATCTGCTGACCTGTTTTGACAGGATGAAGATGTTCTCTGGAAGGTAGTATTTTAAGGGAATGGGTGATTGCATCCATCCCTACTGAGAGGACGTTACTATCTGTGAGACGTTAAAAAGTTAGACTGAAGTCTAACTTTATTGATAGCTCTGCTTAAGAAAAGATCCGTTTCTTAAAAAGGTATTACTGGAAAAAAACCCCACATTGATGTAATAAAAATGATGTGTTCAGTGCAAGGTTTAGCTTAACTGTGATGCTGAGAAATGGAACATGTTTTTCCACTGCTTCTTGTATGTGCTTGGAATATGACAAAGTAAAAATCTACAGCCTATATGCTGTGTTAGTGGGGGTAAGTGTTTGTAATAAATCTAGTTAGGAGTCTGTAGTACAGGTTCTTATGTTGCCAAGTTTGGGAGTGAGTTAAAGAGAAACGAAATGTTCTTATATGCTTTCAAAGCTCTAAAATGGTAATATTTTTGGTTTGTTGTATGTATGATTTACGAGACAGATTCTAAGGGACTGTGTGACATTGTTGTATTGCTATATAAAGCACATACCCAGTGCTGGCAGCTCTGCAATCTGCAGCATTTCGATACCGATATTTTTGGAGGTTGCTGCCTGCAGTCCGTAACTATACCTCAGCCGTTTAGCTACTGAAGCCATCCTTTCCACCCATAGGTTCAGATGATTCCCTGGAAGGTCTGAGATTTATCAGATTTTTCTAATGACAGACCTCATAAGTCAGATTGGAAGATCTCAAATAGCATATGAGTCAAAGCATCATCAGCTTTAAAATGTCACAAGTGGAACAGCTGGTCTTGCTAAGGGAAGGGCTGCTAACTCTGGGACAAGTGTTGTTTTAAAATGAGAAGAAAGAGTCAGATTTAATAAAAAATAAAGAAATAAAACCACTTACAGTTATTACGAAGGGATCTGTGATGTTTTTGCTTTTTTTGAACATGATTATTCAAATGTGATAGCTTATGAATTGCATTTACAGACCTTATGCAACTGAAAATCTGGTAGATGTGGTTGTTTTATGTTGCCCGAAGGAACAAAAATTAGGCGTTGCATCAAATAAATATTAATGAATAATTGCATTTATTCTTAATTAGACTGTTGAATGCATGCACTTGGAAAATCAAAGTGCAGTCCTGCTTTTAGCTTGATTGGATCTGTTCATGCTACTTCGTCTGGTGAAAACAGCATTTATTGGGTTATGCCATATTCCTAGGGATCTGCTTGATTCCCTATGATGGGTAAACTATACTTGCAGTTAGGGTGTGTAGTGCAAGCCCCTGATTCCTGTGCATTATGAAATCTGATATAGAGACTTACTGGTGGCAAGAGATAAAAACAGCAAACAGATCAAACAGTCCACAACTAAGAAATGACCTTAGCAGCATGCTGGCAACCAGCACTAAGGACTTGGAGACCCACATGGATTAGCTCTGGAGCCCTTTGTATCTCAGATTTCGGAGCTGCAGGTTGAACTAACTGTAAACCATTCTGAACATTTCACACTTCTGACACTGACGATACATCAGGGCCCTTAATTTTCTGGGAAGATTGTTCCTTGTTTAAGAGGGGGAAAAAAAAGTCCAATTCTTTCAGTCATATAATAAAGTGTTAATAAAACATGAATTTTGTTATTGAGGTGAGAGAGAATGGATGGGGACTTACTATTCATTTACTCCCGAAATATTTAAAACATGAACAGGTTTACCGTTGCTGGATCATTGTGTAAAGAGACGTTTACTTTGCAAAGTGAAAATTAAGCATAATTTTTGTATCTTTAAACATTTTTCAGTTCCCATTTTACTACTTCATTTCGTGTTTTTACAAAATTGTAGCTCTTTAAAAGCTGTGCTTACCAGTCATTCTTATTAGTAACTCTAGTAAAAATAATACAACAAAAATATGGAAGAGTGCTGCTGGAGTTGTTTTCTCTGCTTGTATAGTTGCAGCTCTATTCAGAAGCCAGCGTGGCTCTCTTGCGACTGAATAACCCCAAGGGTTTCCAAGAACTGAGCAAGCAAGCAAAGAAGAACATGACTATAGATGGGAAAGAACTGACGCTTAATCCTGCTTATTTGCTGTGGGACCTCAGCTCTGTCAGTCAGGTGGGTAAATTCTCTTCCAGCAGGTAAATGTTACAGCATCTAAAAACTAACTAGAGAGGCTAACTAGTCAATGATTAGGAACGTGGGATTTTTCCAGAAGCTTGGAAGTATTAAGAATCAAGTATTTATTAGCTTGTAAGAAAACATCACAAGAACGCTGTCCAGTTCTCAAATCAATGGGAAAGAAGGCTTAAACAGTAGCCATCTTTGATATTTAATTTAAATTTTCATGTTCTCTACTAAGTGAAAAATGTTGCCCTCTGCACATGTTCTGATAAAGCTATGTGCAGTCAAGTCTTGAAAGGCTTAACTGATCCTGACTGGCAGATAAGCAGGCTTCTTGTCTGGGGAGATAGAGGGTTTTTTTAACAAACATGATTATCTCGTTCCCAGTATATTTCTATATTGGCACTTTTTGCTTTGCAGCATCATTTATGCTGAGCAAGTGCTAATTGCTTCTCTTTCAAAAATGCTGAAGTCCTAAAATACAGATGTCTGTAAAGAAAGGAGGTTTACTTTAAATGCTTTTGATACAATGAAGGATGTTTGGTTTAAGAGCAGGAAATTAAATAACAAGGTGTCTGTTTCAAGATAAGATATTCTGTAATCTTGAGGTTTTTCCTCCTGCTGGAATTTAATTTTACAGTAAATATCAAGTGCAATGGTTAATGTGCCAACTCCTGAAAAGCTTGCTGTCTGTCTTTGTATCCTGTGACTTTGACTCTTGAGGAATTCTTCTTAGTTAGTACCAACCCTGAGCTCAAACTTTATATTTCCCCATGTTGAAATTACGCTTTATTTTGTGAATGGGCACCTAGCCAATGGTGTGAATGTGAAAGCTGTGTTACTGTACATATTAGAAAAGAAAACTTAGGTACAGCGTGTAGAGTCTGCAGTGTAAATGGTAATTATTAAACATTCAGCTATTTTCTTGGGTTTTGTGTTTCATTTGGGCTTTAGAGAAGTTCCTTTTAGGCAGCCATACTTGTTGGTTTTAGAAGAGGTCATTAAGTTCTCATAAAAGTGAAAAGAAACATATGTTACAGTGTCCTAGAACCTAATTTTGTTACTTAAGTGATGAGTTTCTAACTGAAACATTTTTTATTTAATAAAAATATATGGAAACATTTAGCTATTTGATAGTGAATATTAGGCTAAGTTTTGTTCATTTTCTCCTGCTTAAATTCTTTAAAATAATAGAGCAGGGGATAATTGAAGAGCAGCTACATCATGACACTTCCAGTGTATCTATATTAGGTGACATTTATATATAGCTTATGGTGCAATATACTTGAAAGACCCCAGCCTCTCCAGACTGGATTTCTGAAAGGTGATGTTACTGGTTTGAAATGCAGGAGGGGGTATTTTTTCTGCTTCATTCTTCAAGAACTTCTTTCAGCATGATCAGCAGACATCCTAATGTCAGGTGGTCAGCCAGTGATGTCAGAACATTATATTGTTCACCTTGATATTTTGGAAGAATATGATTTTTTAAAAGAATAATGGTTATTATCAATGTACTTTTTATCTTTGAATGTCTAAGTCCTGAAGTGCTTATGCACTCATATGCCAAAGAGCACTGTCCTTACCTAGCTGGATCAGAACTTTAGTGTTCTATTCAAAATCTAAGAAAGGATTTTTTTCTTTTTCCTTTTGTAGTCCAAGCAGGATGAAGATATTTCTGCCAGCCGCTTTGAGGACAACGAGGAGCTGCGGTATTCGTTGCGATCAATAGAGAGACACGCGCCTTGGGTACGGCATATTTTCATCGTCACCAACGGGCAGATTCCCTCCTGGCTTAACCTGGATAATCCTCGCATAACTATAGTGACCCATCAGGTAAAACTCAACAAAACTACTGCTATGAAAGGGCCAGCAAAGATCCCCTGTTTGATGTGAAATGCAGTTATCCTCTTGTAGCAAAAGGATGCATTTATTTGGAAGAAGTGACAACCTCTTCCCAATCTCACCCAGGGGATTATTATGTATTTCCTTATATTTTGGGCTAAACAGCTGAATATATATCAAGCCTGTGTTTAGTTCACTTTTCCAAATATTGAGGCTTCAGCTAATATATACCCATGTCTAGTTTCCTTTTAGAGTCTATTTATAAAAACCTGGGGAGAAGAAAATGTAATCTGAATCTATAAACAGTCTCTCAGAATCAGTAATAACCTAATAAGCTTGTGTTGAGACAGGATGGATTACAATTATTGGAACTAAGAAGATAGCTACTAAAGAAGTAGCTATGCATTCTAAAAATGTTATTTAAAAAGAGAAGAGGAATCTTTCAAGCTTCCTGAATAAGTGAAACCAAATTCTCTAGTAGCTTATTACAAATTGAGCAGTAATTTTGGTATCTGGACATGCCATAGGAACTCTCTGCAGCTGAAGTGGTAACAAGATACTAATTCAACTACTCTTGCTGTCTGCTTCTCAATTACTTGAAAGAGATGTAACAATCCTGACTTTTTGAATGCTGTAACAGGTTCAGTTTGCTGGAAATTTTGTGCAGCTTGAAATTCATGAGAATTATAAATGTGTACTCTGAGCCTGGCCCAGTACTCACTGAAAGAGGAGTGTGTGAACATTTGTGTCTTTGTGATCAACCAGGTGGAGTTTCTTAGTTAAGCAGCAGAATTGAAAATGGCTTTGTGTGGGGAAAATGAGATATTCAAGTTGGTTTTTTTTTTCCTTAAAATATCTTAATTTTTTTCTTTTGGATCTAGCCTCGTTCTTGATACATTTTGTTTTTTTTAGTAGATAAGTATCAAATATCTGGTAGGCCTGACCTTTTATGGTTTTGTTTTTGTGGAGTTTTAAATTTATTTATTTTTTGCCTTCTGGAACTGTTTTTACTTGTTGGGGATTTTCTTGCTTTAGGAAATATTTCAGAATGTGAGTCACTTGCCTACCTTCAGTTCACCAGCTATTGAAAGTCATATTCATCGTATCAGTGGCCTTTCTCAGAAGTTTATTTATCTCAATGATGATGTTATGTTTGGGAAGGATGTTTGGCCTGATGATTTTTACAGTCACTCTAAAGGTCAAAAGGTAAGCCATTATGAAAAGATATTTCAGCAGAAGTAGAATGTTGCTATTCTGATAAAAATCAAAGAAATGCTACTCTAAAAGGGAGAGCAAATACAAGGTGATTTCCCTTCATTCCTCACTCTCCCTTTTATGCCTAAATGTTCATTATTCTTAACTAGGGAACTGTGAGCTAAGGTTCAGGGTGTGGAAGGCTCTTCTCTGTATTTGTATGTGTGCTGTGTTGATGTTTGTAGGATTACTCTTTGTCATATTCGCTCCTAGGTGTGGGGGGTTATAATGGTTCCTCTGTCAGGATTCACTCTAGTTTCAGTGTTGTTCTCCAATTCTCCTATTTTCTGTTGGAGCACTGGTAAGACTGATGTGGTGCTTGACAGCTGCCAGTCTTCCTTCCTTGTAAATTCTTTTTGTTTTGTGGGAAATACTCAAAAGAAACAAGAATCAACTTTTCTGTGGGAACACGGAGGTCAGATGACATTTAAACTGGTCTAATATTGATGTTTACCATTAATTGCCTCTGTTCCAGACACCCATAATATCTTTATGCCATCGATATATAATTGTATAATGTATATACTATATATATTTTTGCTAAAATAATAGATATTGTTCCACGTTTATGAGTGTAAAGTAATTTAGTCTTTCAACAAACCCATTATCAACAAATGGGGTTAAGCAAGGAAAGCAGGCTGAGGAAACATTAGCAATAGTTGTGCATAAACACTCTGGCTGCCAGCAGAGTTTTCATCCCTTATCTTGATCCACAAGAGTGACATGGAGGAAAAAATTGAAGATTTATATAGTATTTCTGTTAAAGCAGTGAGTACACAAGGCACCAGAAACCATTGAATGAAACATTTTTTGCAGGTAGATGTGCACACTTGCACACAAATACAGAGGAGTTGAGCAAAATTAGTTTCAGCTACCTTGAAATAACTGCTTCAGTACTTGGGAATGTTAGGAGGCTTTTTAGTTGTTTTAAATCTCTAAGGATGTAGGCATATAACTGCAAAATCATATCGTTACAGCATTCGTATTGTACTTCAGTTATTCATCCCAGTTATGATGAAGTCAGCTTAGGTGCAGTGTTGTTTGTGATAACCTGATCAGCAAGTGTTAAAGTAGGAAATGTGCTGCTAAAATCTTGAAACAATAAGGTCTAAAGGCAAATGTGTGGGGTTTTTAATGCCTCCTCAGTTGAAAATACACACACACACACTTTATTTTTTTTTAATCCTGCCAATTCTTAGGATTATTTAAGTCATACAGGATCAGATGCTTCAGGGATTATGTTCCACATGTGCATCTTATCTCATGACTGGTTAGTAATGAAGAAATGTTTTGAGTCAGGAGAATGAGTGAACTGCCGAGCTATTTCAGAGTTTGAGTTCACCCTTCCTATCTGACAAAAGAGAAGATGTTAGTTTTTATTGGAATATGGTTTGCAGAAGTAGATTTGGGAAGTCCTACTTTCCATTTCTGGCTGTTGCTGCTTTGCTGTATGGCCTTGGGAATTCTTCAGTTCTTCCTTCCCTTTGAAAGGGATAACATTTACTTCACAGGCAATGGGGTTTAAATGCTGTTTGTAAAGCTCTGTGGAATCTTAAGACACTGTACACAGGGAGACATTATTGTAAGTCTCCATATTCAAAGAAACAAGCTCAGTTGACTTCTATTTGCCAGTCCTTGTCTCAGACTGTAATGTTGTTCCAGGTTTACTTGACTTGGCCTGTGCCAAACTGTGCCGAGGGATGTCCTGGCTCATGGATCAAAGACGGTTACTGTGATAAAGCCTGTAATAACTCAGCATGTGACTGGGATGGAGGTGATTGCATCGGTAAGACAGCAATGTTAAATTTAGAAAAAGTGAGCTGTTTGTTTTTCCTTACAAGAATAATCCTGTAATTTGTCTTTTTCATGTAACTACAGAATTTGCCTCCTTTAGTAATAAAAAGTTGACGTACAGATTAAAACCTTATTTCTTGCAAACTCCAAATTCCTATGGAAAATGACAGGAGATAGATTATTCTATGCCCTTTCTTTAGGTATCAAATTTCACTAGCTGAAAGGAGGGGTTTTGAAATTTAAATTATTACATGTTAATAATAATATACAGTATTATATATTATATGGACTCAGAATCCAAATAATAGTAGATTGTGAAGCTGCACTATTAGTTTCAAGATCAAATTTTCAGGACTGCAATGTAATAAAACAGAGTGGTACTTCTGGATTGAGGAAGTGATACCTTTCTAGGAGGCTGTAAAATCAAGACTGCAAGCACAAGGAGTAGTACATCAGTTTTCTGCCTACCTTTTTGAAGTTAAGACAAAATATGTTGGCACTTTGGATACCCTTTTCACTTGGTTCCTAAACTTCTACACTGAGTGTAAAATCTGTAGTATGTACAAACTCACAGAGGTCTAGTTAGGTTTTGCCCCTTTTTAATTTCACTGGTGACTGTTGAGTCTTCAGTCTAGCTTTAACATGTTGACTTAAATGTGCCTTTCTTCAGTCATTTGAAATTCTTACTTCTGTTGAGTTTGTTTTTTCTTTCTTCTCTAGGCAACAGTGGGAGTAATCGCTATGTTGCTGGTGGAGGTGCAGTTGGAGGTATCGGGAATGGCCCACCGTGGCAGTTTGGAGCAGGAATAAGTGGTGTTTCATACTGTAACCAAGGCTGTGCTAATTCCTGGCTAGCAGACAAATTCTGTGACCAGGCCTGCAATGTCCTGCCATGTGGATTTGATGCTGGTGACTGTGGCCAGGGTATGTAAAAAGCATTGCTGATAAACTTCCTAGGGGGATTCTCTTGAGCTGCCTGACCTTTTTTGGTTCATCGTTACTCTCAGACTGGCCTAAGGTGTCCTGTACAGTGCTATGGGAAAGAGCTGGTAGCACCTGGAGAAAAAGTCAGGTATTTCTTGTACTCACTAATCCAAGCCCGGATCAATATTATTTGCTGCTTTATTTAGCAAAACTGTTAGTGACCAAGCACGGGTGGGAGCTTGACACCTTGTGGAGCAGCAAGCATCAAACCCCTTGCCCTAAGAAGCCAGCATTCTGAGTGGGGAAATCACCTTTCAGTTATGCAAAGCATCCGTACCTGACTAAGGACAGTTGAATTGATGATGCCTGTAGCAGTTGAAAAGTTTAAAGAACCTCTCTGATGCTGACAGTGTGAGTTCAAGTCTGGCTCTGGGCTCTTGCCAAACACTACTTTCAGTCACAAGTGAACTTGTCTGATGTTCATTTGGCTATGAAAGATTAGCAAAGAGTGAATGAAGTGATAGAAAGTGCTGTCTGGTATATGCAGGAGAAGAATTTGTCCTGTTTGAAAGAACAGAGAGTCCCTTGCATTTCAGCTGGGACCAATGTGTTACTGGTGATCCTGTTGCTGGCTGTGAGGTTTTGTTCATATGGGAGATGACAGATAATCTGTGTTCTGCTGTGGGAGGGACAAGTTCCTTTCAGCCTATCTGATTTTAAAAGTTTCAAATCAAGATGCAGCAGTGTAGCAGTGAACTCCAGCTGTTGTAACATTACTCTCCTAAAATATGGCAAAAAATGTAGTATGAGCAAGCTACTCAAGACTGATACATAATTTTAAGTGACATGATAATGAGACACTTTAGGCTCTTCAGGTAGAGACTGAAAGAGTGATAAATTGTACTGGATTTTACCAGTACAATTCTCATTACCATGATAGTTTCTGGTAACTTTATATATCTGAGTATGTTCTAGTCCTCCATTATTGAAAATAAGTGAGCAAGAAACTAGAGTAAGTGTTAGTTCACAAAGCTGTCTCCCTGTTAATATAGTGACTGTAGCTGGGCATATTAAAATTTAAAAGGGAGTGAGAATCAAATATTATGCTGAAAAGTGACAGAAATTTGTTTTTCTTCTTGTTTGGGTTTTTTTTTGTTCCAGATCACTTTGAAGAGATGTACAAGGTGATGCTTCAGCTTAATCAGACCTACTATGTTATTCCAAAAGGTGAATGTCTGCCCTACTTCAGCTTCAGTGAAATAGCCAAGAAAGGAATTGAGGGTTCATACAGTGATAATCCAATTATCCGACATGCTTCAGTTGCTAACAAATGGAAAACTATCCACCTAATCATGCACAGTGGCATGAACACAACTGTGATCTATTTTAACCTTACATTCCTAAATAAAAATGATGAAGAGTTTAAAATGCAAATAGCTATTGAAGTTGATACTCGGGAGGAACCAAAACTGAACACGACTTCCGTGCAAAAATCTAACTCTGATTTTAAAAGTGTAACCTCAGTACCAGAAGCTGAAATGATATTTGAGGATATTCCAGAAGAAAAACGGTTTCCAAGAGTCAGGAGACATCGAAATGGCACAAAAGAGAGCATACCTGAAGAGGTGATAATCCCATCAGTAAATGTGTCTCTTCTTCCTGAAGATGTCCAACTAGCACTGCAGAAACTGGACTTAAAACTACTAAATGGTGATATAACTCAGAAAGGATATAACCTATCCAAGGCTGCACTCCTGAGACCTTTCCAGTTTTTAACCACAGTAAAGAGTATTGTAGGCCTGGAAAAAAAAGGCATGCAAATTCATTCAGAAGATCAGAAGAACCATACCAGCTGGGAGAAGCCTTATAAAGATGTAAATCATGGCAAAATAAAAACAGTAAAAGCAAAGGAAGAAGTTCCTTCGAGGCTTATGGGAACAAAGGGGACTGTTGTGACAATGAGCACAAATAAACATATTTATAAAGTACAGCCTAAAGCCACACTTCCCTCCCAGAGCATGGGGAAAAAAAATGAAACTCGAGAAAAAGTATTGAATGCACTCATATTAAGGGAAACACAGAAATCAAAACATACTGGGAATTTTGATACTGGAGAAGGCGCATGGGGAATGGAAGGAGGAAAAGGGCATGAGCAGGTGGATGCAAATATAAAGGAGGGGCTAGTGGGAAGAAAATTACAGTCTTATGCTGGAAGTTACCAAGGCTTTTTGCCGTGGGAGAAAAAGAAGTATTTCCAAGACCTTCTTGATGTGAGTATCTTAATGTCATTCCCTACTGGAACAGTTGCATCTTTCTGCATTTAGTGGAATACTGTTAATATGATTTGTACGTTTGAAATGTGGTTTGCCTTTGAGGCAAATGCTAAGATTTTTTTTGAAAGCTACTTTTCACATAAAATCTGACTTGTTTGTGATCTGAGCCCTCTCTTAGGTAGGTGATAAATGCCAAATAACTATTTTTGTTCCCTTTCTACTACCTTTTATTGCTCAAATTAATTTTTTATTTGTGGTATGTTGTCACAGTGCCATTGTTCAGACACATATAGCACTACAACAGAAAGTTTAAATTTTCTTTTGATTGCATTTATGCAGGTGTGGATTCAGTTTATGCTGAAAGAGTGCAGAAAATAGGTATAATGATGAATACTTAAATTCTGAAAGTTAGATTGAAAGTCTGCAGAAAAACTGCTTATTTACATTGTGTCAAGAAAATGTATAGGAAATTTCCTCTGCTTCCAGTCAAAGCATTTTGGCAGTTTTGAAAAGCTGTAGAAGAGAAGAGACCGTGTGCTTTGGTTGGTAGCAGCTGCTTTGCCCTATTTCACATAGCAAAGGGCAGTGTTTTTAAAAGACTGTGCCTTTCTGTTCATCTGAGATTGGATTTCACATGAAGAGTCTTTATATTCATAGGATTTCAGTTTATCAAATACGAATGAATAGTGTGCAAAAAAAAGGCAGTATTGCAAATCTGCAAATAGGGACCTTAGTGTGTGTGAGGTGTCAGAGCACAAATATTAAGGAAGCCTTTTATAGAGTAGTTTTCCTCAAAGCATGAAAGCTTTAAGGAAAAGTGTTTGGGGTTTTTTGGTTTTTTTTTGTTTTTTTTTTTTTTTTTTTTTAAAGAAAGAACTAAGGAATATGAAGAAAAATATAAAAAAATCTCTTCCCATTATCAGATATGGAAAGAGGTAGCAGCTGGCTGACATGTCATTTTTTCTGTGTGTTTAGTGTTTTCTGACTTTTTCAGTAATGTACCTCGATTTATGCCTGTTCTGCTCTTTAGGAAGAAGAGTCATTACTCAAACAAATGTCATACTTTACTGAAGGTAAACATTTTGGAAGGCAGCTGAAAGATACATTTGCTGATTCCCTTCGATATGTAAATAAGCTGTTAAACAGCAAGTTTGGATTTACATCTCGTAAAGTCCCTGCTCATATGCCTCACATGATTGACCGTACTGTTATGCAAGAGCTCCAGGATATGTGAGTGTGGTTTTGCTTGGAATAATGTAAAACTGTGGGAAATTCTACCCCTCTGTTGTTTTGTTGTAGCCATTTCCAGTGTGTTAATGGCTACTCATTAAAATTATATTTTGGAAAAGGAAATGAGAAATTTATTACAACACGATAGCTGGGATACAATGAGACTTTTGAGGCACTTTCAAAATTCTAGATAAGAATGTTATTTTTAGGTAAGGAATGTTTTCTTCAAGAAATTAGGAGTGCTAAATTAGTTTTCATTCTTATCTAGGTTTCCTGAGGAGTTTGACAAGACATCGTTTCACAAAGTGCGTCACTCTGAAGATATGCAGTTTGCGTTTTCATATTTCTACTATCTTATGAGCGCAGTTCAGCCACTGAACATTTCTCAGATCTTTGATGAGGTTGATACAGACCAGTCAGGCATCTTGTCTGACCGAGAGATTCGCACGTTGGCCACGAGGATCCATGAGCTACCGTTAAGTTTGCAGGTACTCTTTCCTTACTGATGAACTTTAAAAAAAACTTCAGTATTAAAGTCCAAACTGCTTAAAATAAAACGAGTCAAATTTTTATCCTTGCTCGTAGCACCAGTAACATTTGGCAGTATTTAAATATTACCTGGAGAATAGAGCTGTGTTTTACTTATCATTTTTCTGTGGAGTCTGCGATTAAACTAAGTTCTAGCAGCATCAGAAAAATGGCTCACTGGTGTCTGAGTTCAAGAAAGCAGTGTGAGTTGGTCCAAAAAAAAGTTCACTGTCAAGAGCTGGATCCTGCTTTGCTTACTGAAGCTTCTGCACATAGTAAAAGGTAGTTCCTGCCCTGAGGAACTTGTGGCCTAAAGAAAGAATTGAGAAAAAGGATGGCAAGGAAGTCATACTAGTAAATAGTATGTGCATGTACAAAAACTCGTGCTTCTGTTCTTCTAGGAACCTGATAAACAGAGACATGGTCTTTGTAGGACTTGCATTCTTAAACATACAGGTAGAGAACAAAGTGTACTGGTTTTGCTTTACAGAGAGGAAATGGCACAAACCAATGAAGCAATTTATTTGTGACAGAGGGCACAAAATCGTTGGTGTAGTTGGAACACAGCCTTGCTTTAATGTGTTCCTGGCCTCTACCTCAATCAGAAAATCTTCCTGTCCTTGCAGTTAACTCTTCTGTTTGTTTGCCTTATTTGGAATTTAATATGCCAGTGTTGTTTGGGAACTCTGTACTGTCCTGACATTATAAGTAAAGGTGTGTTTTTCATTTTAGATGAAAATGACATTGTCGTACATTATCCGGTCTCAATTCAACTCCGCACTGAGCATTTGCTTTACTTTAGGTGTATAGGGAGCCCCACTGATTTAGCAGTTACTGAAATGGGGTCTGCTGAATATTGAGTCTTCTTTTATGGACAGTAGCATGGAAATTTTTTATGTAGGTAACAGTGAATATGATTGTGTACCCATGGTTTTTAGAACTATGTCAGTGAGAAAACAATTTTAAATGTTTTTTTTTTTTTTTTCTCTCCTTTCTTTCTGTTAGGATTTGACAGGTCTAGAACAAATGCTAATAAATTGCTCCAAAGCTCTTCCTGCCAACATCACTCAGATCCATGTTATTCCTCCAACTCAGGAAGCATATTATGATCCAAATCTGGTAAGAAACATTGGTATTGAAAGATGCTTATTTTCTTTCCTGAGTATGTATTTACTCTACTTTAAAAACTGGTTTGATTTCTAGAAGGAAAGTATTTACAAAAATTACTGCTTGGATGTACATGAAATAAGTGTTATTAAATGAAAATTTTACAGGCTGCTTCCTAACTTACAAACCCTTAATTTTCTTTAAAACTAGAGAAAAGCTGAGATTTAGCATGTTATTATAATTGGGATTTTAAAAAGTCATCCTTGTTAAGAAAAATTTACTGTTGTGAACCAAAAAGACAGTAAGTCCAATACATCTCTGACTAGAACTTCCCGATAAGTCTTTATCTGAATTTTAACCCATGTATTAAAAAAAATAAATTCGAAAATCCACCAGTTTATCAGATGGACATCTTTAGAATTTGAAGGCTTCAGAATGACTTATTTTGATATCCAAAGCTGGGCTGACAGGAACCTCATGAATTGACCCAGGAGAAGCGCAGAATCCTGCTCCTAGGAAGGAAAGCCTGTGCAGCAGTGTTATGTTGTGGGCTACCCAGCTGGGAAGCAGCTTGGCAGGAAAGGACCTGGGGATCCTGGGGGACACCAAATGGAGCATGAGCCAGCCGTGTGCCCTTGTCATGTAGAAGGCTGACGGTATCCTGGGTTGCATTACACAAAGTGTTGCCAGCAGGTCAAGAAAGGTGGCCCTTCCTTTCTGCTCAGCACTGGGAAGGCCACATCTGGAGAGGTGTGTCCAGTGCCAGGCTCCTCCAGGTATAAGGGACAGGTGGACGTAGCCCTGAGCGACTGTTACCAGGTAGCCCTGCATGGGCAGGGAAGTTGGACCACCTGAGCTCCTAAGATCCCTTCCAACCTAAGCCAGTCTGTGATTCTGTAAACATTCAGGTCTTAGGACTAGATACTCCTTAGTGATTTAAGTTCTAAATTTCTATTTTAGGGGTTAAATCCTCATCAAAATCTGCTGGACTTTAGGTCTGATAGTAATACCTAAAATGCTTTTACAATGATAATAGAATTCTGGCATCAACCCATGCATTTGAATAAAATGTGTGGATGTACTTCGCAAAATGATTCTCATTTTTTACAGCTTCAAATCAATACATTATCAAAGCAAAAATAATTTTGATGAGTATAGATCATGAACTTTCAGGTAGTAGAAGACACTGTGGATCCCCAACGTACTCAAACCATAGTACAGACATCTGCAAAATATGTGCAGATAAATGTATATGAACATTGACTTTTTTCCTTTTCTTGCTTCCCTCTAGATATTTATCCTACGTTATATTCTTACCAGGTCATGTTATGAAGTTTTAAATATTAAATATATGTAATAATTTTTAATAATTACAAATAGATTATTAAATATTTCCCTCTAGTTCTGAATTACAGCAAAATTCTATATAAAGCCATTCCATCAGCATAATTTGAAGGAATGGAAGTGTGAATTTGAGAGTCCTGTACGCTCTGAGGATCTGAGGCCCTTTCATCCAGTTTAGCCTTACCTCATTTTGCCTCTTTTATTTTTGCTTTCAAGTCATTCTGAAAAATTTCGTGAAGTAAAAAACTTTGAAGAATAGTAGTAATTAAAGGATGGCTGCCATGAATATATTTTAAGATGGGTTAAAAATAGGTCTCAGTGGTTGGGAACAATGTTTAATTACTTTAACCTTTTGGAGGAGTTAGTGAAGTACTACTAATCTAAGCAGTAATGCCTAATGTACTGATGTTATCACTCAGTCCAAATAGCAGCAAAATAGTGTTTGTGTTCAGCACAGAGTAAAGTTTTACATCTATTGTCTGCAAAAGCTGTATTCCTTGGAATTAGCCTACTACCGTGGAAATAGCCCTTGAGAACAGGAATTTTGTTTGCCAGAATTGTTTCAGCATGTGTATCAGCTGTTGTGCAGAGTTTGCTTGGCCAGTTTTACTGGTAGCCTTTATCAGAAGAATATCAGAAAGCTGTCAAGTGCCTTGGAATTTTTGAGTATTTTACTGAGAATGAAGTTGCAATGTTTTTGCCAGAAAATAATCTGTACTTTTTGTATATTATTTGTGGAATGGGAAATTGTGATGTTATGTGCCGGTATTGTTTTGTTTTTTCCCTCAACAATTGATAAAAAAGCTATTGCTTTTGATTCCAGGAGAGTAAAGTATGTGCAGGCCTCTCTAGCTGTAATATAAGTTTTCTTGCAAAGTACACCTTTTTAACACACTCTGTGTGTTTTCAGTAACCTATAATCTAAACAGTGTTTTCTTCCAGCCTCCAGTAACCAAAAACCTAGTGACTAATTGCAAACCTGTGACTGACAGGATTCGTAAAGCTTACAAGGACAAAAATAAATACAGGTATGTTGTGGCAGTCCTGTGAAAAGAGATAAGGGTTGTAAAGCCGTAAGAGGGGGGATAAATACACACATAACTCAAGACTGCATGTCTTGTCATATGCTAACAAGTCTTAGCTCAACCTGTTTTAACAGTGGAACTAAGAAACATACTGTTGTTTAACTTATGTATGTTTCATTGTGCAGAGTGATGTGGATTTTTAGGTAGTTTGTTTAGTAGACTAAATATTTCCATGTTACTTGTGTCATCTTGGGCCCTTTCCTAATTTGTGTTGTACAACAGTAAGCCAGAGTATGTTTGGATGGCTAGAGAGTGAGTGCAGGTCAAGCAGCATATAAAGGAGGAAAGAGTCTTCCTGTACCTAGAAGTTGTAAATCTGTTTCATCTTTCCTTCTACTGGAGCTTAAAAAAAGAAAAGAACAAAAAAAGCATTTTAGTCTTAACTACCTTGTACCTTTCCTGTGAGGAGTGAGAGTGACGTGAGCTTTATAAATGGAGGAGGTTCTCAGGTGAGGCTTGAAAAAACCTTCAGGGTGCTTTCTTATATTAAGATAAGTAAGGTGAAAAATGTAAGTGTGGTACCTACCACTAGTAAGACTGTAAACCTGGGGTGAAATGCTCATATTTTATACGCTTTCTCTTAGAATTCAGATCTATGATTTGTAGGTGGTTACTAATAAACCTACAGAAAAGTGGTTCTATGCAACAGCATTAGCTGAAAAGATTAAATGTATTGATAGAAAGGAAATGGCAAATTCTAATTTCTAAGGTTGACCAGTCAGATTAGAAAAGTTGCTAAATAACGTTAAATACAAGATAAATATTTGTTGAACCAGACTTTAGGCTGTTTTATTAATGTAGAAATATTATTTTAACAATAAGGTTTGAAATCATGGGAGAAGAGGAAATTGCCTTCAAAATGATTCGCACAAATGTTTCTCACGTAGTTGGTCAGCTGGATGACATACGAAAAAATCCCAGGTATTCTGTTTCATGATTTGCATGAAGTTGAGATGGTTTCAATTTTCTGCTTTGATTCTTTAAACATTTTTGTATTTAAAAGATAATTTGTCATGTATTTCTAAACTATGTGTTACAGGGTAAAACCAATTTGAACCAAAAGTACTTCTGATCTTTTCTATTTGACTGAAGCTGACTCCTCTCTGTAATGCCAGGGGCTATCTCAATAATTTGTTACATTTTTATTTATCTAAAATCTTTGAAAACTTAGAAAATTCAGCTATTTTTGAAGCTTTCATTTTTGCCGTTCTAGAAGGCATACAGTTTATATTGCAGGCAATTTTATTTTAAAGGAAGAACTTTTTGACCTGCTTTATGCAGGTATTTTATACTAGGAGTTAGGTGTGGGTTGTTTTGTTATGAAATCAGTTTTGCATATTCATGGTGCTTTCATGCTCTTTTACAACAAGCAAAGAATCTTACTTCTGTCTTTAGAAAACCATCTTGCTTCTGTATTTAGAAAACCAGAGTTTTCTGCCAGTTTAATGAGTGTGGCTGCAAGAAGAGGTCTGACGACTGTCAAAAGGCGGAAGGTAGAACCAGGTACCTTGAGCCAGGGAAAGTGAAGCCTCCTCTTTTGGTCACACAAAGCTGTTGGGTAATCTCAGCTGCCTGGAAAGCTGTAGCATAATTTGTATTTGTAGATAAAGAGTAGATTTCCACTTCCCTCTCACCACTGTACTACTTTTGCTAGATTATTTATTCAGAAGGGAAAGGCTAGTGCTGAGACATTTTACAGCTGCTGAAGGTGGTTTGTATCTATTGCTATTCCTTTCAAAGAGTGCCTTCTGGCCACATAACTCCTGCATTCTAATTGCCACAATGATCCATTTTAAAAGAAAAGTTGGCAGTACTCTAGCTCATCCTGCTGCTTCCTTTTCTTTCTCTATTTCTTTGACTGCTGGCTACAACTTGTTTTTTTTTAAAGGTAGGGGCAATTTCAAGTCTTGTTAGGCTCAGAGAGGCCTGAGTAACCTAAGTTTCTCACCTTCAGTGTTCATGAAGTGAGATGGAGTTGATTACCTGGGCTCTGTTCCTGTACAGTACAGTGCAGTACTGTAGTCATATCTTAATCTCCATTAACAAAGGAGAGCTGGCACAGTTATGTAGGCATACCATTTCCTTCTCTTTGCCATGTTTTCCTTGCATACAAACCAGTAATTATACCCAGTCTCTAAAGCAGATTTTTAGTGCCTGTCTTGGAATGAACTAAAAGTGTCATTCATTTACTGATCTCCCAAATATGTTTGGTTTGCACCTTTAAGGCAGAGTGAGTGTTCATTGTCTAGGCATTAATTCTGGAATATCCAAGGGAATACCATGTTTGGTTTCTTTTGGATGAATTTAAACAGTCTTTCCATTAGAAATGGACTAATATCCTCGTCCATCCCATACTTTGTTTTGGTTTGCTGTGTATAGCAACCTCTCAGTCTTTACGCTGCATCTCTTTTTGGTGAAGCTAAACAGGGATATACACTCTAGGAGTACAGCTACTGCATTCTCAGGGCTAATGAGCTGCCAGTCCAAGGGACAAGGTCAGGGATAGTCCAGAGTAAACTCCCAAAATGCTTATAGTGTAGCCATGATTGCCATAACCAGCTGCTTTGCATAGTATTACTTGATACAGGAGATACAGCCTGCTTGTTTTTGGACAGGCATATTTTTTCTTCTCAGATGTAGCAATTTGAATGACTGTATATCTCCTGCTCGAAATTGTCTAGAGCAAGGTTAGCAATTATGCCAGATGCAGTACGTTGCCTTTCAGTGCTAATTCCCTGTGTGGGCTGATATACAAGCTCCAGAGTTCTGCTTATTTCCAGATTCCTGTAGGAAGTCTGAACTTTGCTCTTTGAAAGAGCACACCATGCTATAGAGAATACAGCTGACCAGAGCTGCTTATTTACAAAGGTTAGCAGTGACAAGGCATATGTCACCAGATATGATTTCTGCCTCTGGGGAAAATGTAGGGGTCTTGTATCTCAGTATAAATAAGGCACATAGCCTTGCCCAAATATGGGAAAGGGAATTTTTTTTGTCAAGCACCAGGTCAGCGTGGCCAAGAACACACAGCAGTCTAGCACACTAGCTGCTGCTTCAGTTTCAATTATTTACAGTAATTTGGTTGCATGTTTCTTGCCTGAGAAATAGCTCTCTGCAGGAGCCACTATTGGGAGCATGCTTGTTTGGTCACAGTGATTTCCATGTAAATTCTATCCAAATTGTTGTTGTTTGTATTTTGGTTGGTTATACAAGTCTAGCTTTGGGTCTGTGATTCGACAGACCAATTTATATATGTTCTCAGTAAACCAAAGCCTACGGAC
Source organism: Callaeas wilsoni (assembly GCA_013398955.1). Classification (NCBI taxonomy): domain Eukaryota; kingdom Metazoa; phylum Chordata; class Aves; order Passeriformes; family Callaeidae; genus Callaeas; species Callaeas wilsoni. The sequence continues at coordinate 36,342 of VWPU01017407.1, forward strand.
CAAGCTTTGACCTCTCTTATACAATCTTACATAGTTTTTATGTTGGTTTTCTCTAAAGAATTCAGCATGCACACTAAAATATTAATAATTTAGCATGTTTCTCTCCTACAGTGGAGCACACTTTGTTATTGAAGAGACTTTACTCATGATAATTCAAAACGATAAAAATCCTTACCCAGATTGTAATGCTCTGTTCACTGGGCTCTGGGATGGTGCACACTCTAGTGCCCATTAGATGGCAGCATTATATTACTGGAGATGTGGCCTGTCACTGGATTCCTCTGAGGTTTTGACTTGCTGTCAACCTTAGAGTTCTTAGAATTAAAATAAAATTAATTTTAAAAAATGCAACAGTAAAAATTCTGTTTGGCTTTAAAAGGTTATCGTTTCAATTTTGTTTTAAAGGATTATGTTTGTGTTACTGGTTTGGCAATACCTTTGGCAATACCATATTATCAAGGAAATATTCTAACAGTGTCATCTTTTTTTCTAGAAAATTTGTTTGCCTAAATGACAATATTGATCACAATCACAAGGATGCACAAACAGTGAAAGCAGTGCTTAGGGATTTTTATGAGTCAATGTTTCCCATACCTTCCCAATTTGAACTGCCAAGAGAATATCGGAATCGTTTCCTTCACATGCATGAACTCCAAGAATGGTATGTTCCACAAGTTTTTTTTCAAGTTATTGTAGTGCAACGATATCTAGTTACCTAAGATATTGGTAACAAGCTGTTTTTCCCCAAGTGTTGTAATGAAAGTCTTAACAGTGAAAATAACATGGTAAGATTTGAATGGACTAAAATTTGAGGTCTGCAGGATCTGGGTTTTTCTAGTGCTTATGTAGTCATTAACATTTTATCAATTGGTCCTAACCTACTGCAAACAAAAGTTGTTGGTTTGTTCCTTTGGGGTTTTAAAAATAAATCAGGAATTCTGGCTTTCTTTAAATGTAGAAAAACCCTCAAACTGTTGTTACGTTTCTCACTAAGTGATTTTTAAAAATCTGTCACACAGCAATAACCATCTGGATAATAATCACAAAAGATATATGTGTGTCTCATTTTTGCATAATATTTAAATTTTTTGTGTTTGTCTCTTGCCATTTTATAAATAACAAGAAATTGGAGTAGCTGACTTGAGAAGACAAGAAAAGTGTTGACAGATACAGTGACAAAAATTACACAACATTAAAATAAGTAAACCTGTTGCTGATCAGCAAATCATGAGAAATAGCTGTTAAGAAGAAAATAGAAAATATTAGAGGAACTGTAGAAGGAGTCAGAAGGATTGTAGGTGTAATTGTGATGCTACAATCCCTGCTGTAGTAGTGACGGAGGGAGCAGGGGGCAAACGCCTTCCAGCAGTTATCTTTAGAAATTTGTGCTGGAGGAGTAGACATAGTGTTGGCTCCCTTTTTGAGACCTTCCAGCAAAACTTTTTGTAGCTTCAAAAAGACACTTTATTTTGAATTGTTGGTAGCCAAAGATGATTCTGCCAGGGTGGGTTAAGTGATAAGTGCTGATGGAAATCAAAGTATTTTCAGAATCACAGGACAGCCCAGGTTGGCAGGGACCTCAAGAGATCATTAGGTCCAACATTTAATGGGAAAAAATGCCTAGATGAGACTGTCTCCTGCCAGCTCTCAAGTGTCCTGGCTACAGGTGTGTAACTGTAGCACATAAGGGATTGGGTGAAAAAGGACATACTCAGTGTGACTCTTTCCTTCCCTGCTTGTGGCTGCAGACCCATAGTTGCCACAAGTAGATGTGGCACCTGGGGACGTAGTTTAAGTGGGGACTTGGCAGCAAGTTGCACTTGATCTTCGAGGTCTTTTCCAACCTAAATGATTCTATGATCTAGCACCTTGAGCAGTCATATCTTGGAAACGTCCAGTGATGCAGACTCTACCGTGTCTTTGGGGAGACTGCTCCAGTAAATGATTGTTTTGACTGTAAAAAAAATTTCCTTATATCAAGATGAAATCTCTCCCAGTCCAAGTTGTAGTTGTTGCCCCATCTCCTCTCTATGTGGTTCTTTGTGAAGAGAGAGCCTACAGCCTCTTTTTAGTCATCCTTTAAGAACTGAACAAAACTTTCTTTGTGTGTTTCATGGAAACTCTTTAAAGTTTAAATATTTGCATGTATGATATATGAAGCTGTTTTTCTGTTCCCTTCTTTCTTTGTCCAGGAGGGCATATAGAGACAAGCTCAAATTCTGGACCCACTGTGTTCTAGTAACACTTATTGTATTTACAGTCATCTCATTTTTTGCTGAACAGGTAAAGTTAATGTCTTCTTATCAAATCTGTATAACACTTAACAGATTGTGCAATCTTCAGGATAGCATTGGATGTATGTTTTAAATAGGTTTTGAAGAGTAGCTAGGATTTTTCCTTCATAAAAGAAGTAAAGATGTTACATGACTCATGATTAGGTTGCTTTAATTTTTAAGTCACCATGTTGAGATTCCTTGAAAAGAGAGTCATATGGGGAGAAGGAGAGTGGCCCCTTTTCAGGTGCCTTGTGACAGTGAAGTCCATCACCAATGTGCTAAATTTGGATGCTCAGATTCAGTAATTGTTTTTGAAATTCTTGATCTGTTAACATACATATTGATAGACGTGTATAGTAAGTTAAGAGGAAGGAAAATTAGTCCAGAAGGGAATCTAAGTTACTTAAAGGCCTTATCAAAATCTCTACCCTAAGTAATTGCAATGACTCCTACTGAATTCAAAAGGTTTTGAATCTGACTCAAGGAGAAAAAACCCTCGACTTCTGCAAGCTTAAAATGGCTTTCTTGAACATGATTAGTCCTGCTAAACTCAGAGGGAGTCAATGGAACAAATCATATGGGTAATTCTTTGCAGGTTGGGGCCTTAAGTAACACTTTCCGTGGTCTGATGAAGAGGGTGTAATTCTTGAAAGGTTGGCTTTTGATTATTATTTTTTTTCCCACCTGTAACTTTTGCATGACTCTTTCCCTTGATTTTCAGCCTTTTGTATATATTAGAAAACTCCATTAGTAACTTGGTTTTGGAAGGGGATACAGTTAGGAATATAAATAGCATTTTAAGATGCCAGCATTTTATTGATCTTTTAAAAGTAGAATGTAGCCCGGTGTTAATTTAAATACACAAATAACCTTTAAAATAATCAGAATAAAGTCATGGTGTATTTCTCACTTTCCTCTTGTATTCTGATTATTGAGAAGTCTAGTGGAAATGTGCACATCTATTAGATGAATTGGAGTAAAAAATGCCTTTCCTGCGTAATGAGAAAATAAAAAGTATGGTATTGAGTATTTACCATGGGTAGTACAGATTTGATAGTTTCTAGGATGAAAACCTGACCAGCTGTGGACCTTTAGCCCAGCAGAGAACTACATTCTGTATTTTTTTCTCTCCTCAGCTAATTGCACTTAAACGAAAGATTTTTCCAAGGAGAAGGATCCAAAAAGAAGTTGGTCATGAAAGAATCAAAGTGTAGAAGAGCTTTATTTTGGAGATCAGTCTACCTCAAGCTGTGATTAAGCATTTTAAATGTCTTTCATAAGTGTCTTTTGTGGTTTGCTGTTTAACTACGTTGATATGAAGAAAAACAATCATGCACCTGCATTAGATTCTCTGCAGTACTCTTCGTGATATAAAAGCTGCTGGAGCTGTGACAATGCAAAATAACAATAACAAATAATTGCAGGACACCTGTACATAGGCAGTTTTCAACAGATCTTACTTTACAACTCTTAGTTCATGGCCATGTTATCCTTTTTTATAAAAAGGGTTACCTAAATAAATGTAACTGCATTTATTGCAGTGGATGTTGCCAACTAGATAAAATGTTGGAAGGAAAAGTTGTTTGGGATCAGCTTAAGAAGTCCTTGATCTTGCATTCCAAAGCATTTTGCAAATCTCTGTCATTGCTGCTTTTTTTAGCCCTCTGGGGAAAATTGAGAATTATGTAACTTGTCATTTTAATTCAGTATACATTTATAGATGTTGACAGTCTTTAAAGCACAGTGACAATTCATCTCCCTATTTGTAGTGTGTAATTGGGATTTGAAAGAAAGGTATGCTACTAAAAAATTACACCATAACAGCATCTAATGGTTTATTTGAAAGCTATTTTATATCTGGTGTATTATAGTCCAAAGAATACACAAAGAAATGGTGTTATTTGCTGGCTTGACTACAAAGAGGGGATTGTAATCAAAGGAAAATGATCAAGGTAAAATATTTTACAAGCATTGCAAATAAAAAAGCAAAAGTGCCTCTATATGAATGGGTAACTCTTTCAAAGTAGAAAAGTATGGGGAGCAGCGTTTCACTTCATAAAACAATTATTTATACTGACATACAGAGCTGTGGTGTTTTTAAATTTAACAGGGTTTGGCCCTGTATTTTACTGAGATATCAGAGTAGTGTGGTTTTATGTGGGAAAGGGTACTGAATCTTTTCAAGCAGAAATTTTTGGTGGTGTATCTTCACTTAATTGTATTAGCAGTACTCAAAAAGCATTAATTTTTGTAATCGGATGATGTACAAAATGTATGTGCATATGTATTGTAAGATACTTGGCTTGCTTTGGAATTAACTAAAACGTGATGAAAGTTTTGTCTGTCGTTTCTGTTTCAAAGTCAACCAAAAGCTTACGCGTTAGGGTAAATTAGCAAGGAATCTATGACTCTTTATATGGAACGTTCTTATTTTTCCCGTTAAACACCTTCCGGCTGCAGTAATTTCACACTGATCAGAAGCCCGGATCCGCTCTCAAAGCGGGATGAAGCCTTTGAGCGCTCTGTGGCGGCCGCCGCCCGGCGCGGCCCCGCTCCTGAGGGCCGGCAGCGCCGCCGCCCTGCCGCGCTTCCCGCCCTTTTTCCCGCCCTTTCCCGGCGGCGAGAGGCGCTGAGGCGGCGCCGCGCCCGTCCTGCCTGCAGGAGCCGCGGCAGGGGCGTGAGGGCTGCCAGGGGCTCTGGGGCTTTGAGGCCAGGGGATTCCCTCTGCTGCAACGGGACCTGCTGAACGCCGGTCCCTGCCGCCTGTGCCTCCCCTCAGAGTGCGGCCGCTGAGGGCGCAAGTCTCCCTTGCTGCTCTGAGGTGGGTCCCCACGGTGAAAAGCCCCACGCAGGAAAGTCACACAAGTACCGGTTTGTTTCGTAGCTTTTTGGGGCAGAGTGGAAAAAAAGAGGTGAGTTTCTCTAAAAATCACTGTTAAAATACACGGCTGTGGGTTGAAGACACTCAGATCGGCTAAAACAGGTACCTACACGGGATGGGCGAGGGCTGCGTGGGCTTGTGAGGTGGCAGGAATGTTTACATCTGGGTGAGGGGGACTGAGAAGTTCTCCTTTGTAAACTGAGTTTTAGTACAAAGAAGAGTGTCTGTATGTCAGATAAAACAGATGCTTGCAGTTCAAAAAGTGCCTTTGCCACACAGGGACAGGCACAGCCAGGCACTGTATGGATCAGCACTCTCCTCCTTTACATCATATTCTCAACACTCAGAGTAGTCAAAAAGCAGGTTAAGTCTTGACAATTTTTTCTTGTTTGAGGATAATTCTAATGCAGGGGCTTTTGATTTTCCAGTCAACAAAGACACTTTTTTTACTTTTTTAAAGACACCTGTAAAATCTAAAATTCTTCATGCTACATAGAGAAGCATCAAGCTCAGAAAAAGCTGGGTATTAAAAAGCACTGTTCCTTCCTTAGCATAGTGTAGCCGTGTTGTACAGATCCATGGAATTTGGGATTAAGAATCATTTTCACAGCTACTGACAAATAACTAAAATTAAAAACCAAACCAGAAATAGGAAACAGGTGTGTGAGAGAGTTGTTAATGTCAGGGGGACTTCACAGTCCTTGAAATTCCAGAGATGTTCAATGGAGTTCTCAATTTCTGTGTATGAACTTAATTTTCAGGTCTGTCTCTTCCCTGGCTAGTGGAAAACCTACTGATATTTTGAACTGTGTTGAATTGTGTCTAGAATGAGAGGTTTACTAAAGAAAATAAATGAATAATTTTTTTAAGAGGGTAGACTTATGTGTAAAAAGTTTGCCAGTGTAGGAAGGGCCTTACTTACATTACAGAATGCAGAGGTATAATAGCTATAGAGAAAGATAAATCAGAACCTGGAAGTTGCCCAGGACTTTAAAAAATGGCATAAGCATATGTATATTTGTCTTTACAGTGTGGGATGGCTTGTAGAATCACATTGTTCTCTGTGGTGTATCATTTCTCTATTTTGGACAGTAGAATATTGGCGTAGCTTTTGGGGAATGCAGTACTGGATATGACAAAATGTGTAATGAAGCTGATCTGGCAGACATCTTTAGAGAATGGATAATTTATCTTTTATTTTCCAGCAGAATCAAGTATGTTCCTAATAGCCCTGGCATTATTTTTAGCATGTTCTTAAAAGCATCACTGATGGGTAATGCTGTGGAATACCTCAAAACTAAACCAGTTTGACTTGCGTATCTTTACAGGTGCAGACTGTTATAGAGATATCCGTAACAGGTCCATGTTAGCATGAAAATGTATTTATTTTCAATTTATTGTGGGGGAAGTTATGTGACAAATACAATACATTGTTTCAGTGGGAAAAGATCTCACTATGGCACCATCAGGAAGAAAGCATGGAGGAAAAGCTGGTAAACCAGCACAGGAAGATCAGACCATACCTCCTTATGACTTTGAGGAGGAAAGAAAAGAACTGAGTGGATCAGAGGAAGATATTAGAGAAGGTGCTTATCTGACTTTTTCAGCACATTTGTAAAATGTGAATTTTATCCCTTTGTGACTATGAATAGAGAGGAAGACACTTCTGAGTCAGCCAGGGACTGAGCAAAGCGTGGTTCATAATGCCTGAGACCACCAGGCTCCTACTGGGTCGTTTTGATTGGCAAGAGAAGCGAGCCCAATGGAACAGCTCTGTGTAGTGCACTGTTATGTCTTGAATTGCAGGTGGAGTCCTCACCAGAGCAGAATTTTATCACGTGGTTATGTTCCCTTGCTTTAATGCCCTACCTTTCTGTCACATGGCAGCACAGAACGTTGTGAGGGCAGGGCAGGGCACAAGAGCTCTGCCTGCTTGTCTGGAGTGTTGCATTGGGGAGGGTTGTTGGAGGATTAAGAGTACTTCGGGAAGGATCTGAACCAAAGAAAAGAAAGGAAGAAGTAAAGAAAGCTGAGGCAAAAAGAAATAAATCAGCTGAGGGATTCTTGTTTAACTTTGAGGGAATATCATAAAAAAGTGGACTTTGCTTAAAAATACAGTTCTCAACCATCACCTGATAGTTTATTGTAGTGTAACTCCACTTCTGAATTTTTGTGTTTTAGCAGTTATCTCTGGGCTAGTTTCTCATTAATTTCTCCCCTTCATTCATTTAGACTAAATTCCTCATTAACAGAAATCTGACAGCCAAGGATTTTAATTTTCAAAATAATATAAATATCTATTTGTGGTTTTGCTTTTTAAAGGCACAGAATTACAGTAACTTATTTTACAGTAAAATTGAGATTGGACTTTATAAATTTTTATGTCATTTTTAGCTTTCTGATGATTGCTATATTGTGAGTTGAGAGTAATGGTGTAGTAGTGGACAGAGAAAATAAAACTGTTTGGGACCAGTGTAGAGAACTCAAAGCAGTGCCAGCTCAAATCTGGCCTTGCAGAATAATCCACCACCACCTGTCAGCTCCAGACTCAAAGTTACAGGAGCTGCCCGTGTTACTGATGGGAACTGAGCCCCATGAGACATGGTCAGGGAAATGGCATTACAGAAAAGTAATTACATTTTTAGTAACTCAAATGACCAATGCAAAATTTATTTTTGTAAATATTTCTATAATCCTTCTTAAGGTGACACACCAGTAATGGACAAGCATGGAAAGAAAAGACCTCTGGTGACTAATCATGTGGTTGCAGATGATGTGGGGTAAGGTTAGATGTTTGGGGGCTTTTTCCAAAACCAGCAGTTCTTAAGTAGATACCAACTGCAGTTATTCAGTATGCTTATTTTTACTTTGTTTGGGTTTGGTTTGGGGTTTTTTTAGCATTTGATACAAAAATCAAGGGACAGAAAATACAGTAGTTGTAGGTAAAAAAAGAAAATGTAGCATTTAAAAATATTAGTTCTTCAGTTTCTTTGTAGATAATTTTGAATGTGCAGAAAAATTTGATATATTTGTGCGAGTTCTTAAAATTTTTTGTATATTTTTTATATTTTAAAATGGTTGATAATTTCATTAAATTTCATCCATTTTTTTTTCTCTGACTTCAGTTGCTTGAAGCTATTACTAATACTTTAAATGATCCAAATACTGCATGAAAAATAAATTATTTTACAGATAAATCTTACAAAATTTAATATTCATGGGCAGTGTAAATGTAATAAAAAAGTATATGCTGAAATAGTTTTCAAGCAAATTGTAACTGTTGAGTTGAAGATACTGTTTTTACTGTATTGTAACACTGCCTTACACACTGGTGTTACTGTCTTAACTATGCTGTAAAAACAACCCTGATATTATTTGCCTTGGATTTTTTTTACCATGCCAGTCATGCTAACTGAGATGGACTTGTTTTCATTTGATGTTCCAAATACCCTTTGTTTTCTTTGTTATAGGAAATAATCAATTTTATTTACTGACTGCCCTCACTCAAGACCCTTTAAATGCCTAATAGTGTACTGGGGAGTCAGCTAATAGATTCTAGCTTTTTTTTTTTTTAAAGCAAATTAATCTGAAAAAAAACCTCTCACAGGAGGAGAAAAGGAATATAATTATTTTATCTTATGGCAGTGGCAGTTCTGTCACTGCTTAAAAGTAATAGGCATATTAATAACATTAGTTTTAAGCATATACAACAGGTCTTACTCTAAAGTCAGAAAATGGGCAAATAAAAATTTGAAACACTATTTTGTAGGGGTGAAGTACAGAATATGTTGGAGAGATTTGGAGGTAAGTACATTTACATTCTAATAAATAAAAAAATAGTTGCAGAATTGGCAGTAATAACTCACCATAAAATAACTTTCAAGACTTTTGTAAAATGACCAGTGTCTGTAGCACGTTTCAGCATTTCTGAATAAAGCTAGTTTTCAGGAAAAAAAAAAAGTTATATCTAAGGAGAGCAAATGGAAAGGAGAGAATAACTGCCTATAAATGAGTCACAGCTTGTAAGTGTAGATAATTACAAAGGAAAAGGGGAAGATGCATGAGTGCTTTGGATAATCAATTCCAATTTTCAGATGAAGTTTAAGAGGTAGTAAATATATTGTAGAGAAAAGGGACAATAGGAGTTTGCTGTTGGTCTCATTTAATTTTTTGTTACACTGACATAGAGGATACTGAGGACGGCAAGACTTGAGTGAGAAATAAGGGGAATGTAAATGTTAATATAAGCAGCAAAAGAGAACAAATAGTTCTAATTCTAGATAAGCAATTTTGGAAGTAGAGTTTAGTTGTGATACAGAATGAGAGCGCAGTCTGTACTTAGCACTTCCAAAAATCTAGGGAAGAGGGAATCAGCAGGTAAGAGAATTTCAGCAGTCAGAAGGAATATGAGTTTCTAGAAGAGCCAGATAAGGAGGGTAAGTAATACCAGTCATGCAGTGATGAGAGATTTGTGTGTGTCACTGAGCAGGATTTAGTATAGTCGTAATCAGATCCTCAGGTGGCTTTACCTAGTTAAATTACCAGCTGAATTCTAGATAGCTGACAGGTTAGAGAAAAAACACTTTGAACTTGAACAGAATGTACAGTACCCATCACAGAGTAAGCAAACATCAAAAAGCCATGGAAGGAAGGGAAACCATCTTAATGCCAGCATTACACACTTAATAGCTGATTTATGCTTTCATTGTACGTAATAAAAGAAACCTGTACAGGGTCATTACTTGCATGTCAAATTTAAGGTGAAAGAGGAGCTAAAGTAACTCCTTAATCCACAAATTAGGACTTTTGGCTGTCACAAAATTACATATTTTGTATTACATATTAGAATGGTTTTAGAGATCTGGCAATTTAGATGAAAGAAGGATTTCAATGTTAAAAAGTTATGATTGCTTGTAATTTAAGACTCAGAAAAGGGAAGAAATGAAGGACAGAAGGAGGGAAAATGAATGGATCAGAGAGAGGATGCTGTCTGCACAAAGTAGTGGGTTTGGCATTAGCAGGGGCAGATGCCTCAGCAAATTAGAGAGGTTTGACAGATGTGTCCTGAAATCAGTGAGAAGGAAAAGAAATTACAGTATTAACCTTAAGCTGTGACTTGTTAAATCTCCAGATGTAAATTAAACTGAAACAAACACAGCAACTTACATTAATACTTAAAAAGTACTGTCTCTCTGAAATATAAAAAAATAATTTATTCATTCAGTTTGTTCACAGTGATAGGAACTACATACTAATCTTAATTTATTTCTGAAATTCACGTAATTTGCATATTACTCTGAAACAGGTGTTGGTTAGGGCGTGTGTGGGGCATAAGGAAGCAGCATTCACACCAGTGCCACCAGCAGGCTGAGGGACACTCACCACACCAGTCCAGAGCACACAAGCTTCTTGTCACTAAAACACCTCATGTGCTTCTCCGAAGTGTAACTCATCAGCATTTCTAATACGTGGCACAATGCTTAATTCCTAAATATTTTTGACTTTCAGCTGACATTAACAAGGCTCTCTTAGCTAAGAGGAAACGATTAGAAATGTATACAAAAGCCTCACTCAAAACCAGTAACCAGAAGATTGAACATGTTTGGAAAACGCAGCAGGAGCAAAGGTGACATTTACTCTTGGTTTTCAAGCCTGTGGAACTAGATTCCCTTCTGTGTCACAGAATGGATAGTTGGTCTGTCATCTTCCAATTAAATAGCAAGTACTGTATCTACTGTTAAATATCTGCTCAGGGCCTCTGCTGCCTCCGATTGTGTCCACTTTGTTAATCTGACAGTAATAGTTTAGCACTTTCTCTTTTGAACAGAGAAATTTAAGATTTGGAACTCTGAGAGCAAGGTATGCTGAAGAGCTGGCCTTACTTTTATCTTTGTGGAAACTGACCTTTGATGTTATGTCTTTAAAACAATGTGGGGATTTTTTTTACACTTTGGAATTTTTTGTTTCTATGTGAAAACTGAAAAATATTCGGTAAAACTTTAATACCATTCTGGTTAAGAAAGAAGATAATTTTCACCTTGCTTAACATTCCTCTCACCTCTTAAGGCATATTTAATTACTACATCTGATAGTAGAAGTAGAGCAAAGTGAAAAAGGAGACAGGTAAAAACCAGAAGTCAGCAATACTTGTAGCTGTCTTGGTGTTGTTCTACATTTATATGTATTTGAAACTTGTATGGGCAAAATTTTTAAAAATAAGCTTATCAGTTTTGCATTATAAATCCCTTGTGTTAAAGCAAGCATCTGTAATTGGATTAGAAAAACATGGTAAAACTCACTGTTAGAAAGAAGAGTTATAATTTCTTTTTAACCAGTATTTTTTGGGAGTGCTGTCTCTTTACAGATATATATATAGATAGATATATTGCACATCCACTCAGTGTATGTGTGCGTTCAGTTTTTCAAAACATACAGTATTCAAACAGGGTCAGATGTCAAAATAGCCAATTTCTTTATCTATGCCAGCTTTTATTCTATTCCATGTGTATGTTGGACCTTGGCTTTCCCTGCAATTCCCTGTAGCATTTGTCATACTTACAGATAGTGTCTGTTTATAGGCAGAAGCTCAATCATGAGTTCTCCCAGCAGTTCCTGACTTTATTTCAGCAATGGGATGTAGATGTCCAAAAGGCAGAAGAGCAGGAAGAAAAGCTAGCAGTGAGTTGCCAGCATGGCTTGAGTTTCAATGTATTTTCCACAAGGAGGGAATATTGTTATTTAGATATTCAAGAAATGTAAAAACTCTTTATGTGGTTTGAACATCACTATGTGATTGTTTAAATTTTGGAAAGAGGGGTGCCTTTATAAACTTTATTGCAAGTTTATAAACACTGTTAAGTGATGCCCTAGGCTAGCATATGGCTTGAGAAAAGCACAGACCATTTAAGGAGAAGAAAGATGTGTGCTGTTTCTGTCCATCCATAGGCTTTGGGTTCAGGGAACAAAGGAATAAAGGAAAGTAGTTGTCTTTTAGCACACATTGCTTAAAAATATGCCTGCATATAATCAATGTAACAAAATTTGATCACAGAAAGAGGACAGGAGCTATACAATGGAATGTAATTATGTGATGTTCCTGTGTTTGTACTTCCAACACATTTGCAAGTTTTGCTTTTCCCTAGGTAGCACATTCCTCTAGGATACCCTAAGAAACTCTGGGGGCATAGCAATCCTCATGGGATTTTACAGGGATAATTCAGGCTGAGACCTCGGGATGTGACTTGGCACTTAACCCAGTCTTCAATCTTACTTTCATTAATAAGAGCCAGGGTAACTCTCCAGGCAGAGATTGACATTACAAGGCACAGATTTCCAGTGGAGGCAGAATTTCTGATTCTGAAAAATGACATTGGTGTGCTGTCCAAGCACTCTGGTTAAGAACTGATGCAACTGTGTTTTTCTTTTGCTTCTGCTTTAGAATATGCTTCGTCAGCAACAAAAAGTTTTTCAACAGGCAAGAATAGTTCAAAGTCAGAGACTGAAAACTATTAAGCAACTCTACGAGCAATTCTTAAAGGTAAATCTTTTTCTTGGAAGGCAGCTGATCCTTATCATATCACTTAAGAAAGCTGTATTAATTCAATGTTTTAAGTTGTTGTTTAGTATTTCTTTAACAAAGTAGCTAACATACAAGACAGCAAGCAAAAAAACCTGTTTTGAGTACAACCACACAAAAATTTTACCTTTTTAGTTAAAGGCTTTCCTCACAAGAGAAAATCTTCTGTGCCTTAACCATCTTCATGACCTTTTGCTGAGCTCTGTCCTGTATGTCTGTGTCTCTCTTGTACTGAGGAGTCTGAACCAGACCCTGCCCTCCAGGTGTGGCCTCACCAGCTGCATGGCCCCTAGTACACGGGGCAGATTCAAGTCCGTCAGTTTCTGACAAACCTTAATTTCTGTTCAAGTCATTTCCTAGCTGGTTTTGAAATTTCAGTTACAATAAGCTTGGTGTTTGGTTTGGGTTTTTTCCAAGTCTGGTAGTTGAGAAAAATAAATCTGAAATAGAGCAACTCTTGGTTTAAAATAGTCAGAATTTAGAGAGTATATTACAGAAGCATTAATAAATAATAGCTGTTCCAAAATGTCAAAGATGTCTTCATCAAAGAGGAAAAACTGCACAGAAGGTCAAGCAGTACTTTGATTTTTCTCCTCAAAGAAGATCAAAAGGTAGAAGTCAAGCCTCAAATAAGCTTAAATAAATACAAATTAAGGAAAATGCAGTTAGACACATACACAGAGGTAGATGTAGTTGTATGTACAAAAGGGAAGATAACCAGGGAGTTTTATTTGGCTTATTTGGGGAGAAGTGTGCAAAGAAACGTACTGGGGCTTATACTCCTCACTTCAACCTGCAAGGTTGTCATAATACTGATCCCCTGGCATTCCTGACAGATGTCTGTTCAATCTCCTCTTGCAGAACTCTTTATCTTAAGTGACATGCAGAATAAGTAGCTGAGACCTCACAGAGGCTGACTGGAGGGTTCTATTTTCTTCTCAGGGTACATACTGTGCAAATAGGAATGTAGACTGGAGTAGGAAGTCCTGTATGATTTCCTCAAACTTAACAGTGATCCTTGTAAAAATTAAATTGTAGTATGAATAATGATTGGTTTGTTTGGTTGTTTTAAATTAACCCCTTGACATTGAGGAGTTCTGAATTAATATTATCCTTAACTTCAGAGCATGGAAGAGCTGGAGAAGAGCAATGAAAATCTTCTAGCTGGTGCCCAAAATGAACTTCGCAAGGAAATGGCTATGTTGCAGAAGAAGATTATGATGGACACTGTAAGTACCAGATCTATGAAGTTAGTTAAATGCAAAAATAGAACATTCAATTAAAAGTCATACGACATTAATTTAATTCAAAGGAATCATATTGATACAGCATTTGTCCAGCATTGTCTCCTTTTCTTGTGACAGCAACAGCAGGAGATGGCAACTGTTCGCAAGTCTCTTCAGTCCATGTTATTCTGATGGCTCAGTGGAGGAGTAACTTCTACCTAAGTAACATGATACAAGTACAAGCATTAGAAGGATGTTAAGATTTAAATGTTTCAAGGTTCCTATCAAACTCTTTCCTGCATTGTTCTAATCTTGTCTGTTAATGTTGTAAGGACATATCTTAGTAAACTTTCATTACTGGGAGGCAGTATGGACCCCAAACCATTCACTGTCTGTCCAGTTGATTTTTAACTATTTTGTGTCCACTTCTAATAGCATTGGACTGTTTAAATTGTTTCACTTTTTCTAATGACAAACTGTAACAAGAGGAAGAATTAATGAAAAATGCATTACCCAGATTTTACATAATAACTTGAGGCCTTTAGGTACATTGTGCAAATAGAAGCATTCCTCACAAGCTGCAGATTTTCACAGTTTCAGCATTTATTCTGATATATTACCAGTTATAAAAATTCACAGGGTATGACATAGCTCAAATAGAATTGTTTAATGATGTGTATTATGATAAATTACAGTAGATTTTGTTAACTCTGTTTTTAGTCTAGGCATTGTACTATCTTTGTATTACTAAGAGATTTATAAACTGCTGTCATTTGTCCAGGAAACCGGGGTTTTTTTTAGTTAAATGATGAGCTTAATGTATCAGCTCAACTAACAATAATTAAACATTATGCATTTTGGGGTATATACTTTTTGTAGAACCACTGCTAGAAGAAGTCTACCTCATTTATTCAGTAAGGCTATTACAAGCCTTTGAGATGGAATATTACTTTTTGCAACTCCAAATGACTAGCAATTTAGGGAGGCCTGAGTTTTAAGGGTAAAGCATTTATCTCTCATGTATGTCATGACATTAAATAAGTATAAATGAAACAATTGGCTTAGTGTGCATGCAGTTTGTTTTTCCAGAAAACCATTACACCTGAATATCTACTTTTACAAATTAGGTAGTTGCCAACATATTTAATGGTTTGATTTAATACAACAGTAGATAAAACAAAATCCATCCACACACCCACACACACAAAATGTGATGTTTTCACAACAATGTGTTTCAAAACCATATTCTTCTTCTCAGCTTACTAGCATTTTTTAGGTCAGACTTAAGTAATTTGATGATGGTTCTCCAGGTCTGGAAGCCAGGTTAGTGATGGCTAACTTGCAGAAACTTCAGCTATTAGGTTGTAATGAGTATGGAACTTGGTGTTGTGCCTCCGCTAGGATTCAGGACAGGAGCAAACATGGAGGTTACACTGCTACACTGATGCATGAGGCAATGTGGGCCTCTTGTGGGTAACCAGTAGCCAGGCTGATTTGTAACCACTGAGTCTCAGCCCTCTAAGGACAATTACAGGAGGCTATGAAATAGGTGACAGGGTCTGCTTCAGATCTTCAATAGGAGGTTATTTGTTAGCACTGCCTCCTGCTTCTGGTTTTATTTGTTAGTATTGAGTCCTAGGTCTGGTTTTCTGAGTGACTTCTGCATTAGTTTCCTATCATCTACATACCTCAATCATATCCTTAAAACTACTTATACCTCCTATGCCATGACACAGTTCTGACCATTGTGGAGAACACACCCATCTCACTCTAAAGATGTTGCCTGTGTCTTTTCATCAGGTGGTGAATTTGCTTACATTATTCAGCCACACTAAAATGGTCATTACTATCTTTTCTGTTTGACCAGGCCCTGGGTTCAGGCTAAATTCACGTGCAGATGCTGTCATTTCCAGCCTCAAAAAGGAGTAGTAGAATTCATTCCAAATTGATATTAGTCACTTGGAGTTTAGTCCTTTGGCAGTGACTGTTACAGTTATCCCTCAAAAGGGTCATTATATTCTTCTTAGCATCCACCACCCTCCTGCCTATTTTGTTCCCTCCAGACTAGCAGACAATACACCACTTTAAAAGTTCCTTGAATGCCTCAGGAAGTATTTTTGAATTAAAAAGCAGGTAGGAAGCTGCAGTGGCAGTATTTTTTAAAAATACCATGGCATTCTTTATTGGACAATTCAGGAAGGACTTCATGAACTCAGAAGCTCAGGTACATATCAGCAACTGGAAGTAGTAATGCACACTTACATTCAACAGCTTTTTACATAAATCATATTCAAATAGTACCTGTTAGAAGGAGCTTAAGCTTATAGGGCTTGTGTGCAAGTAATAATTTTTTCACACAGACAACAAGCTACTTTGATTCAGCTTTTCTCTAATGGCAACAGCCCTGTTGTTAGACATATTATGTTACCCAGTGGGTCTGTTCTTAAAGGAAGAGAGAGGCATCTGATATTGGGCCTGGGTTCCTGTTTTGGAGAGTTTTACATTATGGTTCCATTTTGTGCTCTTTTTGTTTGGATAAAGTACAGTGGTAGCTACGAGACAGTAGGATCAATTGTAAGGTAAATGAACACAGTGATAGCAAAAACACCACAGAGGGAAATACAGAAGGGTGGGCTGCAGTGCTGGAGCCACAGACATTAAGTTTATCAATGAAATTTGTCATTCACTTGCACAGCCTTACAGATACAAGTTAGGGTGCCTAAAGTTAGAGTCCGCTCTTTACACAGCTACCTGTAGACTAGATAAGGATGAAGTACAATGAGACTTCTTATGGCTACAAAACCAGAAACTGGCCTTGAAAGCGAGTACAAGCTAAAGTTTTACGTGGTAGCAGTAGGTTATGTACTCAGATACTAGAGAATGCATGAATTCTAAAGGCACTCATAACAGTACTTTGAAGTAAAAGAACCTTTTCCTGACCTGTATGTCCTTTATCTAC
Organism: Callaeas wilsoni; assembly: GCA_013398955.1. Lineage (NCBI taxonomy): Eukaryota > Metazoa > Chordata > Aves > Passeriformes > Callaeidae > Callaeas > Callaeas wilsoni. The sequence continues at coordinate 53,260 of VWPU01017407.1, forward strand.
TGATGCAACAGCTTATTCCTTAGAAGTACCAGAAGACAGATTGAGTGATTTTTACCTCATGGCTGCCTCATTTTACCAGTCTTAATAATGCAGGACTGAATTAATTGGTACATCTGACAACCACTTCAGAGCAGTTCCAACAAAACTTTAGAAACTAATGCTACAAGATTAGACACTTGGGTTAGGGAAATGTGAAATTCCTCTTCAAATTCTGGTTGGTAGCACCTTGGTTTTCATTCTACATTCACCAGAAGAGAAGTACAGAATTAAAGTTACCTAACAAGAAATGGCAACATTTTCAAATGTAGTATTTGTGGTCTGAAACACAGGGAAATACATACTGGTTCAAAAGTATTGGTACAACAGCATCTGCAGAACTTTGTATCTACTAATTCTAACATCTGGTAACATCTGAAACACAGTAAACTTTCTCATAAAACTGTTTTCTTCAAAAGCTTAATCTGTCTTCCCAAAAACAGGGAGGCTGCTTCATTCAGCATTCCCCTAACTGCTTCTTCTCTTGTCCTTGACTTATTTAATCAGTCATTATGGTTTTGAACCTGCTCAGGAGCTTGATGAGATGAAATTCTGAAGACATGTATATGAAGATGAGCAGCAATCTGTAGGCACACACCACTGGCATATCTCAGCATATCAAACAACGATATGAACTTCAAAAGAACAAAACAGAACAGGTTAAAAAAAATCCTTTTTTTTTTCAATTGTCCCTACTATAAATATGCTATACTTTAATCAGAATTTATCCAAGTGACAAGCATAACATACATACATCATTGTAACATGCAGTTACAAAGTGGTCCAGTTTAGAATTAAAAATAAAACCATCACAAAACCCCAACATCCTAACAGCACTAAATACTTATAAGATCTGACAAAGAAACATTCATCTGCAGTTCATAGACTGACTTTAAAAAACCCACATGGACTACAGCATAATTTCAGGAGAGATTTGTAAATTTACTTTCTCATCTCTGTTTTAAGGAAAGCAAGCGAGTCAGTTCCCAAAAACATGTTTACATGGTACCCTGGCACTCCCTCCACAGTGACAGCTGAAATGTGAGCAAGTCAGAAATGGCAGAGCAGAATGACAGGGACAACTCTCAATCCATTCCTTAAAGCATGGTCCAAACAAAAAGTATAAAACACTTACCAATGCTATCCACAGAACAATATATTCATCAATGAAACTGTTGAAGTACTGGTCCAAAAACAGAAGTCCTGGCCCAATAAATGCAGAGTCCTGAAGACAAATTTCACTTTTTGTCATGTGAGCCACCTATGAAAAAAAAAAAGAAAAAAAATAAAAAGTGCATCCCTGCAAGATTGGTGTAACTACCAGCAAGCAGGCATCACATCCTTGCCTAGCAGTGCTCTCTTGGAAGTTACATCTATAAGTTACATCTATACCCGTGCACTTCAGCTATCTGCAGGGGTTCCCCACTCTTTAATTTTCCAGCACTATAGTCAAAGGATAAGACTATGCAAGTGTATTACTGAAAATTAACACTATCCACTTGAAATATTGTTTTCAAGTCTAACTTGAAAATTTTGGCTTTCGCTAGCCAAAAACTAGAGAGTGTCCCTTTCTTAGGTGGTGACACTTGTTCTCACTGTTTAGAAAGAAAGTATGTAGAATACCTATTTTCTAGTGTCCTAGTGTTTGAAAAATGTCATCCTTGGAGGAAAAAAAAGCAACTGGCTGGATTACTGATGTTAGCAAGTATGTAGTAAGGCAACTTTTTTTAATCCATTGAGGAGTTTTTTATGTATAAAAAAGATAAAGACAGAAAAGACAGAATAGAGACAGAAACGTTTAACTCTTCATTTTAATGATCAAAGTAAGTTCTTATTTCAGATAATTAAATGAGAAGTCACAGCACTGTTATTAAGGCTTAAGAGACCACAGTTAGGATGTTAAAGACAGACATTAAGTGCATTTCTAGGAGTAAGTTAAACAAAACTGAAGGCTTTGAGCAGTACATTCAACAGCAAATACGTGTTTGCATCAATGTCACATATAATCCCTCTGTAGGACCTGAGTCTAGTTCAGTGCCTTGATCACAATGCATCTGGTAATACAGTGGCAGAGCAAAATGGGAAAACAGTGCCCCCTGATTCAGTAAGTGTTAAGCCAAGAACCAGTTTACTTTTAGGAGGTTTAGGACTGACTTACCACCAACTTCTGTGAGATTTTGGCATTCACAAGCCCAAATGTCAAGACATACAGGCAGGAATGTTTTTCAAACAGCTGAGTTGTAGACTTTTTATAAATCGTAATGGCCAGTGTGATAAGCAGTCCAATGTGCAGGCCTGGTGAAAGAACACTTGTTCCCTAAGATATAAAGGGATGGAAAATTTGTCTTAAACTTCAGTCACATGGTAAAATGCAGTTTTTATACATATTGCAAATCCCATTAAACAAAACCAGAGTTGTCAAAACTTGTCAAAATCCATTAGCATTATGCCACAGCTCTTAGTACCCTTTGCAGTGACCACTAATCAATTTTGTAAGAAAAGACACTGCTGGTTTCCATGAGAGAATAAATCCAGTAAAAGGCAGAGAGAAGGTAGATAATGAACTTTGCTTTAGCCATCTAACACCCACATGCCTGTCTGCTTAAATGCTTAAACAAATAAAACCCTTATGGATCATCTGAAATGCAATAAATTATGGGCATAAATTATTCAAACCTCATTTGGATTTTTACAGCAACTTACTGCTATTGTAGATCCATTCTTTCCAACCCCTCCACCAAAGATGACACGGAAGTAATTGAAAAAGGAAAGTGCTGTTCCACACAGGATGCCAATAACTGCAAAGAACTTCAGTTCTAAGCCCACCAAAGGGACCTTAGCAGAACACAAAAGAAACCAAACCGAAACAAAAAAATAAAGAAAAAACAAACCACAACAAAACAAGAGAAAGATATTAGAAGTTAAGCACACAACATCTTTTTAAAGAAGTGATTAAAGCCACTCTTACCTACTAAACAAATGTTTTATTTGAACTCTCACTTTCCCAGGAACAAGCTCAGGACAACAGTATTTAGAATTTGTTTCCTTACTAAGAAAACAACAAGTATCTTTTGTAATGTTTAAACTCTACTTCTGAGTACGTAGGTTCTGTTCTTGAAATTCAGTGAGATCTTACTCTGTTCCTCCTTAATATGTTCTTCAAATATTTTCACCACATAAGCAAAAACTTGACACAGACTCCTGCCATCAATCACCATGATATGGGAGAAGCAAGAGGGATAGTTCCTTCTATTCCACTGGATAAAACAACACTGAACCAAGGAAACACAAACACCATCTGCCTGCTGTGTGTTTCGGTACACTATTTGTATGCTGTATCTTTGCATATCACGAGACTATCATGAATAGTCTCCAGGTACAAATTTTAATAAACAGTTACCTTTTGGAATCAACTGCAGTTTCAAGGAAACTTCCAAAGGCAGCAGAGGATTAAAAAAAGAAGTAATAAACAGAAATCATTGACTATATTTTTGGGTATATAGTGTTTTGAGATACAGCATAACTAAAACAGATTTTAATAGTGAAGAAAAAAATCAATCACAATTTAAGTTTAATGCACCTACTTTATTTTCCAACATGAAAACAAGCTTTTTGAAAATAGAAAAAAAAAAGCATCTTACAGGCCGGGAAAAGGAAACAAAGTTTAGCTAAACATTCCTTAATTGCTGAGTAAACCTTTGAATTAGTTTTCATTTATTGGTGGTTTATATTTAGGTTAATTTCTGTTGTTTATCAATAGTATGGAAAAGTCTCAGCTCTTTGCACTATAACCAATCAGAACTATAAACTTCTGAGTAAAGGCCCTAGACAGGTTCAAGATCTTTTAATACTGTCCACTAAAGTGCATCTTTAAAGATCAGATTAAAAGTCAGAGATATGGAAAAGTTTTGGGACAGAAAACAATGCTTTAAATATATTTACATTTATGTGGCTGTGACATCATTCTTAAAAATCAGTAGATCTGCATCAACACAAATATGGATAACTTAACCAAAATGCCCTGGCTTCATCCCACAGTTTCATCAGACTGAAGCATTTAATCCTTAAATTTTAAGATAAATCGTTAACTGAAATGTATGATGTCTTACAATAAAATATACAAAATATATAAAACCAGAACAAAAACTATTTGCTAAAGCTTAAGTATGTGTGGAGTATTAGTTCCAGATCAGAAGTTTGTATGTGGCAGATGGGGTCTTTTTTCCTCTATGCAGCCATAAATCTGTGCACAGGGAGTCACACTGATAGATCTAAGTTACCTACAACATCAAAATAATCTACACTCATGCAATAAGCTAAAACAACATTACACAACTAGTAGGTGTTGATGGTACTTGCACAGGGCAGCTTCAAATACCACAGGAACTGTGGACACTTAAAAGAATACTCAGCAGGAACTCTGAGCACTTAAAACACTCACCTTATAGTCCCAAATTGCTGCTCCTCCATAGGCAGATATCAAGAGCAGCATTGTTATGGCGATCTGAACTTCAGTTACATCAATTCTATCAAGGGGAAAAAAAAAAGCAGATTTAGCTCAAGGACTTTATGCTGTAACTGTAAAGGGCGTGTGGAGGGAGGGGGGAATAAAACCCCAGTAACTGTAGTTCAGATTATATAAATATATATAGAATATTACTTTCCATGGCTGAGAAAGCTACTCTGCTACTCCATATGGAGGCGCACATCTCTGGTTAAGATTTAAAATTAAAGCTATACTCCTTTTCTGGAGCAAGCTATGTATAATTTTAAAAGGGGGAATCTTTAATGAATACATTGTTAACTATTTGAGAATTCTCTATGAATTTACAGACTTGTTGATGTACAAGTGTCAAATCAAAATTTAAGGCAAGCTCATAGTAAACGCAATCAAACATTTCATTAAAAGCACAGCATATAAAAGCAGAGACTATAAAGAGTAGGCTGGGAAAGAAGGAATTTCTTTAAGCCTCATATCATGAAAACTTGACAGAGCCTGCAAAACAAGGGGGGACTGAGTCAGTGGACAGCTAAGCATTTGCCGTATTTCTGAGGACATATAATTGCTATCTTGCTTTCCTCCATAAAAGCTGTTTTAGAAAAGATGGCCTTGTATGCCGTATGAAGTCCAGTATTTCACTCCATATTTTGCCTTTTTTTGTTCTCAGACAGGACAGAGAACTCTTTATTGTTGTATTTAATTGATGAAACCTCACATGAAGCCAAGGCTCAAGAAAAAAACCCAAAACAGTACTTTTTAAGCTTTAACATCAATAATTAAAAATAAGAACAAAAAAAGTACGTATCAAAAGGTACCTCTTATGGTACCAAAAGTTTTGAGACAAGTATCTTATCCCCATACGAAGTTACCAGCAAACGGTGACAATGAATGTTCAAGATTTCTTTTAGCAGTTGCAATAAATTTGCTGTTTCAAGGCATTATGACCACAGTCAACGTGGATTGCTTCTTGCTTAGCACATGAAACAGTAGATTTTTAAAAGGAGATAGCAATCATCTCTTGGGTAATGGAAAACATTTATCTGAACTTGATAATCTCAGTTAAAACTCTCTCCTTTCATCAGAAAGATGGTGATAAAATATGCTAAATTTCATCACAATCTTCTGACTCTCAGAAGATCCAGAGTTTAAAGTGCAGTTAGATGATAAACTGAGTGCCCATTGCCTCTTAAAGCCATGAGAATGGGGAGTCCTCTTCTTCCTAAGGTGTTGTGTTCCCTCAGTTTTATTTGCTGCAGCGCTCATTGGCCTGTAAGTTGAATCAGACCAGCCTGCCAGTCTAGTGTAGGCTTTTCACCTTCTGCCCATTTCATGAAGTGGCTCCAGGTCCAATGACAGTGTCATGGGACGGTGGAGCTGGGAGTGGACTCTTCCCTCTCTGCCAGGGATGAAGTGTTACATCCACCCAGCCATTGCTGAACTTGCTGGTTACCTCATGGAAAAGCACCCATGTGCAAGTGTTCAAAGGTTGCACTCTGTACTATTAACACCAGGATTTCTAATCTGCATTGCCTTTGTTGTTGCTGGTGGTGGGAGGAGGCTCAAACTTGGAAGTTGTGCCAAAGTTTAATACTTAATTTTACAGCGGCTCAGACTGTTGTTGGCAACAGAGCCCAAATCGGAGTTCAAAGACTTTACTCAGACACTGTACAGTATTCCACAACCTGACAGTGTCACATTATTCAGCCCTCTGATCCTTCCTGGCCATCAGCACTACATACAAATACATCAGCACTACATATACATTCCATACAAATGGAATCTCTCATTTGTGATTTACTCCTAAAATCGAGTGCTGCTAATTGAGAAATAGCAGCAGTGAAAACTTCCATCCACCTTATTATGTACTATCGTATTTAGAGCACTATAATAATGCCTTCTTCACACCCCTATGCTTAAGAGGAACAAAACTGGGAGCCTTCAAAACAACTGTCACCTGTTTTCACTGGACAGAAATAAATTATCTTGGGGAAAAGTTGTGTCTGTTTAAACAGTAACCATGTAACACCAGGCCACTCCGAACTGTTTGTACTATGCACTATCATTTATGTTTAAGTAGAAGTCACCAAGTTTTTAACAAAACCTTTATGTGGTAAAGGAGTCTCAGTGCCTTCCTGATGTGGGGAAATCATTCTCATGCTTTATGCAAGAATAAAAGGCACAGAAAAGCAGTCATGTCTGCAAAAGGCCAGAGCTCATGGCCTAGTCCACCTTCGTTCAGAGCAGCCTACTGTCATGGACAGAAAGTATCCTATTTCAGCCATCACTGTAAAGCACCTATTTTTGTTTACAGCACAAGATGTCCTTTAAAAACAATAGGATGTGCAGGCAGGCAGAAGAATTGCAGTTTGTGTGGTAAAATGCATTACCAGCCAATCAAAAAGAGCTCTTATCAATATCACAGAGACAGCCTGCATCTGATGCAGTGTGCAGGGATACCTGGTCACCAGCCTGTGCGCCTGCTGATGCTCAGATTTCCTAGGGCACTTCTAGAAGGGCAGAGCTAAGTAGGACTATGAACGGGTGATTTAGCAAGTGACTGGGATTAGCAGAAGGACAGCCTTCATCTATCACTTATTTCCAGTTCTGCTGCCACAGAAGTCTCTGACCTTTTCCTCTTTTCAGAAAGTGAAGCTCGTTGCTTAAAAACAGCAAAAGGCCGCAGCCAGGCAGCACCGCAGCTATAGGACAGTGCAGCAATCCCCACACTATTAGCAGTTAAATTGAAATTATTGTCTTCTACATGAATGTCATGACTCCTCCTCCTATGCTGCAGTGAAACAGATAAAATTTCTATCAAGTCATGAACAGCATCACAGCAGTCCCTAGAACTGTGACCTAACACAAATCTAAACATCAAAGCCAGTATGAGCCAGATTAAAAGAAAGGCCCTCACATAAATGTGGGGTAATTCTTCAAGCATTGCCATAGATCTGTGGAACTCCTTGAGGATTCAGTGGGTGCAGAGAGTTCATTGCAAGGAAGACTGAAGATGTCTATGAAAGGGAAACCCATTAGCAGGGGAATTTCTCTAAAATGCATGTGGTTTAGAGTTGCTTGGGGCTGAAACTGTTCTGTGGCTGGGAGATTACAAAGGGAGGTACCCAGATGCTTGCTCTGTCCCTACTCCTACACGGGGCACTTGTCTGCAATGTAAACAAGACCTCTCTGGCCTGAGCCTGCACAGTGCTTGAATGGGTTCTGACAACAAATCTGCAGACAGAAGAGCCAAATGCATGCAAACAGAGCATATAGAGCTAAAATCAGCTGCTAAAAGAACAAGTCCTTGGTATTATGCAGAGTTTTAAGTTCTTGTCAGGTAAAACATAAGTCTGCTGGATTGGGAGGGAGATGAGAAAGAAGGTGAGAGAAAGAGAGAGCAGGGAGTAAACCAAGAAGAAAATGAAATCAAGGAGCTAGCAGTCTCAGACATTAAGCCAAATGTGCTTCTAAAGATACCTACTTACTTTCCAAACCTTAGTATGCCTGATACATATGTCTGCCAGTGAGCAGAATAGAACATGAACAGTCCCACAAAACAACAGAAAAACAACCAGTCAGGATTTGTTCCTAGTCGGATTGCTATGCAGGCTCCAAGGACAACAAATACTGAAAAGCAGAAATGAACATGTTAGTCATATACCCTCTTTGCTTGAAGTTAAGAGAAATTTAAAAAAAAAAAAAAACCATAAATAAAAACACAGGATGTTTTACCTCACTCTAACAAAGTAATGCTATGACTGATACTTTACTGAGTAGCTGACCCTCGGGCAGTCCTGTCAGGAGAGACCAAAACACAGCACTCCTTTTCTGCTAAGACAGGGTCCCACCCTCTAGCCTGCTGTGGTTTTTCTCCCTTCTCCTGGCCTTGCCATCTGGCGTTCTTTGCAACGTGGACAACTTCAGCTGAAAGGCCAAGCTCAGGGAGACTGGCAGCTGCACTTCTCTGGGAAGTGAGGCATAAAGAACGTACCAATTCCCAGGGCAACTGTTCCAGCCATTGTGCTTTACAGAACTACAGGCATTGGCACCAACAGCAGCTAAGTTATGGAAAGTGAAACTGAGCAAGGCTTACTTTTTAAGGACTCCCAACTTTTTAAAAACAACTTCTTCTAAGGAATATAAGTTACCCTTCTCCTAAGTGCCAGGCTGGATGCCCTATATTTTGGCACCTTACTCCTAAAGTAGAGTACATGAAGATGCACAGTTAAGAGCAGAATACATCTTACCCAACATTTGCCAAAGGAACTTCTGAAATACCCCCCTGTTACTGGCCAGGGATGCAAAGGTCAGGAGATGGTGAAGTTATCTTAAAAGACCCTATTCCGAGCAGGGGTTGGGACTAGACGATCTCCAGAGGTCCTTTACAACTTCAACAAATCTGTGATTAATCAGCTCCTCTCGAAAACAGGTAACTTTTATAAACTAGGATAGGTGACAGTAGGTTAAGGCTACCTGTGGAAATAGAGTCGCAACCATGATCAAAGAGTTCTCCTAGCGGAGAACTACTGTTTGTTCTTCTGGCTTGCTTCCCATCAATGGCATCCAGAGACTGGTAGATAAAAAGTCCTAGTGCACCCAGGATGTATGCCCAAAAAGGTGCCTGAAAGAGATTCACATAAAAGGTCACCAGGTAGATCCCAACTTCTTAGCTGATAATCTGTTTCATTAAACGTAAAATAATGTTCACCACAAAACTGTACTATATTGTGCTATTTGTTACTTAATTAATGGACAAACCAAACACCTTGCACTAATTTGTACATGAATTGTAGTAACTACTGTAATGAACTACTCCAGATACACCAGTGGAACACAGATCCTTCTATTTATTTAAACAAAAACAACCCCAAAGCCCCTCTTCTGCCCCAACTGACTTACTTTTCTACCTTAAACCCACAGTATTTCTACAATTATTTGCATTATTTGAGCTGAAAAATGTTATAAAAATAAAAATCACCTTTAAAAAAGAAAGTAGTAGCAATGCACTTACTAAAGCTCTCAGCAGTTTACTTGAGAGGTGCTTGAATGATTTGCTCAGATTTACAGCATATAGATATAAAAGCCCAGTAAGTTTTTTACTAAATCAACACTTCAGCCTTTAGGGAAAGGTATTTTTTCCAACACACAAAAATTGACTACCTAGGCATTTTGGACAGGGCTTAAAAAAATTAAGTAATTCACTAAATATGAAGGAGAAACTATCTACTTAATATACACCATCAGTTTCAAACCAAGCTGTTCTGTTAACACTACTCCTAGGTTCAAAGGAACTGTTCTGCAGTCATTCCTTTCAAAAGCACTATTTTCATATGCACAGTCAGTATGGCTTTGTCTAGGAATTAGGTTTTGTTAAAAATTATTTATGACACCTTTGGAAAAAAGCACAGGCAATATTTTTGCCTCATGTAGTTTGCAGAGGTACCTTCAGCATTCAGAAGCGCTGTTCACAAAAAGAGAGTCGAAGTCAGGTAAAAGTGCTGGAAATGCAGCTTGCAGGTTAAGCAAGTTAACACCCGCAGGCAATCACAGAGCTGAATCCTTTCCCACTCTCGGCTACGGGACAGCTGCTGTGGTGCTGCTGCACCTCTGCAACCCCTGTCCTGCAGCACAAATTGACCAACATGGGTACACGTATTTCCTAAGCCCACTAAAGGCTATTAAGCAGATTAGACAATGGATCAGATCTCAGTGTGCTGAGATTTGTCCACACTCAAATAAACCCAGCGTTACTGCTGGGGAAGAAGGGAAAATGGCAGTCATCTGTCAGTTCAAAGGCAGCAGTAAGAATGCAGATGAGGTGAGCTGCTCCTCCAGACATTCTGATGTCTCATCGTCATTATACTCATTGTCTCGAGCTAGAAAGAAAGTTATGCCTCCAGTTAGACTGGTCACAACACACACCAAGCAGCAACATTCTTAAGGAAGGTCCAGTTCTGAATTGCATCTCTGCTGTTATTTAAGAATTCCTCATGTATTCCTGGCTAGCTGATACACTCTTATCAAAGTCAAATGGTTGGCTGCTTCACCCAGCTTTGAAGGAAAAGACCATCAAAGAATCAGGAACTCCAGCTTTAGGTGCAAGGTTGGGATTTGCATGCACATGAAAATCTAGAAAACCTGAAACATTCTTCAAAACTGGCAAGGCTGTCTTCTCCCTTAATCCAAGGAAACCAAGAAAAATTGTTTTTACAGATCATTTAGGAAGCCTTAAGCACATGAAAGAGGGTGAATAGATATTCTTATTCCAATATACATTTAATATACTGGTATTTGATAACTCCTGCAAAGATCGCACTGTAGAAATCCAGGTCAAGTGATGACAGCAATACATGTTTGATGTTTACTGATGGAATTAGTCGAGTTTCTTAGGTTTCTTCTCCCTTATAGTCTAGTTACACAAAGGAATTTTGTCTTGGGGGTTGCGGTTAAACCAGGGAGGGAATGTTTAGCCACCTTTTGAAAATGTTTCACTCCTCTAATAAAGGGGAAAGGAGAGAGTCTGTGGAGAACAGGAGGTACCTGTGGCTACCCCAGGACTGAGGATCACCAAAAGCCCCATGGAGGCACAGAGAACTCAAGGTTCTCCCCTGGCACAAGCTCACTCGGTCTCACATTGTGCAGGGGAGTTGCAGCTACCGCCACTTGCTCTCCATGCTTCAAAACCAGGGGCTGTCAGTCATTGTTCAGGTACTTCAGAACATTAAAAGCACAGTTAGGACCTTGTTGAAGCTAAAATCATTTTAGTTGTGATATAATCCACATACTAAAGTTACCACAGTACATACACTAGCCTTCAGAATAACTTTGTTACAGGGAGAGTAACAGAGAATCTCAAACACGGCAGCTCCACATCAATGGGCAGGAAGGCCATGAGAAATCACTGGTTTCACTGCTGTCTTTTAAAGGAGTATTTGAAAGACATTGCCAATTTTATCACCAGTATTTCTGTGAAGTGCCACAAAGGTCATCTGCAGTGTTTTATGAGGTGTCCTTACTGTGACATACTTCTACTAATTATGAAAAGATAGCTTGAGATCTACATTTAGCTTCTCACAAAGCAAGCGTAACACAATATATGCAAAAATAAACAAATACATCAGCTTTAACTCAAACTTCTCCTGTTAGGTCTTTTTGACAAAGCAGTAGCTTTTTTCCAGTTGCAAGTTATGGTACAGGTATGATCATTCAGGCTGATCCGAGTCTGCTTGCATTAGCTCCTAGTGGGACAAATCAAAGCAACAGTCCCTCCAGACTGCAGAACTGAAGCACTCTGTCTGCCCCTTGCTGATCTGGAAGAAGGGTGAGCGTTTTCATCTGCTTCCCAGTAAGGATTATCTGTATCCATTAGCACCTGTAGCAGATGTATGGTATCCCCCCAAGTTAAAGAGAAAGGAAAAAGATCCTAGTAAGAACAATGTATGTCAGAGAGCCTATCTGAGCATTTCATCCCTAAGCCATCAGTTCAAATCTAACTCAAAGTGGTAAGAACCAAAATTCACTTGTGATCAACTGTCATTTAACAGATTAAATGAATGCTCTAATGTTTTAATCAGTAAAACACAGTTTTCCAAATCACCAAATGTTCCTAATAACCATGGATTTTCTCTGCTATCCACCCTCCCAATACAGCTTCTGCTGCTGTCTCCTTTGCCTTCTCACGTGCCTGCTCATCTATTCAGGGATTCCCTGCTGGGTTCCCACACTGGACCCAAGTAGTTTTCAGATTAGAGAAGTGGGAGCATCTGAGAATGCTGACATGGCTGAGCAGAAAGGTCAGGAGGCTCCCAACAATCATCAGCTTTTCACTGATGAGGTGTTTATTATCTCTGCCCAAGCAAATGTATTATTTGGCCAGACCTAGATGCTATTCTCACAGAACTAGAAGAGAACAGAAACCTGAGAGGAAGGAGGCAGGGAGGGAGAGGAGGATGCTTCTCTGCTTCAATTCAAAATGATGTCTGAAGACAATACAGCCCCAGAATCCTGTCACACACAGATTTGATACAGTAGAATTGGTCATCTACTAACCCAGAGCATGTCAAAACAAAGCCACATACATGTAGTGTTTGACAGGTATGTGTGACATGCCTCTCCTTCAGGAAAAAAAAGGAGGCTGAACAGCAGGTGTTCTTCTGCTCCCGTGATTCCACCCCACAAAAGAGCATGGACAGCTGCAAAACACTACATATATCAGCGAAATCCCTTAGAACTTGTTTCAAGCAAAGCTCTCAAGTCCAGAGATTTCAACAGGCCAAGCTTTTGCAGTACTTAAGGATTCAGTTCCCCTTAATTACTCATCACATTTAGCCATAATCTCACTTCCTCAATCCACGGCTAATAGTTTTGCCCTAGTTTACATGGCCCCTCCCTGGATCAGATCCAGAACAGAGGGAGACGTTTTGACTGGACTTCCTTCTCCTCTACCCCCTAAACATGGATCATTTCCCACGCTTCTGTTCAGCACAAAGCACTGTGCAATTGTACTAATGGCAGGACAAGGGAAGGGGCTCTTCAAACCTGAACTACAGCAGGGAAGACAGCATAGATGAAAAAAATAAAAATAATAATCAAATGATCGTACCATAGTCCAAGTGCATTTCATGCATACCAAGGACTCTGCATTCCTTTAGCATTCTCACCTCTCCAACAAGCCCTGTGTGAATGAGCTCCCATCCTTCTGTGTCAGGATTCCTGGACCTTCTTCATGCCAAATAACCTCCTTCTCCCATTCACAACTGATCGTTCTGTTCCTCACTCGTGGGTTTTGGCTGAATTTCCCACTTCACTCAGTGCTTCACACTTCTCTTCCAAGTCAGGTAATGCTTTTTCCTTCACGCTCTCCCTCCACACACACATCCCCTGTTCGTACCAGCTGCTCCAGTACATCTCTTCTACTTCTCTACTCTCCATCCCACAAAGCTCAGCTGTGCCCCTGCTGTTTACATAATACCATACCTGTCAATATCTTCCCCTCATTTTGCCCTCTGGCAAGCCTCTTTCATTTTAAAGGTGGTTTGGTTGTTTGTTTGGGTTTGCTGTTGGTTTTTTAAGTTTTTTAAAAAGAGAGAGAGAGAAGCAGAGACAGCATCTCACCAATGCTCCTCTCCCTCCAAACAGCTGATAATAGAGCCAGGCAGTCACCTGACCCTCCCCTGCTTTTTGGTCTCCCCAGATGTATGGCTTTCTGAACAGCACATTTCAGCAAGGTATGACACCCTTTTATAAATTCACTACACCATTTCTTGAACAATCCTACAGAGCTAGCCATCACAAGCCTCCCTTCCTCTCCTTGGCTCTCTGCTGAACACCTTGGGCCCCTGCCCCCTTTTCCTATCACTGCCCAAACAGCAAATTCATAATCCATGCTTTTCTCTTCCTGTCTTCCTCTGTTCCCAGTTCTCTGCTTAGATCATGCTGTAAGGCTACAAGGTTCTTTTTCAAATAGTTACAATACAGTGTAATAATTATGGTTAACATGCACTTCTGTCTAAAATTCCAGCTTCTCAAACCATTCTACAATTCTATGACTTTATAAAAGAGGTCAGATTTAGATGAAATATAAGGAAGATTTTTTTTTTTTTTTTTTTATGGTGAGGGTCATGAAACACTGGCACAGGCTGCCCAGAACGGTAATAGATGCCCCACATTCAAGGTCAGACTGGACAGGACTCTGAGTAAACCAATCTAGTTGAAGATGTCCTTGCTGATGGCAGGGAGGGTGGACAGGATGGCCTTTAAAGTCTCTTCCACCCAACTATTCTATGATTTTAGAGAGACCTGTGGCTGGTCTTGAAGGATTGCCAAAGCTAGATCCCTCCATGAGCAACCACGAAAGCAGAGGATTCAAGTTTCCCTTCTCCCTTTTAAAAATATAATTATGTTTAGTCAGTTTTCTTCCTGGTTTTCCCCAGAAGGGGGAGGGGCATGCAAGATTCCCCTGCAAAGCCTAATGAATTGACTAGCTGCTTCACAGAAGTCTCCTGGCAGCAGAACAAAACAATTCACTGTCTTATGGTGGGGATAAATGGAAACCCTCACCTAAAAAGTGCTCCTTTCGCACTCTAATGTGCCAGATACACACCATTCTTACTTAATGTCAGCAAGAGTTTTCATTCCTAAATATTTCCTAATCAGTGTCAAAAAAACCAAAATAAAACAAACAAACAAACAAAAAAAACCACAACAAAAAAACCCACAACCCAGGCTGCAGTCACAGTGAAAACGGTATTTCAGGGCTCCACAGAACACGAAACATGCAGGTGGTGTCCTCTCCACCAACACACCTGTATACTATTTTTACAGATTGCTGTCCTAAATTACAGAAATTAGGAAACTGGACAAACACTCAACAAAGATGTACGCATGGATCATGGTTACAACAATGCCTGAGGGGTGCAACCTGCTAATGGCTTAGCTGTAAATAAGAAAGCTTGTGTTGAAACATGCATTTACAAGAGAGAGTGGTACAACCATGCTCCTACTAGGCAAGGAAGCATTACTGAAGCAGACAGTATTTTATAATTCCAAAACATACTGTGCTAGTCAGTAACAAACTGGCTTTCAGTAGCTACTGATACCGATGAAGATAAAAAGAATAGTGTGTAGGGAAATAATGGCTCCACGTTAGGAGAACAAGAGAGCATTTTGTGGTTCGAGACACATTTATTGCATTGGGGTTGGGAATAAGCAGTATGAAATTGTGAGAATCACTGCAATAGGACATAGTGGAAGCTGAAAGTACAAACAGGTTCAAAACAACTCAAAAGGCAAAATTATGAGGTGGAAAGTGTCTGTGGGGAAACAGTTCCGTCAGTTGCTTCCTAGCAAGTAACCCAAGTAGAATCCCTTGCAAAGAAACTGTTAAACCACAGTCTTTTGGCAGCTGGAAGGGTATACTGGAGAAAGATCTCTTTTCTAAGCATCTGTTAGCAGCTACTCTCCGAGGGATTTCAGCTACCGGTCTTACTTGCTTTGGATGGTTTGTACAAACATCAAGACTTTTGTGTTTGCAATAAAGGCTTAACCAAAATGGTCCACTTAAGACTGGTTAGGGAATAAAAAACCACATAAACCAACTCAAAAAAACCCCACACCACACCAAAACCCAAACGTGCTTGTTATTTCATCCAAGTCTTCTATTCAGTGCTCCTACCCAAGAGACTATAACGAGGTTTTTTTGTCCATCAGGTAATCAAAGAGATGTTCATGACAGGAAGAGGTGCTGTTGAAGTGCACTGTGGTATTAGTTCGGTCTATGATTTCAATCATCTCTAACGTAATTTTCAGCTCCACCTACCCTTTCCAGCCTACACATCCAAGTCAAAACTACCAAGTGAGTATTACAACAGTGCATGCAGCACCTCTCAGTGTTGCAACAGTTTTAGCTTTTTCAAAAAGCCATCCAGAAACATGACCTCAACTTAGGTGGAAGACAAGCTGAGTCATTAAACAAGCTGGAGAGAGAATGGATGATGCTTCTAAGTGATGCAGCAAAAGAAAATCAGGGCTATTCTCACGCAGCAGAGGCAACAAACAAAACAACAGGATGAGGCTGGGTTCACGCTGCATATTTATAAAGGATATACTGATATCTGAACAAGAAAGTGTAGTCCAAACTATAGGTTCTCATAAAATTCAGCTTCCACAGTTAAAAAAAAATAAAAATTAAAGAAAGTTCAAACAGAAAAGTTCCTAAAACCCAGCCTAAGTTTTCCTGGAAGGAATAATTTCCTGGGTATCTGCAACGCAACTTTTTTCTTTTTGTACAAGAATCCTCAAAGGAAAAATAACTTAAAGTAAAATTTACTTTCTGCTTTTAGTTTTGAATAGCAAAGAGAAAAAGCTAAAATGCACAGTCAGACACATGGCTGGCACACAACTGATATTTTCATCACAAAACTAAGCTAAAGGTAGCAGTCTATAGGCATTTTAATTCTGAAAGTGCTACTAGAAGACCATCTGTAGTTTCCAGCCATGCACTATCTCTGTCCTCCCTTCCACTGCCTGCAACACCTGAGTGCCTCTGCCTGGTGATGTGTTATCAAAGGAGTGATTAGGGTGAGACCAAACGGAAGTTAATTTTGATCTGGATCAGTTTCCTGATATGTCTGCCAAAAACACCTCTACTAACTCAAAGGTCAAAGCAACCAGAGAAAAAGAAATGTTCTTCTGACAAGAACACTCACCAAAGTAAATCTATGGTATTAAAAAAGTCCCAACCAACTGCCAGCCTCTACTGTTAGGATTTAAGCCCATCAGAACAGAAGAAAAATAACTGCCACTCTTTCAAGGTATTTTACCCACACAAAACAATTTTTCCCTGCTATTTCCTACCCCAACTACCATAAAGACTCTGCAACGGGAAACCTGAAACAGGCTGGGAAGCTCTGATAAAGCTCCTGATGTTGTCTGAGAAACTGTAGGCACTGCAGTTCAAGTGAAAGCAGCAGCAGCCCACGTTAGCAAGCCTGTTTTCCCTCCAGAAGTCAAAGCAATTAAACGTTTCCCACACAAGGACGGGAAACATTTGAGCTACTGTCAGCTAACACATCTGCTACACAACCGAGCCGCGGCTCTCACGCCGAAGCGGCATCAGCCATGCCCGGTGGCCAGCCCTGCCCTGCTCCTGGGCACATTCTGCACCCTGTCACCACCAGCTGCTGTTTCTACCTCTACGGCCCCGTGTGACAACCGTACTCTTGAGGAGGGTGACATTTCCTTCCCAGCCAGCGGCCCGCGCAGAGGCACACACGTGGAACGCAGGAGGGGCCGGAGGGGAGGCGGAGTCCCACGCCGCAGGTGAGCCTGGCTCTGCCCTTTGCACCACAGCGTGCGGAGCACGCCAAGTGCCCACCACACCAAAGCCCCTCTGGGCAGTGAACGGCCGGAGTTCGTCCGCGGAGCCTCGTCCTTCTACGTGATCCCGGCACCGTTCTGGCATTCAAACCTTAGCACCCATCTCCAAAGGGTGAGCCGCGAGCCACCGCTCCCCTCATTTCTCAGGACAACCCCGCAGCGCTGCCTCAGCCCTCCCTGCCAGGGCACGGGCCACGCGTGTCGCTGCGGTGAGCCCAAAGTGACAAGGCACCGCACCCGCGGCGGGCAAGGCCGCCCAGCTCCGGGCACTGTCAGGAGGCACCGGCGGGGCCGAGCCGCGGCCCCCGCGCCCGCGCAGCGCGGCCCCAGCGCGGGGGAGGCGGCCGTGCCGGGCGGTACCTGCTCGGTGGCGCTGGGGCAGCAGGCGATGAGCGGCAGCGTCGTAAGGCAGTTCAGCAGGAGGCCGCCCATGGTGATGGCGTTGGGCGCCAGCCCCCGCGGGACCTGCTCCACCAGCCAGCCCCAGTAGGGCTGCAGCCACGGCTCCAGCAGCGAGCGCCCGGCCGCGCTGTAGCGGTGCTGCTCCAGGCGCTTCAGCTGCGCCGGGCTGAGGGGCGCGGGCAGCGCCCAGGACGCGGCCATGCCCGCACCACCGGCACGGACGGCACCGGGGTCAAGGAGCTGCCGCCGCCGCCGCCGCTCGGGGCGGGGCTGAGCCGAGCCGGGGGCAGCGGCGGAAGAGGCCGACGCCCAACAGCGGCTTGGCCGGAGGGGAACGGCCGCCCCCTCCTCGGCCAACGCCCTCGCCCCCGGCCCGGCTCTGGCTCCTTCGGTCCGATTGCGCGGCGCCCTCGCGGCCCCGGCCCCGTAGCGAGCACGGTTCCGCCTCGCCGTGTGGGGCTGGGGATGCCCCGGCGGCGGGGAAGCCCTCGGTCCTGGCGGGGGTGCGCCCGGCGGGCCCGTCCCGCCACCTCCGCAGGCCGCGGGCGGTCAGCGCCGGGGCGATGCGCCTGAGCGCACACCTCATCTCCGCGGCGGGGATGAATGCCCCTCGCACCTGTGATTTGCCTTGTTCAGCTTGTTTCCCTTCCACACGTTTTACCGTGCGGATAGCGGCCACAGCGGGGGTGCACGCAGCAGGTGGCCGGCAAGCGTTTTTGCTGGAGCAAGGCATAAAGGCAGGATCTGAGCAGCAGGTGACCTCCCTGCAGGCACGGCTGCCCAGCCCTGCTGGCTGCAGGGAGGTGACCCCACTGTGTCACCCAAGGATCCCTCCACCACCCAGAGGAGACCCATTGCGTGGGGAGTTCTGGTCTTAACATGTTAGGGAGCACCTGGACACGGTGTTACACAGAACTTACTTCACCTCCTTGACTTGGTTAGAGAGGGTGCTTCAAAACAAATGCGCTGTTTCAGAAACTGTGGCACATCAAATTATTTGAATTGGTCTTGTGAAGGATTTTAGATGTATCCCTGAATCTTCAGGAAAGTGTGTGGTTTCTGAGTGGGGCCAAGGAAAAACTGTGTAGCTGAAGTAGAAAGTGCAAAATACAACTGGGAATGGCATCTTCTTAATATTGCGAATTCTTTTTTAAGTTACTCCACTGTAAGCCAGAGGGTGCAGCTTTCTGTCCTACACTTTCCTGAACAGAGCCACTTCCTGTTATTCAAAGTGAGCTGATTCACTTCAGCTGATAAAGTTAGTATGTGTTTGAGTAGGTTTCTCTGCTGCAAGAGTCAGGAATGCTTGACACATGTTAAATGGTGGTTTCCAAATCCCACGATGTGCTGTGTGCTTTCCAAGTGCTACGTCATTCATCAGCTGATGAATTTACAGATCACTAAAAACCAGTATGATGCAGCAATTGTTGAGGCCAAAACGAAGAAGAAAGGAACTGCTAGCAAAAGAGAAGGTAGCATATAACATAGTAAAGGAAGTCAGTAACAGCCAGCTAGAGAATGGCAAAAGGGAAGTGTGACAGATTCACAATCAGCCAGATCCCCAGTCCACTGGAATCACTGTATTTGGGAGAAGATAAAACTCTTTTGTTTGCTATCCTGTGCATCACTGTAGTCAATGAGCATAAAAGAACTGGTATTTATGGAGAGATTGCTCAAGCTGTTTGGATACCTGGTGGAAAAGAAGAGAAACTAGGGAAAGAAGTGGAGGGGAAAGTAAGTGACATAAAAAGCAAGGGCCACGTTAGAGAAATAAACAGATTCCCTACTGAATTTATCACTGGGCTTGGGGAGGGGTTTGTTTTAATTTCAAAACTATTCAGAAACAAAGCATAAAACAAGAGAACACAGGATTTTAAGTCCAGTGTGTTTAGCCTTCCAGTGCTTTCTCAGTATTCAGGATACAGTTTTGCTTCCAAAGCAGCAGCTTTACTTGTCAGTCAGGAAAGCAGGACATGAAAGCCAAGTGCCAGTAAGTACACTGTGCTTAAAATAGAATGCCTTTTGCTCCAGTATCTCAAAATGCAACAAAAGACTTTCATAAAGTAAGGGTCCCTTCACGATGCTCTGTAAAAGGTACCAATATTACACTTTTCTTTTTCCTCCTAAGAAGAAGTTCAGGAAGCTTCAAACATTTCTTATAAAGGGAATATTTTAAAAATTTCTCACTCTCCATAAAGACATCCTTATAAACAGTATATCCCAATTTAAATAATCGTTAAAAGATTACATGTATCTTTTTTCTTCCTCTCCTTTGTATTTGTGAGATTGTTTTTGGTAAGGGAAAGGTGTGCTGGCAGCAGTTGTGCTCTTCCAAGGCAAATGGGTAACTGCAGTGCCTGTATCAAGCTCCACATACACCAGTTTGAGAACGGAGCTGTATTTCTACAGGTGTAGCATTTATATGCCAAATACCCTTCCATGGGCAAAGAGAGCAAGCCAAGAGAAGACCAAATATCTTCCTCTGGCTTCATTAAAAATAACCCCCCTTTTTAAAATTAACTCTGATTCATCTTTGTGTGTCTATGTGTGTTAGCATGTTTGTGTCTGCTTTCTTAGCCCAAGCAGTAATGTTCTTTGGCTAATGTAAGTCAAATGGAACACCAAGGCAGGGCTTTCAACGATGCTGAATTCCTACTGGGTACAAGAAAGTTTTCAGGAAAGAAAAATGTTATGAAAGGTTGTACTGAACTATAACCTCAGCACATGCTAGTAGATGGAGGCTGTACATAGCAAACATAATATGAATAATGCATGTAGCTGAAGACTTAAACTGGCTTCACATTTTATGAGCCATCAGGCAGCACAACCATGAGGTACTAGTAGTTTCATTGTTTCATAAGCTTTTGTGTTTTGCTGTTACTTTATCTCACATGACCAGGTTGTATTTGCAGTCCTCTGTTACTCCTAAGTCTCTTGCAGGTTCACTAATTACCTGGAAATCCCTGTGACTTCAGAGAAAATTCTTCTTTGGAGCATTGTGCCGTATCTTCTACAGCATGATATTCTGCTGCTTCTATTCCCTCTGAATTGCTTTTCCTGTAGTTTCTGTCTTTGGTATCTTTGGTACCTCTTTATTTTCCTAAGATGGTATTAACTGCAGATTTCATTAGCATTGTCTTAATTCTGTGGGTTTGGTCACTATTCCATCCATCAAACATCATCCCTGGAGAATCCCATTAGGCAAATTGTCGTAAATCAAAACTTTACCTTCTGTTATTCTCTAGATAAGGTTCTGCACCTGTTTTAGATCCACTAGAAATCCCTGTCCTGTCCCACCCCATCCAATCCAGAGTGGTGGCTGCTCGGCGCAGTCGGTGTGGTGTGAATTTAGAGCACATTAATGCCCACTCTTCTCAGTCCCACGCACGGCCTGATGCCCTGTGCTTCCTGCTGGCGCTGTGCACCCCAGCCCGAGGGACTGCCAATGGCAAATGCTGGCCAGTGCAAGGCAGGAGGAATTGAGGGCAGCCGAGTACAACGCTTACTGTTCACACAGGGAAAAGGAGCTTAGTTCAGCTCGTCGTTTAACACCACTGGCATCTGGGAGACATTAGAGTAGCTAATTCCATCGACAGAGAGCCCGCAGAAGCTGAGGTTATGCTGGCTTCCAGGTTGTGATGTGTAGGATATTAAGACTGAGGAGGCAGATAGACATAAGCTTGAAGCTGTAAACATTATTCATACAAAGTGCAGATGGCTGTGTGCCTCGTTTTTGGGCTTACTGACAAGCACAAACTCACAATAACTGCAGCTTTTGGTGCTGACTATAACAGACTACTTTAAATGAGGGCCACGTGCTTAACTGCTTAAACCTCTTTTTTTTTTCATCAGTCTGACCTCCTGCAGCATTCTGTGCTTCAAAATAGATGGAAGTTCCAATTCACTGGTGAGGTACAGAATAAACAGAAATTATTAATCCTGTATGAAATTCTCTTCCTAGTAGATCTGTTGCTTTCTTTCACATGTAGGGGTGAATGAATGTGTAGAAGAGGATTGATTTTGGCAGGAGCAGGGTGAAATGCAGGTGGGGTGTGGGAGGGTGTCCAGGATCACTAGGAATGCAGAATTGCTTCCCTGCACAGATAGCACCACAGAAGAAATCACAAAGATAAAAAGAAGGGAGGAAAGAAAAATATCTATCTATCTGTCTATCTATCTATCTATCTATCTATNATCTATCTATCTATCTATCTCTCAGAGTAAGATTCACAGAACAACATGAGAAAATGCACTCAGATCCCCAAAGCAAAAGAAGTGGGAACACAACTGCAAAAACACCACTTCAGCCGTGGCAGTTCAGAGTAACACGTTCTTTTATTATTGCATAATTACTGACTGCTGAATGTTTGAAAATGCACTGACATCAAATAAACATCTTGTGATTTACTACTGGTCTAAGTCGGCCTTTATCTTTATAAACCCTAGTTGGAGATCAGTCATTAGCCAGTAAGCACATAACCTGCCCTGTTTGTACAGCCAGGGTGAGAACTGGTAAATAAATGACAGGGCAATAGGGAACTGACAACCCGGCCAAAATATGTGTGACCTTGTGTGTCACGTGCTTCAGGGTCTGCTGGAGACCTGGGGACAATCGCCCCCTCTCCTAAAGACCTTGGAGGTTAATGATGCTGGAGTTGGAGAAGAAATGTAGCCATTTTACCTTAACTCAGGCGCTTTTTCCACACACAGTGAACTCACCAGTGCTGAGTCCCTTTTCTGATGTGATAGCTGCAAGACCTCCATGAATTACTGGGGAAGCGAGGTGGATCCAGAATGATGAAAACCATCATGGTTGGCATTTATAACATTTAAAATATTGAAAACATATAGATAAAAAATTGCATGTATCTGTAGCATTTATCTTCACTTACATTCTGTGCCATGTATCTTAAGGTGTAAGCCCACTGGGTTAGGTGATTGCTGATACTGTTTTCCACTCCATGTGGTGGGCACAAATTCCTGCCTTATTGTAAGTGGAAATAAAACAAGAAATATGGTAAAATGAGACAGAAAAAAAAAAGTAAACAAGAACAATAGATCTTAAACACTTCATGTTTATTGTACATTAAATAAAACAATTTCAGTTTAGTTGAGAGACCGATGGGTCAGATTTAGGAAATCAAAACTTCTATAGGAAGATATGTTCAGCTTAAATGATCATTAATTACATATGCATTAGTTACATTATAGTAAAACCATATTCTGTTAAACAATTCTCAGGTGAATAAGATACATTATCAGAGGTATGTATTCCAAGGATCTTATTGCACATCTACTGGCTAATCCATGTACTTCCAGTCTGAGAAAGATATGCTTTGTACCACTGAGTACAGACTCTGACTGCCTCCTTATGTTTATTACAGAGCTTCCTCTCTTTCCTCATTAAAAAACAGAACACGATATCAAACAGAAGATAAAGCCGAACATTACAAAACGTGTGTTGTCATCAGTTCATTTCATTTCAACCTCAAAGCAACCCATGCGTATTCTTTCTTTTCAGTAAGAGCAGGTAGGGAAAACAAAAGGACAATTAAGAAAAAAAATAAAAAGTCATAAAATCCCCCACTGCACATGTTTTTTCTGTCATTGCAAGAACTAAAACGCTGTTATTCTGCTACCAGCTTCCAGTGCAGTGGGAGGAAGCACTGTGGACGGACTCTCACTTCCCTTCAGTTTTGTCTGCCTGCACTTCACGCATATACGAGTCAATGATATGCGGAGGCACTCCATCCATTAATAGTCTGAAGAACGAAAGCCCACCTACAAACAAGAAAAACAGGTAATCTTCAGGCTGAAGGTCCCTGGAGCAACAGCTTTGTACCTTTATTCTCTGGCATAAGCGACAAGTTCTAGTCAGTCCCTGTTACATACTTTGAGATATGGTAAAATTCAACCCTGCTCAGAAGTCCAGCGTGACTCTTAACCATTATTTAATGGGTACTGTACAGGCTTTTCCTGTCCTCTTGTGCAGGGTGAATTTCATTTCTAGGATATCATATACTCAGTCATTTATCTCACCACATGCAATAGTTTATGATAAGCTTCACTTCAAATAACTCTCCTGGCTTTCCATCGGGTGGGGTGTGGTATGGTCAGAGATGGAAGTCAGTGCAGGGGGAACAATGTAGAAAACACCTGACTGGGATGAGTTGTGGAAAACATGCAGAGATATTTACTTTATTCTAGTTTTGGGTCTTAAAATGATTTCTAGGCATTTAGCAAAATATTTACCATATTGCTTGAAAATAGAAAGTGGGATAACATACGTGAAAGAATCTCATTAAAAAAAACAGGCTTCCAGATATAGTCTCCAGAGGGAGAGGTGATGAAAGCTGAAACTTTCATCTGCTGGGGAAGTCTGAGGAATCATTTTGGATTTGCTTTTAAATTCACTTCAAAATTTCAATTTTTGTTGGGGTTGTTCAGCCTGGGGAAGGGAAGGCTCCGGGGAGACCTCAGAGCACATTCCTCTACCTAAAGGGAATTTACAAGAGAGCTGGAGAAGAACTTTTTACAAGGGCCTGTTGGGATAGGACAAGGGGTGACGGCTTCAAACTGAAAAAGGGTGGGTTTAGATTAGATACAAAGAAGACATTCTTTACTGTGAGAGTGGTGAGGCACTGGCACACGTTGCCCATAGAGGTTGTGGATGCCCCATACCACTGAAATAAAAGCCATGGAAATTAAACACGAGTCTTTCTGGTAATTTCATTGAAATCAAATGGTATTTGGAAGAAATAGTGGGAAAACTATAAATATTTTGCTAAAAATAGAATCTGCCCTTTCTCCAGACAAAGGGTGTAAATTGCTTTAAGAAAGCTATATACCATTACTGTTCCCTTTACAAATCTGCATGAATATTGTGTTCTGCAAGTTGCAAACCACCCACTGATAGCTGCACTTACCTTCTGAGCTTTTTCTGGAACACACCAAAAGCTTTAAAGCAAAAGTACATTGCCAGGGTGAAGATAACTTTCTCTGAATGCTTCAGCTAAATGCAATTGAGCTGATACTTACATACAACATTTATGCCGAGTACAGATTTTTAAGAATTTGTAACCTTTATTAACACAAGGATTATTCAATTAAAATGCTATTAGTTACTAGTGATTATGAGACTGCCCTGTCTCATTTAACATCGTCATTGTGGCAGAACTGTTCGCGCCCGACCTTAGGTAGATGCACAATACAGACAAAAGAAAAAAAAAATAAAGCATGCTTTTTGGCATTCTTTCAGCTTTTTGGCATTCTTTCAGCTCATGGAGTGCAAGTTGTGCTACAAATCATTCATTTTTAAATGAAGTTAACTCTGGAATAAATATTTTGTTTATGTAGAGGCATATTCCTATAAAAAATAACTTGCTGTAAATACAAAATGCTCTTTTTATTACTTGCATTTTATTTGTGCTAATAAATCATGCCAAGTCATGCACTGTTAAATTCCATTGAAACATGCACCATTGGAAGATATGGGGTGTACTACTAAGAATTACCGTAACAAGCAATTATTAAAATCTGAATTTATATGCTTTAAAACCATCATGCTGCTAACTTATAAAGAAAGACATTTTCATTAAGTGACATAATGAAAATCATGCCATACTAGGCAGACATTGTATGACGTATAAACAGACATAAGCTTCATATGCAAGAACCATATGAAAGCTTACCTTAGATGACAATATACATTCAAAAATCCTTACTGTGTAACTAAGGGAGAGAGAGAAAGAGAAGTAACAATTTAATTGCAAACACAAAAGTGGAGAGAAAATGTTGAGTGAAATTATTATTACAATTATGTCAAGATGATAATTTAATCCTTAGTCATGTAAAATATGTAGGAATAGAAACACATGAAGAGTAAAAGGTAGGGATCCAGTTCCACTTCAAAATTATCATTAATATGTAAAAGCTAGATTAATAGGTACAAGTAACTATAGAAAACCTCTAATTAGTCTAAAGTATAGATTGGAACCAAATTATATTTATGATAAAAGTTTCCAAATGTAGCTTCAAAGAAGCTAACACATATATATATATAGTATTTTCCACCAGGGGAAAACAAAAGGCACACACATAACACTGAAGCATATATATATATATATATATGTTGAAACTCTGTAAGGCAAAATAATCAAGTACAGACTAATTACACACCTGTGCACTACAGTATGTACTTTGTCATATATCCACATCTACATTACTTAAAGCATGCTATTTACACTGTTGGAGCCCTTACCTTTAGTTAAACATTTTTAACTAAACTCTATAAAACACCCAAATATATGCACTTTTCTATGTGTATGTCTGTAAAAGCACTACACTTTGTACCTAGTGTAGCCTTCTAAGAAAAATACCCCTCTACTTCAAAAGCTATAGAAACATTATCCATTCTGATCTCCTAAAGTGTTTTAGGACTGAAATTGTAAGTCTGGATGCATAATATACTGCAGACCAGTTTCTGGGCATCACTGTCATTTTAAAACTGCACTGTTAATATTCTGAATCTGGGCAAGATTGCAGGGAAAGAGACATTTCTATGGAAAGAGTCAAATTTTCCGAACCCTAATGAACTTGAATGTAAAATAAGTTCTAGAGGAAGTGAAGTAAATGAAGTAAAATTTTCTACTTGTAAGTAATTGAATCAAGATTTCATCCTTAAAATCGGTAGGTTAAATTCAGGCATGGATTATCATTCTGAGCACTAATTTTTAACCAAAGAATAATCTGTTACAAAGAATGCCTTTTAAGTGCAGCAAATGACTTTATGATACTTCTGGTCTTTCAATAATTCTACAAACTAACTGAGGGCTGGTTTTTTTGAAAGGCATTTTTCTTTCTCCTAAGCATCGTGGTCAAACATATTCACAGTCATTAAATAAATTCTTTATAGATACATGTTCTTCTATGAAATATGTCTAAAACCTTAGTAATTCTGATATTAAATACCCATATGATTGGGTATTGTCTTGATTAATTTGGCCTTCTTTGCTCATGTGACATAGACAATGTATGCCATGAGACACTAGCTAGTTTAATCTAAAAAAGCAAAGAAATACACACTTTGCATGCAGAAAATGCGTTTGCATGTGGAAAGAGAGGATGGGAATGAAATGGAATGTCCAGAGGAGTACGCGCATTATAAACCTGATTATCCCCCGCCAAGCTGAGTGGTTCTCCTGGGTTAATTACTCCATGATAGATCACTGCAGAATTAGAATATTTATAGTGGTATTTATTTGCATTTGAAATTCTTCCCAGTTGATCTTAACACCTTTTAAAAATAAAATTTCTTATACAGCAACTTTGCTATCACCAGCCTATTATTCAAATGGTCACCAACCTTGATTTCCCTTCTAAGATAAAAGTTCTCCAAAGCTGTTTTTTCCATGATAAAAGAAGCACAGCACCTTATCTAATTCTTTTCATCGACCTCAGTGAAGCTGATAAGGAATCAGTTCTTTATTGCTTGTAATGTGAGATTTAGAGCCAAATTTAGGGATCTGCCTCAACAAACTCAAAAGATATATGTGGTATTTCCTGTAATGAGATTCTGCATATGTTGTTATCTTTCAAGATAGATGAAAAAGAGTCATCTATTACATGACGTTTTACACACACACATTTACCAAAAAAAGCCACTATATGTGCAATTGTACTGAGCAGGTGACAAAACTTCCATTTTTAAATTCACTCAGCAAAACTTAAAACCAAAGAATAAAATATTGTCTGTCTGAAATAACATCAGTACCTGAAAAACCTCTTAGGAGGACAGAGTAAGTTTTTATTATTTTAATTGTTGTGCTTATAAGCATCACTAAAATGTTTTCAGGAAACGAGCATTACATTTAGCAACAACTAGGGGGGTTAATTTCACACCTAAAATAGTGCAAGGAAATGGCTAAAAATGTAGAAAATCATAGCATACTGATAGCATTCATAGCCAATTCCTAACTAGCCAGTTGCTCCAATATTATGCACACTCTGAAATCCTAGGCCGTTTGGACGTTTTTGGGGCTGAGTGTTTATATATGCACGATAAATTTAAGTTCTCCAATATGTCAGAGATAGATGGCTAAAAGTAATTCTAGCCAGCATAAGGAAACATAGTACTACAGTAAGTACTATTGCATGGCATAAAGCTCTCTAGCACGACCTACTAGGAAGTCATACCTACTATCGGTAGTAATAGCACCGTAGCTTGTATGTTCACCAGAATGGCAGCATAGCCTTGAGCCTGTTAGTCTTATTCAGACAACATTCAGCTGTATCTCATCATCTTACAAATCCAGACCCTGATAGTTACTTGCTGGAATAAAGCTGAACCAGTTTAAAGCTATACATATGAAAACAAACACACACGCACACACACTGCAATTCATCTCCAGCGAGTCAGAAATCCACGTGTCTCTGCTCTGCACCAGTGTGATGAGCAGTCATCTGGGGAGCCCTCCTAAAGGAACAAACAGGCTGGGAAACTTAAGAGGATGATAAATCAACATGTAAGTCAGTAGAAGAGAGAAATAAGATGTAACAGTGTCTTTATACTCCAGCTGTTTAACAGTAATTTGCTGTATTTGCCCAGAGCAAACCCTGACCCTACCCTGGTTTGTTACACTTCAGCTGCTGTGTTCACTTATCAACCTAACTTGGCTTTTCAATATAAAAAGAATAGACGAAGCAGCCTTCTCACATGTTGAGGTCTCCTGTTATGCTATGAAATAGAAAGTTTGCTTGTGATTAAGAAAAGCAATCTTACTTCCAGGATGAGGACATCACCTTTTAAAGACAGTATCTTAAAAATAAAAAATAAATAATAAGAAATAAATTATGCATATTTTCATTACATTAGTGAAGTGTTCAATTTAACATAGACCAAACATTTATTGAAACTTCTTCTTGCTGGCAAATTTGAGCTGTGGGTCAAGATACATCAGAAAATACAGAAAATGGAAACTGAAATGCAAAATAAACACAATGCAACCCATAAAAATTTTAAATGTGGTTTTCATTATAGACTAGCATGATGGAAGTAATGTAATTAGAGCCATATTAATATCACCTCAATTCCCTCTGAATCCCTTAGACACTTCCTATCAGCTGACTTTATGCAGCTTTCTGTACTTATAACCTCTCATGAATTTTTTGAGAAATACTTAGTTTATTCCACTGCTGAAACTAAGCCGTTGGTGGGAATTAGTCCAGCTAAATATGACCCTATCTTTTCCTAGGAAGTAATTTTCTGAAAACTATGGTCCTGAGATTATTCATTAGCAGTTCAATCCAATCCTGTTGCCGTTCATGGTATCCCAGTTAATTCTAAACTACCTGAAATTCATAAAATTTATCCATTAATGGAAACAAAACAAAAGAAAGCAACCAATATTATCTTATCCTAACAGAGTTATTGATTTAATCCAGGAAAATTGCACTCCCTTTTGCATTTGCCTTGCATACTTTCAGCTCCAATGTAGACGGTGCTTGGGCAAAGAGGGTGTTTGCAGTGTTTTAAAGCCCTTACCTCTTACTTCCAGTTTGCAGTCCACTTCTGCCTCTCCCAGTTCATTGACTGCCCGGCAGGTGTAAGTGCCTCCGTCATAGGGGCTGGGCTTGCGGATCTCCAAGGTACAGACACCTTGGTTGCTGAACATTCGGTACCTTGGGTCATTCATTATGGCCACTTTGTTTTTCATCCAGGTGATTTTGGGCTGTGGTAAAAAAAAGCAACAGACAAACAAACAAGGAAAAAAAAAAAAGAAAGCCCAAATGCACAAACCTGTGAACTGAAATATTTTACCCCCTATTTTGTGGCGTTCAGTTGAAGCTGAGTAATCCAGAAATGATAAAAAATAGATGAAGTAGTGATAGAAAGGAAACTGTAAATCTTAACTCAAAGATAAGCATTGGCTGCATCATACATCTGTTTTTAGCACTTTTTTTCTGTGCAGCTCTTATCACATAATTAAAGTCATAAGTACAAGCCTGTTATCAATACAAGGACTGTATAGTGATAGCAAACATCTGATCATTAGCTTTTGACATCCAATTACTCTAAGTCAACAAGAAAAGCGTATTTTTCTACAGTAATTTGCACAGTCAGAAACTGTGAAGGTTAAGGGTGAACAGCACTCAGAATTTCTCATTTTACTAGGCCAGTTCATTTTCTCACAACAGAAAAAAGATCTCAAAAAAACACAATTCAAAAAGGAACTGCAAAACATATCGTGCAGAGGATCTGAGAAACAATGTAGCACCCAGAGCATTCCTGCAATGTGCTTACTTAAAGAATAATTAGTTTTCTATAGAATAACTATGGCTTTATTTTGATACATTAACTGCACAGCTGTTGTCGGTGGGGGTCCCAATAAAGCCCAGCCTTTTCCTGAGGTTCCGCCCCCTCACTTGTTATCTGTGCATTAACTATTATAGTGCCTATAGCACAGGTAAGCAGGTCCTTTCTTTTTGTATTCTTTAGAATGCACACCAGTCTGTTTGCCTTCAGCCTGGCTCACGAGTTAAATGGTAAAAGTGGCACTTAATTTTTATTGTCAGGTTAAACTCTCTCGTGCTTTGAGTGCTGCTGTGAGAGCTGTGCTGTACCTTGGGGTTGCCCCGGACGCTGCAGTTCAGGGTGGCATTGTAACCAGCTACAGCAAACGTGTTCACCAGGGGCTGAGTGAACAGCGGCCGCTCGCTGAAGTCAAAGTCGTCGTAAACGGGGTATTTGTAGACTTTACCTACGAAATGAAAATTAAACATTTATAAGAAGAGGGTTGGTTGGCAGGTAGCTAAATACCCAAGTGTATTAAATGGCTACAGAGAGTCAGTTCTGATCTGCACTGCTTTAGGTAGCAGCGTGACTCCAGCAATAGCACTTGTAGGGGAGGCTGCAGGTGGGTCTGCACAGTGACTTTAGCCCTTGGTCATGCTATGGCATTGATGTCTGAGAGCTTCTCTTTGTTTCCTGTGCAGGTGGTACACAAAACAATACATGTTTATTCCATGTCTGTGCCTGCATGCCCTGCACGCTACGGAGCAGGATGGATCCTGACCTGTGTACTGCAGGATGCCTGTCTTTGGCAAGCCTTGTTCACTCTGCTGCCAGTTATTTTTCACAATTTGTTCTGATTACAAACTGTCTCTGTATCTGAAAATCCATTTTTCTTTCTGCTTCAAACAATGCACTGAGAATGCAGATACCTGAATGGATGCAGTTTCTGAACAAGGAAAACGTGGTAGTAAAATGTATTTTCTCACTGCCAGTTTAACCCCACTCTGCAGTGGAGATTACCACCAATAAATCCTCTTCAGCCACACATTCAGCTGGCATTTAAAATGTCTGGACAGACAGATGTCTATTCCTGTGCACAGGTATCATTAAACATCTTTGCTTCACTGAAGGCTGATCCAAGCTCTCATACTGACTTCAGTGCAGCTTAGGCCTGACACTTGCTCTCATGAGAAGGGCAAGTAAGCAGTGATGAAAAACAATTCCTATAGCCGTTCTTTTGTTCATGACTCCATTTCTAAAAGAGAGGACCTTCAGTCTTTCAGCCTGGCTGAGTGGCTTGTACAGGTTGTCTGTGCTCTTCATCATGGCAGTCATGTATTCCTTCCTTTCCAACAAAATGCTTTGATCTTCTTCCTGTAAGTAATTTGTTTGTAGTGTTTCCCTTCCATAAATGTGCAGTTTTGGGGGTTTTTTTAAGTTTACAGTAATTTTTCGAATGGAAAACTTCTGAAATGTCAAGATTTTTGACTGCAGAATCAGAATTTGCCCAGCCCCACTCTCAAGAGATGTGAAGCAGGGGTTATGTTTTTCTGTTGCATCCTGCCTGAAACGGAGAGAGCGCTCGCACAGCTGATGCCAAGTCTTCAGTGGAGGACAGTGACCCACTGCTTCTAACAGAACAGCTGCTTTACTCCTCTTCCAGCTCTTGGCAACTCATATCTGCCAGTGGTGACGTGAGTTTGAGATCCAAGACCACAGAACATATCAAAACATGGGAAAAAAGTCCCACTCCTGAATGAAAACAGTGACTATGAGCTATGTGGACAAACCATGAAGTCTGAATAGGAAACGAACAGCCCTGGCTGTTGCACCTGGCCTTGGGGCTGGGAGTGCCTCTGAACGCTTGAGAGATGCCTTTACCTCCAGTCACCTTCTAGCCTCTGAGCACCCCCTTCCCCTTTGAAAGGGCATGGATAGTTAACTAACCATCCTTGGCAATCAAAGCACTCTCTTTGGTCATGGTTGCATCCTCGCTGAGGCCGCACATGTTTTCGGCGAAGACCCTGAAGTAGTACTCGTTGCCTATGACCAGCTCGTTGATGGTGGCACTGGTGCGGTGGTAGTGCTCGATCACGGTGAACCACTCCTGAAAGGCACAGACACACAGGGTGAGCTCCCCCCCAGCCCTCTGCGCCTCCCAGACATTCACTGGAAGGATCATCAAGCTTCTGGGAGAAGGTTTTTCTTTGAAGAGGATACGGCTAACAGTAATTAATGAAATGAGTGATAATGGCAGTACTGCAGAGCTCAGTGCTGAGCAGTGAAGGCTGAATGGAAAGTGAACCCTGCTGAATTGTTACACTGGCAACTGGAGGGGTCATTTTAGGAACTCTGGCATTACAAAGGTTGTGTTGTGCGAGCAAGGCAGGCTCCCTCGTTCCTAATCCATGCTGCTGACAGAGAAAGTACAGTTGCAGATAACAAAACTGCATTCCTGTTGGGAAGGCAATAGCGTGTGCTGTTCTGCAGTAATACGCACTCACAAGAGGCCACTGCACTAATCTGCCCTCTCTGTCACAGGCTGAGTGTTCATGAGAAATGTAGTTCCATGCTGGTGGTCCTCTGCTATCTAAAGGCTGAGATGGGGAAGTGGGTTATAGTGCTTTAGTCTTGCAGCAGTAACGGGACATGTGAATTCTGTCCTATTAGGCAATACCTAAATAACAATCTCAGATGAAAGAGGTGAATGCTAAAAATGCAATTAATATAAAGTACAATATGACCACAGCAATGTTTTTGCTTTTCTTTACTCTGCCCTAAATACTTTTCTTTTCTAGACATGAACTTGTGCTGAGTTCCCTGTACCACAGTTTGCATTAATATTTGGTCAACTTTAAGAGCCAAAGTTCCTTTGGGAAAACAGTTTTTTTGTAGAAGACCAGTTGTGCCAGAATTGCAAAATGCACCACCACAGATACTGTGAAGAAAGTGACCTGAATGATCCATGTCACACTGAACCCTAGATGCTGCTGTTGTTACTTTCTCCTTATCACAGTGATTTAGAGGGGACATTGTTCTGGTCACTGTACCAGAGACCATATCTTCTTACAGTCTCGGGGTGGGGGGGGGGGAGGGAAAAAGAAGGATGGGAAAGGAAATAGTGGCACATGAAGGATGAATTGATCAGACCATGAAGGAGATCACCATATTAATGTGGGGGTGGAGGAAAATTCCCTTGGATAAGGCAACTCCCAAAATATTGCCCTAGATTTTCAGTGTTTAAATTTCCAGTAAATGTTGAATCTGAGAATCTGACTATCTTTTAAGAATGTGTAAAATTTTTTTTTAGTTTAATAAAAATAATAAACATTTCTGTATTGCACTTTTCATCTGTAAATCTCAGAGCAGCTTAGGAATGATATATGTACTGTTTTGCTGTGGGTACTAAGGAGTGGCAGCGACTTACACAATGTGACATTGCAGGTTTTAAAACAGCAGCAATGGTACATTTTTGTTCTAGTAGCAGCCTACTGAATTCAGAATTAATATTTTGAGGTTTTATTTTCTCTCCTGAGGCAAAGGAAAAATGCAGAATTACTTCTCTCAAATCCACCTATCCTTTCCTTTTTTAGTCCTCCTCTTTGGCATAATTTGAAATACTTCCATTTCTAGGCTTTAGTTATAGTGAACAAGAGATTTAGAGGTTTTAGAGATGCCTTTTAGAGATTTTTTGAATGCTGATAAATCAGTGCTTCGTCCACCTAAATAATTTTAAGCATGTAATGCTTTTTGTTTTTAAAAGGGAGAATTCATGTGTACATCCAGCTTTTAAACATCTCCTTATTACTTACCATACTCTTCTTATCTGCTTTTTGAATAGTGTACCCAGTAATTGCAGCGTTGCCATCATCTTTTGGTGGCTTCCATGATAAATTTACATTCTCCCCCCAGACATCCTCAATAGTTACAACCTCTGGTGGGCCTGGGCGATCTGTAACAAAAATATGACAGCTGACATATTCCACTGTTTGCTTTCTCTATCTCTTTCCCACACACATCTTCCAATTAATTTGATTTCTCTCTCTTTCTTACAAAAAAAGATGTCAAAAGAAAGCTGTGGTTGCAAAATAAAACTTTCCAAAGTGAAGGCATGTCAGAATTACAATACACTTAATACTTAAAACTGTGCTGCCAGTTTTGCCTATTATGTAAATAAATAGATTGTAAAAACGAAAAGTAAATGTGTTTTCTTGTCTGCCTTTTCTACCTTCACATACCTTCAGCATTTAGGATTTCTTCCACACTGCATTTGTGACAAACTTGCTATGAATTTACTACCATTTCTGTCTATGGGTACCACTCAACAGGAAAAAACTTGCATCCTGGATGGACAAGAACATGAGTGGCTTAACAGAGAAAAAAAGAGACTGACACATTCCAACAGTGCTATTGTGTACAGAGGTTTCCTTAGAGAAACCACAAATCTAGAGCCAAGTAATTGGACATGGAGGGTTATCACTGTCAAGAAAGCCATCAGGATTCCTGTTTTCCCATAGCCTTGGAACGGCTGGATTTACTTCCGTTTCTCCAAACGTACCAACGATCTGAATATCTATCGTAGCTTTGTCCACCAAGTTCTCCACCTCCACTTTCATGTCGTACTCCCCGGAGTGCCCCCGTTCTGCCTTTCGGATGAAGATGATGGTGTCGTTCTCCGTGTTGCGGATGTTGATTTCGTTCTTGTCGATCGGAGAACCATTTTTCTGCCACGATACTTTTGCTCTTGGTTTTCCCTGCAAGGAGCCAGGAAGCAATTTTTGTATCATTTTTTTTGGAGAGAAAAGGGAAGAGAAGGAAACAGGTTTATTTCCCATTTTTCCCAAACAGGAAATAAAAACTATCCTGAAAGAAACAGAATTCTTTTTAAAATTATAAACCATTCAGAGATGCAATCATACCAATTCACCTAAAATATAACCTTCTTTCCTTTTTTTTTTACCCAGGAGACTGAAAATATTTGCATTTTCTGGATATATTGGACAATTATCTTTCTGGCTAAATTTGACAAATAATTTACAGTTTTCTGAAAGAAAAAAAATAACCCACAGAAAATATACAACAAAGTATTTCACCCTCTGGAAATGCTTACATTCTCTACACTGCCAGTGAAAGAGGAAAGTAATAGACTAAACCTCCAGGGATCCTAAAGTCTCTTCTTTCATTGCAAAGGAAGTTGTAATAGCTGTCAGGAAGGCTGGATTGATCTCTTTTGTGTGCCATTTTTTGTGTGTCAAGTGCCCAATATAGGTACTTAAAGTAGAGTGAATTTCGCCTGCTTTGCCGTGGGATGTGTCTTCCACAGGCAAACAGTTTGCAGATTCTGTCTGAAAAGGGTAATCTCACGCCATTTTGAACACCTTATCTTAGGGAATAATCATAGAATATTCCTTTAATTTCTCCACAGAAATGTATCTTGCACCGTATTGCCGATTGAGCTTCTGTGAGGCTTTTAACAGCCTCTGTGAAGTCGAGTTGTGCCCACCCAGTATCTTTAAATGTGCAGACATGAAAGAGAAATGAATTCTGCCATAATTCTTGTATTCAGAAGAAGGACCCTGCAAGGAGAGAGGCAGGTGCTGTTTGAAAGATATGGGAGTGAAGGTTAATACGATGCTGTGGGAAAACATGCTATGTATTTACAAACAGTCATATTACAGTTGTGATCTCAAGGATTTAACAGTTTCAGTCTGCCCACTCTTCCCCTCACTTTTCCTCTCTCATGACAAGGAAATTATTAAATGCTACTGTTCCACTCTTGATAATCATATTTAACTGCTTCCAGTGCAACCCCTTTGCATTGTGCTAGCAATTATCTCACTTGCAGTGTCTACTGTGAAGATTTCTAAGTGTCCTTTGGATGACAGATGAGCAATCAGTCTGTCTGAGTTACCCAGTTCATGACTTGGCAGAACATCATTTGTTTGAGACATCAAACCAAAAGCTTTCAAGCACCTGTGTACTTCAGAGTGCTTCCACATCTGCTTAAGTTAGCTCACTGGCCAAAGCTACAGAGAAAGGAGTTAAAAAGCAGCAGTATCAAAAGAAAAGGGTGAAGAAAATAAAGTAAAAAAAAGGAAAAAAGAATTTTTCTGTCAGTGTTTTTAGTTCTTACCTGGAAAGGAATAACAAGATTCACAGTTTCTCCAACTCTTCGAGTATAGGTTTGTTTTAAGTGTCTTGGTAGACGAATCTTTGGAGGTTCTGAACAAAACAAAAGCTTGTGTTAAGCACTTATCTTTCTTTATAACTGAGGCAGCAGTGGTGTGCATCAGTATAAACAGGAGACAGTGTGGTCTAAAATTCCCAGAAGTGACTAATGAGTGAGGTGTCTTAAATTTCTTTGTCCCCCAGCGTTACATTCAGGACACCGTCAGCTTTTACAACACCAAATGCTATGATGGTAGGAATAGGTGGGAAGCTTAGTGCAACCTAAAAAAAGCACCATCAAGTTCAAGTTCTGTGGGAAAAAAGCTCTGAAAAACTGAGAAAAAAGGCTCAGAAATGAAACAAAGCTATGACTTTTTAAAAGACGGTTTCATAATTTCTAGCCACCACACAATGGCTTTGTAAGGCCATATCATCAGTTACCAATAACAAGTATTAGCCTTAAAAAAACAGGTATTAATATGGAAACAGGGTGTATTTGTGGGTAAGTGTTGGCAGCAGGATCTTACCTATCACTTCCTTGACTAAAATAGGCTGTGGGTGGTACTTGGGCTCACTTTCGCCAGCAGCATTCACAGCTTTTACTCTCACTAGGATTTTCGAGCCAGTCGGAAGGCCATTGATGGTAAACTTCGTTTTGTCTGTCAGCTCTGGGTTAGCCACAATCCATTCATCAGCTGGTTTAGGGAAGTGAGGGGAGGAGGACAAATCCAAAGAATAGAGAGTTATAAGTACATCCACAGCATGGATGAGGAAAATTACAGAATAGTAATAGATTCATTAGATTCTAATGAATAATTCTATTTTGTTTTTCTAATTATGCTGTAACACAATATAGAATCACTTTCATACGTAGGAAGAATGTTTCAAACCCTAAAGGGTTTCTGCCGATTACATATTTGTATATTTATATATCCCTATATAATTATACAAATGTTATTAGAATATATCTATAACTGAAGTGAACCAGAGAGAACACTGGTTAGACTCTTTAATTCAGCTAGAATAAAACAAGGGGGACAAAGAATATATTTACAAAAGCACTCATCATTGCTTTAACAGCTTCCTTGGAGAGAAATGGGTTTTGCAATTAATTTCAACCAGTGCTGAGTACCCTTGAAAGTATAACTGAGAAATAAGAGAAACACAGACTATTTACACATTGCTATGAAATGCCATCTCTCCTTGTGCCTTTAAAAAAGGAAGGCTGTGTCAGAGTTATTCACATAATTACAGCATTCTCGGAGTTTTAATCGCACCTCCAGGCGTTCGCACGAAATTCACAGAGTGATCATAACAGTACAGTCTTTCAGAATAGCTTCAGTTACAAACCTTACTTTCTTATCCACCCTGTCCTCCCAGCATAGGCTGCCCTAACACTGCTGGCACCTGGGCACTGGAGCCAGGTTCATGAACTAGCGGGTCAGGAGCAATACTTTCCACCTCATGTAAAGCTACCACAATAAAATGGGCACAGAAGACAAGAGAACTGCTATAAACTGGAGAGCCCTGCAGACCTAGAGCGCAGTGCTGTGGTACATTTTCACAACTGAGTGTCTTGCTTTTAGGAATTAAGTTTTCCTGCAAACTTCTAGCAGAAAAGGATTTCAATCAATGGATGTTTCCCAAGTATCTCCCCCTCCCCTTACACCTATGTGGCAGAAAATTCCGTAGACTGTTGCCCCTAGAATCCACTGTCAGGAATTTATCTTTACTTTTATGAAGAGAGTTTTTCTTTCATTAAAGAAGACTTATATCCTTTGTGGAATACTGTACCTTCCAGGTTAAAAGGTGGCTCCCCCAATTCCTCAGAGAGATCTGTCGATATACCTTGAGAGAATCCATCTTTAAAATTAATCAGAGACACCCACTTTCACACAGATGGAGCATTTTGTCAGTGGTTAGAAATTCCTGTTAGTAAGTATGCAAAGATAGATGCTGGGCTTTACAGATTTAGAGAACCCATATTTAGAGAGACTGCAGGGAGAAAAGAGATGGAAAGAGGGCATCTAGATCACAGAACAGTTATATGTGATGCCCACAGGAAAGCTAAAGGATGAAAGAAGAGGAGGATAGAAAGTTCTATGGGTTTTTTGGGCCCCAGCATAGCCCTAGAAATATGGAAAGAAAGAGACAAAAGGAACACTTGGAAGAGAGAAATGAAACAAAATGATGATGAAAGAAAGGGTAGAAGGAGAAGAAAACACATTATAGAAGAGATAAAAGATTCAGAGATAAATTCTGAGTAAGAGAGACAGAAAAAAAGAAGTCTTGGAAAAAACTTGGAGGAAACAGAGGAAGAGAAGACATTTAGCTAAAGGTAACATAGATAGAAGATTAAAGAAGACCAAACCCATGGATGATGACAGATATGATGTAAACCCTAAGGCTTTATTTCCTGGACAAAGTTATCACTGCCCTGGATTTCCTGTAATCCTGCAGCTGGCTCTTTTCAGGATAATAAAAATACTATTCTAGTATCTTAGCACGGCCCTGGATGAGTACACTGGCAAAGATCTCAGCCAACAGAAACTCTCTGAAGTGCCTTTTTGCTGGCTATGAAAACAGATCATCTGCAGCTACAACAGCCTGTTACAAGCAGATAAACATATTGTCATGGGGAACACTCAGGCCGTGCTCCCCAGGCTGCCCTCAAAGTGCCACACAAGAACTGGTCAGCAGCACACTTTACTAGTGACTGACTTCTCCAGTGTCAGCAGGATTTGGTCTACTCCACATCACCACAGCAAGAGAGCCAAAGCTGGACGCTGTAAACTACACTTGGGGAGCTCTCTCTCTCTCTCTCCCTCTCTCTCTCTCTCTATATATATATATGTATGTATATGTATCTGTTCTGTATTCGTGTTATTCACAACTATGCAATGCTGGATCAGGATGCTCATGATGAGACTCTGGTTCAGTAACATGCGCAGAGAGCTGTCAAAAGTGGTACATAGTTAAGGACTCCAAGAATCCACTATGTTGATCAAGTTATGTGGTTCAGACTAAAGGGAAATACCAATTTTGCAAAGCCAAACCAAAGTTTATGATACATTATTCTTCTAAATTAGCTGTATATATATTTTTTGTCTTTCTGTTGTCAGCTTGTGATTTCTCCTAATGATTGCTATGTTAAGGAAGCCTCTAAAAAGCCCTCTTTAAAACTACTTTAGTGACAACAATGAAAGAATGGAGAATGTAAAGACAGATGAGTTTACAGACAGATAACTAAGAGAAAAAAAGCAGCAGAATGAATATAGACAGTCATAAAAAGTATCTTGAAATTAAAAAGAGTTATTAAACATTACAGAAAAAATTAGTTTGAGGCAGAACAAGCACTGAAAGGGCTGAGAAAAAAGAGGCAATAAGATATTGCAAGAAAGGCAAAAAACAACTGAACAGAGAGAAAAAGATGAATAATCCAATAACGAGACATTTAAAATTGGTATTTTAAAATTGGCATTTTAAAATTGGCATTTTCTACTTGCTTCTTCCTAAGCATTTTCATTACATATATACATAATGTCAATTGTGTATATATAGATGTATATGCATATATAGGAGGCATATATAGATATACATAAACACTCAAAACTATGTAAAATACATTGTACCCATTGTATTTTAACTGAGGTGGGTAACGGTAAAATGACAGACTTGGCTGCCATTTTGTTGTATCTTCATATGTTTAAAACCTATCTGGAAGAAAAAGTAAAGAATTTGTTCCATTCAACAGGTATAAAATGTTCTTCTGTCTAACAGTCCTTTAAAGACAGATTTGGAAGATTCCTTTTCAAAGCCATAGCTTGAATTAACATATTTCTCATCCTCTCTTATCACCCAATTTGGATATCACATACTGTAATGTCAAGCCCTTTTAACTTTTCCCTGCCATTCTACCTAATGCTAAACAAAGCATAATGTACAGCATACACTGAAGTCCTCACATCGACAGTCCCCTTTTCATTCCCCTACACCTGGCCTGTGCAGTGGAAACAAAAGAAGAACACTGTGTCTTGATGGAAGACTGCACACTTACTCGTTCTGAGCTGTTCCCGCAGCTCCCTCCCAATATACAAGGAAAACCCTTCCTACCATTCCAGCTGTGTCTGCCTTCAGGTACTCTTCTCCAGGTCTCTGAGCTTCTTGCAGTCCTGCTCCTTAAAGATATTCGTCTCAATACTACAAGATGCTGAGTGCTCCTGAGAAAAGCCAGTGGTTCTTCTTCACACCCTCTCCCACTCGCCTGAGAGAGAGCTGAGTGCACTCTGATCCTGTGGCATCTGACCACGTTTATCACCTACTGTTCTCCTGGATTGTCTGAATCTGAAACATGTGACAGCATGAATGGCAAGTTCTGTCCTCTACCTTTTGTCTCCAGGCTATGGACTGCGTTCATGAAAAGCTTTCATTGAAATAAATGCCTTCATGGAAAAGAGGTGTTCAACCCATCGCTTGATTTACAGCACAGTTAAGAGCAACAGCAGTGGAGCTGAAGATAACTGTGTCCCCCTCATCCACATCCACAACGTTGCTGCAGTTGATGCTGTTTGTCCACAGAGGCTGGGTATTGCACATACCACTCCAGGTTATTTGATACTTACCCAGGTGCTGGTGGATTTTACTTTTTTGAAAATAGGCTACATTTGATGCCAGTTCAGAAGAAAATCTGCTGGAAAATACTAAGTTTCTGCTGCTTGATCACCAAAGACTCTTAGTTGTAAAATATAATTTATATTTCCCTGTTCCTTCTTATTTTACTCTCAAAAGTTAATTCAGTCTCTTTATCTTCCTCCTTCAGTTCTTACATATTTTTGTCTTAGATGGACATAGTTAAAGATCCCCATAACTGCACTGAAATGTTGGAGAAATTAAATATCTAGACATGGACTTTGCATGCCTAGATGACTTCTACAGGAACTACCAGAGAGGCAGTTCTCAGTGTTGGCAGCCAGAACTTGAAGTAGCCAGTTAACAATATGTCAACATAGGTATTACCACATTGAGGACCTCCTGTCCCTAAAACCCAGCCGACCTGAAGACATTTTGGGACACACTTGTAGCTATTCATTATTTCCTACACCTTCATCCACCAATGAACTCTTTCCTGCCCTGCCTCTCGTTTAGCATCAAAAGAGGATAGCTATTAGCACGGTACTTGGTACGCTACAGCAGATTATATGGCTTTTGGTTTGGGTTTCAAAGCAAGCGTAAGACAAGTTGAACCACAGTCAGTGGGTGGCATCTGGAATACAAACCAAAGGAAGCCTGAACAAAACCCTGCTCCTTGAGGTTTTCTGCCTGATTAGTCTCTGCCTGACAGCCAGAGCACCTGATACCTGTAGAGAAAAAATGGAGAAAGTCTCACCCCCTTTCACTGTGAGTAAGGGACCCCGGGCGTTCTCACTTACTTCCTTCAAAGCAGTACTCCACCACGTAGCCATCCAACCCTGCTGCCCCAATCTGGTCTGGTGGCCTCCACTTCATTGTCACCGAGGTGTCGGTCACGCTGTCCACTGCCAGCAGAGTTGGGGGGCTGGTAACAGCTGAAGCAAGCAGGGACAAGGCAGGAAAGTGTGTTACAATTAAAGGTTTACATTTCTGGTCTGTGTTCCTCTAGTTTAGTATCACAGATGACAGGCTATCCTGCCTACCAGGATGATTTCCAATCATCCCTGACACGTCTTTCCCAATTAGGACCACACTAGGAGAAAACAGCTACCTCATCCCATATCTGCTCGCAGCCTAACCCAGAGATAAATTCCTCCTGCTGAGGAGAGAGAAGGACAAACAGCTGTGGCTAGTAGAGCAGAGAAGTTGGGAGCAGTGTGTTCTACCACAGCAGGTATTTTCTGGGAAGAAGGGAGCGTGCTGGAGCAGTAACAGCCACCTCCTTCCTCCTCCTCTGCATTCTGGGGGTGCTGCTGAGCAAGGTGGGAACTTTTGCTGATCTACAGAACAAGACACCTTTCTTTTACAGGGACTTGTGGTTGTCACAATACTTTGAAAATCTGTTTCTTTATATGAAAAGGCCACCGAGTTAGCCTGTCACTGTGGGAATGACAAAGCCTTCTAGCTGTCACACTAATATAAAAATTATATAATTAGATGACTATAATAACGTATTAATTGTTATTTTCTAAATGCATAGCTACCTCTGTGCTCTTGGCTACTTACCTAAAGGAACAAAGGACTTGGAAGGCATGCTTGGCTTGGACATGCCTATGGCGTTGACAGCAAACACACGGACCTCATAAGCAACACCTTCAATCATTTTCTTTGGCTCAAAAGTTGTTTCCTTACACAGTTCAAAATTCAGCCTCATCCACCTGGAGCTTTGTTTCTTTTTCCTCTCAATGAAATAGCCTTTTGACCAGAAAAGATTGTATTATAATAAGTGATGGCATAAAGGTCAGTAATAAAGGGTCTATTTTTTGACTGCCCAGTGACTTTTTTTAATATGGATACACCTAAATAATCCCTTCTAGCTTCAGAGTGATAATTTTTGTCATTGCAAGATATCTGATAGTCACCTATTTTGCTTTCATGGCCATATATGAGCTTTTCTGGACTTTACTTAGAAGACTGCTGTGTTTAGTTCAGAGTGAAAAGGGCCTGGTTCTACTGACCCCTGGGCCCCTCTGACTTTCCTCTTGGTTCTGTGTATTAAAATATATTCCAATTTACTCAGTCAATTGTTTCTGAAATTCCTTCTAACATTCAAACAGGCTAATAACAGTTCAAAGTTTGGTTTTACGAGAGATTGTCTTTCAAGTAGAGGGATTGATACGGTGGTAACATACAAAATGACAAATCTCAAAGCATTAGAAAAACAGGCATCTGATAAAGTCAAAGAGTAGGTAGAACATTCTAGTTACTGGATATCCCCAGTGCAACTTTCCAGGGCCTGAGCTAAAATCTGATCCTGTTGCATCCACTATTTGGGGTTTGCTTCTTTTGTCTATATTAGAGAGTCACCACCAAAAAAAAAAAAAAGAGAAGTATGTACCTAAAATGGGTGATCCACCATCATTTGCTGGAGGTTCCCAGGTCATAATACACCAGTCTTCACCCACCTCAGTCACATTTGGTGCCTGAGGAGGATCAGGGACATCTGTTGTAAACAAAGTAAATATTATTAAAAAAAAAAACAACAAAAAAACCCGAAAAACCAACTTTCTTCTTTTCACATAGATTGAAATTAAAAATGTCAAATAAGAAACAAATCCGAATAGTTTTTGAGGTGCACCAGGAATTCCTAAAGAGAAGGGAGATAGAGAAGAAGAAAGTTAGTGGATCCTGGCTGGTGGTTAGGAATGGATGAATGCCAAGGTTCTCGAGGCTCTCAAGGGCATGTGCTAAGACAGAGCCTCAGCCACGGGGAGAGTGGAGAACCAGGAGTGATAAGGGCAGCCTGAGGTGACCAGAGAAGTTTGGCCCCTGGCAGCAGTGATAATCAACTCCTACTTAAATCCCATCCAGGCTCCTGCTCCCTTCAGTAACACCCAGCCTGAGTACCCCTGCACCTCAATTCCACGCCTGAAAATGGAAGTTTCTCGAGAATGTACCACAGTGATAAAAGACATGGCTCATGGGCACTGCTTCACACTTACCAACCACTTTAATGTTGATTAGAGCTGTGTCCTCTCCAGCCTCATTCTTCAAAGTTATTCGGAAAGGACCTGAATCCTCCCTCTCAGCTGCATCAATGACCAGGCAGCTGCTGTCTGGGTATGTTTCTGCCCGTATTCTTCCACTGTCTGTGACCATCTAGGAACAGCAGTAAGCAGAGGGACAAGTCATATTTTCTGGATTTGAGAGTCAAAATACTCAAAAATCCAAATTCAAAAGTAGTACAGGTCACTTCAACAAAAACATTAAAGCAACTGTAAGAAAAACCACACCAAACCTCAGAATTTTAGCCACCTAATGATGAGGAAAATGATGAAATAACTAAAATAAGTAAAATGTGGTAACTGTTTACTGCTCAGTTGAGCCATTGCATCACAAAGGATGGGGCACTAGGCTTCTCCTGTGAGCAAGAACACACTTTTGTCAACACCACGTATCATTAATCTGATGGGAAAAGAATAGGATATTCTTCCAAAAGTCAGATCAAAATTAAGTCGTTCACTTTAAAGGTCAGAGGGATTGTAGCGGTCAGTAGTTTCTCCTCATAGATTTCAAATGCTGTAACATATTTTGGAGTAGGAGATCTCCCAGAATAATTCCCTGTTTGGACAGGACCACAGTGGTGACGCTACAGTTAATATTTGAAAAATAGTGGTCACAGATTTGACCAGATAGGTCTGATGAATGCAGCAGTTGTAACATGTCCCAGCTTCCACATAGCACAATGAAGATTTAAATGTGAAAAGTGACTGTTTTTGGTATTTACACAGCCAGAGATTGATCTAAGCAAAAGTTTTGCATTAAGACACCAGATGCAAGACCCCAATTGCCCAGCCTGTTGTTTCATTTGAGACTTGA
This sequence comes from Callaeas wilsoni, assembly GCA_013398955.1. Classification (NCBI taxonomy): domain Eukaryota; kingdom Metazoa; phylum Chordata; class Aves; order Passeriformes; family Callaeidae; genus Callaeas; species Callaeas wilsoni. Next base: position 98,043 of record VWPU01017407.1, read on the forward strand.
ACTCCATTAGAATTTATCATTCATTTTCCAAAACCAGACCATATCGTGACTTCCTGCCAAAACCTGGCAGCCATTCTGGGCATTGAATGTATAGAAGCAGTAGCCATTTGATAAATTTTCACTAGTTTTCTTCTGCATCCCATATATCCTTCTCCTCTACAATTTTTTTATAGCAAACTCATATCTTTTTCCTTATTAATTTCAGCCTTTCCTTAAAAAGACCCCAAAGATACTAAATAATATTTGTCTGTTTTATCTGTCTTTTCTGAGCAAGGAGCATTCTTAGATAGAGGATGTCTCCCCCTTATTTTCTGCCATTAAAATCAATGTCTTCAAAAAGGCTAAGGATTGCTTTTTGAAGGAAAAGGTTCCTTGTTAAGCTAAAGAAACATGTACAATGACAATGTACCTTGTCCCCTCTACTCCAAAAGACTTTTGGAGGTGGTTCACCAGTGACGGGGATCTCAAGTCGTAGTTTGTTTCCTGCCACTACTGTCACAGTGTTATTTTCCCCAAGACCATCCAGGTGAAGTTTAGGAGGATCTGAAAAAGGAGAGAGATTGTCCAAGTTTGCCATGTAGCTGCTGCTCTGAGAGTTCAGTGACCTGGCACAGGTCTGCAACACACAGAAATATGCTCTTTGTTTTATTTTCCTAGTATTTTTAAGCAAGTGTATTTTGTTTCAAAGAAAACTTGTGAAGAAAAATCTATTTAAGGAAATAGTTGCCTGATGAAAAAGAGATCATGGCACCACAGACATTTTGGAATAATAAGACCATATTAAAAAACCCACAGCTGTTTTTCTGAGGAAGAATTAAGTACATTCAGGTAACTTCTGAGAGCCTTTTCTTCTAAGTGGCTCTTGAAAATTTCAGCTGTGGGCTTTTTTATGGCACCTTTAACCACGCTTCGGCCTTCATTCTTCTTACAGTTTAAAAATTTATTAACCCAAATCCTTTTCTGAAAAGGAAAAGATCCCTTTTGTTGTACCCTGTGCGTATGGAGAACAACTGATGAATGTCCTCTTGCAACTTTTTTTAATATTAGAAATATAACAATGGTCACTCCCCTCTAGTACCACTTCCCTTTTCATTCTCCCTAAATCTTACCAATACTTTTTCTGACACAGATATCCCACATCTTTCAGGTTGAATTAAAAGACATGTTTTCTAAAACTTTGGTCATTCATATTGCTCTCCGTTCGACTGACAAATTGCTGGTTGCAGTTAGAAACTGGCGAGGTGTTGCTGTAGGAAGAGTCAAAGCCTGCTTCCTTTTTGTTCGAAGGACTGGGATCACCAACAAGCCTTCTGCTTTGCTGACTGAATCAAAGCTGGGCAGAACAATTTTTCCCTCTAGACAGCATTTAATGTTTTTAGTGAATAGGTAAACATGTGCTTATTCTACTACTCTGTTACCAAACTAAATCACATTTTGTGATGTTAGCAAGCCAGTTCTTCAAAGATAGCAGTGTATATCTGACAAGTGGAGAGCAGCAGGTGCTCTATACAAACTCTCAATAGTGTTTTAGGTTTAGGAACTCAGCCTCAAGAAGCCTCCCCCAGGAGCTCCCCCAGCACATAAACTATGAGCAGACCCTGAGCACAGGCAAAGGACTCTCCCAGCAGCTCAACTGCACTTTGCCAAAGCAGCAGGTCTGTTTTCTCTGGTGGATGCCTGCTCAGAGGATACAAAGTGGTTGCAATCAGGGGTATTTCACACTGCTTTTAATTTCCAAAGGCCACAGACAGATGTCATACGCAGGTCACTGTGCAGTATACTTACCCACAACATGTACTTTGCATGGAATATTGATGTTGTAGGCATCTGGCACAAACATGTATTCACCCTCATCATCAACGGCAGAAACTGGTATAACAAATCGGTGGATTCTGAAAAAAAATTGAAAAATAAATGAATGTAAATTATTTTTGAAGACTGCTTGAAGCTATACGGAAAAAATTGTGAAAATTTTAGGAGATCTGTGCAAGTGTGTAAATATTAGTGACTAAAAATCCTTTGCTGGTTGCTTAGTGGTATTTTAGGCAATTAAATACTGTGTGCTTTGTACAAAATATTATTGAGACAAGCAACAAATAATGTAACCAATTCTAATATTGTTTGTTTGAACAGAAAACAAGAAAAATGCTGGAGTGTAATCTCTTTTATGCTGCTGCCATTCAATTGCAATTCAGTTGTTCAAGAAAAAATCTGTAGGTGATCCCATTGTGGGAATATTCTGACTTTCATTGGACCACCTTGGTGAGTTGATACAAACAGGAGCTATGAGAAAGAGGCATTTAAAAGCTGTATAGTTTTAATTGTGTCTAACACTTATTTTATTTTACTGCTTAATATCCCATACCAACAGCAAAAGCAATGTCTAGAAAAATCAGCAGCTTGAATTTAGGTGAATTGAGGATTTGATTATTGTCCTCCACAGCCAAAATACACAAGATCAAAGGAAGCAAGGAGACATGGCTTTTAAAATCACAGAAATGAATATGTCTTGAGGGACAGAGGTTAGGCTTGATTAGCAGACAATTTTTGGTGGAGTAACCCACATATTGGCACATCTCCACAGTGTCATGCCATCAAAAGCCAAGTCAATGCACAACAGCTTACCTTCCTTTGTGATAAAGCTTTACACGGTCACTAGCTTCAATTAGCTGCCCATTTTTGTACCATTTCCCTTCCACATTCTCAGATATCTCACACTTCAAGTGAATTTCCTGTCCAAGCCTCACAGTCTGGTCTTGTAGTGCAAGCGATATCTTCAGTGGTCTCACTTAGGGAAACGGAAGCAGACACGTTACAGAAAGATGATGGAGCTCAGTAGCCATGGGGAATAATTTCTAACTTGAGCATGAATTGGTTAGGGTGCCAATTTGTACAAAATAGTCAAGAGCACCATGAGTATTACAAATAAAAATGTACAGTTATGCATAATGCAAGATAACTTCAGAGGATGGATCAGATACATTTTCTTTAAAAACACAAGCATTTTAAATAGATACTGCACAAACAAAGCTGAAAGGGCTACACAGTCATGTGCTTGTGCCTAGATTTAGCTTTCCTGTGAAAACCTGAAAGGATTGAAGAAAAGCAGAGACTTCCCTTGAAAATTCACTTCGTTGACCTATTGTATCTTTGGATGGATTGCTTTGTTTTCCATCTTAATGGAGTGACAGGAAGTTAACAAGCTAAACTAGTTCATAGTCTGCTGCTGGAAAGAGTGTCTAAAAGAAAGTCACTATTCTGGAGATTCACAGTAAAAAAATTGGTATGAAATTTAAGTCTCCTTTTAAATCCCCAGGAAAAGGCAAGAAAATTGTCTAGTTCTGTATGCCAGCACACTGTGACATATGAATTGGAGAGCAAGGTGGATGATACTCACAGTCAACTGCAAGCTTGGCTTCTGATTGCCCTCCAGTTGTCATTACTGAGTAAGTTGCAGTGTCATTTTTGGCAGCTTCCTCTATGATCAAAGTGTGTTTTTTACCCTCAACCTTAATTCGATACCGAGATTTAGGATCGTTGGAAAGTTCTACGCCATTTCTAAACCTAATGGAAAACAAAGAATTTTTATTTTTTCCAATGGAAGTCCTGTGCAAGTAAGATTTCCATAGACTGAAACTCCCAGAGAAGACTTTACAAGATGATAAGGCACTAGAAAATCTTGAACAAACTCATCCATGAATGTATAAGGGTGTTTTTGCTGTTGCTACATTTCTGTTGAGATTTTCTTAACAATTTTCAGGTTTACTGGTGTAAAGAAAAAGCTGCCCACATTTTTGCCCACGATTAAAAGCTTCTGGGTTTTATTCTCAAGGAAGCTGTTGAAAGTGTGGCTTACCATTTCACGTTTGCATCATCCTCAGACACTTCACAGCTCAGTTCTACTCGTTCACCAACATAGGTGTTGGTATCCTCCAGGCCTTTGGTCACCAAAATCGGAGGATCTTTGGAAAGAAAAAGTTACAGATTTACAATCTGAGAGGGAGAACTAAGTGAAAGTTTTTCTAAATCATGCTGTAGAAGGCAATATTACTTGAAAATTATAATATGAGTATTAGTGCAGCCTTTTCTGCCTTAAATCAGAAAAGTTGTTGCTCGTTAGTATGCTAGTAGGAAATTTTCTCAGTAAAAGTAACATTTCTCCATATTAACACCTGCTTTGCTTACTTTGGTAATCAACACCATGGGAGCAAACAGAGTGAAGATATGGCCACCCATTCATAACTGTTGATAGAGTCTTCCCTCAAATCAGTGCAAATGGAATGAAAACTGACTTCTGGAAAGCCTGATCTGAAGGGTACTTGGGCAGTATCAGAGCTCTCAGATACCAAGTGTGTTGTTAGGGGAAGCCAGTGCTATGACACAAAAGTCTCCAAAAAGGCTAAAAATTATTAAGGGCACCACAGCCTCACTAGATCCTAATGCACAGTAATGAATCAACGACATCCCCATTTCAGGGTTTTCACTAAGCTGCTAAATACGGAATGAGAAAAAGAAATGGGATCACAGAAATACCGAGTGATCCTAATAGCTGCTAATACAAATTCAAAAATATACCAAACCACATCCTCCCTGTTAATTTATGTTGCAGCCAAAGAAGCCACATAAATTTAGGGCAGGTGAAACAGCATCAAGCTGACACAGTTACCTCTCACAAACAGTTCTGTGGAGCATTTCTCATCACCAGCTGTTACGTAATAGCGAGCGTCATCTGTCATCGTACAGTTATTGATGAATAAAATCCGCTGGTTACCTTTGTGCTCAAAAATGTATCTGTTTGGATAGGAATGCAGCAAAGACACTTAGCAAAACTTCTGGACCCCTTTTGTTTTATGTAGAAAGTGCCTTAGGGATTTTTAGAGGCAGAAATTCTGGGGTTTACACAGTACTGGAAAAATTGTCCTTGGAAGCAATTTCCAAGTTTCAACAGAGCTGTCATGGACTTCTAGCAAAAAATGAGTTGTGGCGTAGAGTGACAATGAGCTGCTTTTGGCTTTTTCCAAGATCCCAGATCTGGGTGATATGAAAAAAAGAAATTTAAAAAAAAAAAAAAAGAAGCTGGAGTGGAATGATGGCAAATAAAATGGAGTCTGAAACTCTAGATGAGTAAAGCTGAAAATAACCAGTAAGAGGACACCATCACTCATTCCAACATTTTTGTGAAGTATAATAATAGCCAAAGTTAAGAAGTTAATATTATTGGTAGGCCAGATGGCACAAGATATCAGTAATGGGATATGGGGTTTTGGTAATGGGATATGGCACCTTTCACCTTTATGTCACCAGTTTAGATCTGCTCCAGGTTTGTAATGACCAAAGCTCGTTAGCATCTGACAGCTGCTTCAGCAGCCGGGTAGAAATGCACTGGAGCACTCGATCCAGCCCCTTCTGCTGGAGAGATATCCACAGAGCTGCCTGCAAAACACCTCTGAACTGCTCATGCCAGATACAGGGGATAAAGAAAAGGTAATCTATTATCCACTTTTTTGTCGATCATGAATATTAACCAAAATCCTTCATTGATTTCTGCAGCAACGGAATGAAGGAAATCTGCCTCATTTATGTAAGAGGGCTTTTGTTATTTACTAATTTTTTTTCATTAGGTCAGAGGAAAAACTGTCTAGGATTTTGTGCTGCTGAGAAACATTTGAGGAACATTACATTGTTATGCACATCCTTCCCAGCTGTGTCTGGCTGTGGAACGGGATTTTCCTGCATCGGGTTGTAAGAGCTGGTTGTGCCCACAAAAAGGACTGAGCTCAACTTCCAGGCATTGCTCTACATGTACTCAAATGTCTGCACCTGGAAGACCACTTTTAGGAAAAGACAGAGAATAAACCAATGTGCAGGTGGTACAGGTGAAGAAGCTTGTGTACACTAGACGTGTTGCTCATGACTGATGGTGCAGGTTGTTGACTTCAGTGTGTTAAAGTTAACAGAGTAGTGGAAGTGGAGACAAACCTCACACCCCTCTTCTCGGGTGATTTATGAGCCAGGTGGATACGTCTGTGATGTCGACATCTCTGCTCTTAGTACAAAATAACTGTAGAAAGATTGTGTCCACCTCCAGACAGAGGACCAAGGACAAGTGATTTATTTACTCACAGTGCTTCCTGATTTTTTAAAAACTACTGAGGAGGAAGTTGTGCCACGTGTTTTTGAGTATCTCTAAGACTTTTGTCTTGAGACAAAGGAGACAATCTATATTACATTTAGCCTACAGTGGACTTTTCTGGGTCCTGAGCAACATAGCATCATTTGGATACTCTTCACATCTAATGAAATTCAGAAATAGAATTGGTGCAACCTGAGCAAAGAGAGAGATCTATGCAACATACTTGTCAAGGGAGTACATGTATACCCATTTTATTGCTTACATATGCTAAGATCACTTACTTTGCACTTGGTCGTATTTCTTGGCCATTTTTATACCACTTGAGTTCCACTGTTGGATCTGCTAACTCCACCATGAATCTTACTTTACCTCCTTTGTCCACCTGGTATGCAGGATCGAGGCCTTTAGCAAAAGCTGTTGTGGAAGTCAAGTGTTATTATAAAATGAGATCAGAAAACAAGAATGTGGATGCTGAAATGACATTGCATAAATCTCATCAAAGCTGTCAGGATACATGCACACAAAGTTATGCATCATGAGATATTCTCACACCAGTCTGCATGGAATCATCTAGAAACATTAGAATAAGCACAAAGTTGTGCAGATCTGGTTATCCTGAACGAGTTCAAGCTGGTATCTCTTGAAAACTTTGCAGTGTGACTGTATTCCCAATCGGACCAGGAAGATGCATCAAATGAAATAGATAAACAAAAATTAATGTGCAGTACCATAATATATGATGTGAAGTAATGGATGAGGAGGGAGGGTATATCAGGCAGCTGGATTACAGCTGGATTTGTGGAGGACTTCACCTACATAAAAGGGACTCCTCCAGCAAACCAGTGACACAGCAAACATTTATACTGCATCCAGTTCTGAAATGCTGTCCAGGAACAAGCAGGCGCCACAATAGTATAATGGACAATGTATTGTATTTATATGTGTGTGCAAATATATTCTGTGGCATATACATATATTCTATATACACATACATATATATATTCATACATAGAGCACGTATTTATATTTCTGTATGTAATTACACCTCTCATACTATTCAGTAGGCTAGATGGGGAAAGACAGGCCTGAATGTCCTCCACCCAGGGTGGAGGGTTTGTAGTGCAGCTGGGATTTCTGAGGAAAGGAGATTAAGTGCAAAATGAAACTATGAAGAGCAAACACTGCATGTGTTTGGAGTGACCTCTAAATAGAGCAGAAGATATTGATGATAACACAAGGTCTAATTTCTGCATTGTTTGATCAGGTAACACCTTTCCACACACCTGGGGGACATTGTTCCAGATGGAACCAGTGTTTGTCTGAGAAGGAGGGATGCTTTAGGTAAGCACTGAGTTGGGTAAGGTGTTTACACTTCCACCATGGACCAAAGCCGCCATCTGATTAACTCCCTGCAGGAATGAGGCTTGAGTTTTAGTGTGAAAGTTTCCTTGTGTGGAAGTGAAGCATATTTGGGTTTTTAAGGTGAACAGTTGCGTGTGACTAATGAGCATAGGAATATTCTGCCATATCCATACCTGCACTCTTCTTCACTTCCCTGCGCATCCGCTTCAGCCGCTTTAACATCCCTCTCAGGTCGGTGATGCCATACTGGAAAGCGATCTTCTCGTACTCACTGGGATTCGCGTTCTTCAGGAGATCCCACACATCCACCTGCGGCTCTTCCTCTTGTTGCTTAATCTCCCTGACATTAGCAAAATAAAATTATGGGAGAAGACTTAGCAAGGCTTTATCACACCGTAAAAAATAGCTGAACCCGAATCTATGGTAAGGCTAGAAATGTTTTGACCAAAATTTGAAGGCTGCCATCATATCTTTTTTCTTTCACTCAGTATGAGTGGAATAGCTCAGAATGTCATTCACACCTCACTTTACACTTCTTCAAGGCAGAATTTGAATGCAAGTTTTCATTTGGCCTTTTCTGATACAATCAGTTATGAGAATTTTTATATTGCTTCATTGCTTCCAAAAACATACAGTTTGAAAATGTAATAGCATACAGGCTAATCCCACTTAAATCAATTTTATCTGCTGTGACATGAGTGGAATCAATCACAATTTATGATGGCACCACTGAGTCTAATCTGTATATTTCAAGATTAAATAAAAATGTTTTCAAACCCTGAGTCCCTGTAACTTCTACTGGGGGTGACTGACAACAGGACATCGAATTACAGGGGAATCTGTGTCTGTTTATGGTTACACCAGTGCTTCTCAGCATTACTTAAAGTTGCCATATGAATAGGAACTGGAGATTTCCACAGCAGCTTGGACTTGAAGGATGGATCTGTTCGCTTCCATGTGTCTTAAAATAGGAAATGTTTTCAGAGGCCTGTGTTAGGAATCACCTTTACACAGAAGTTTCAATACCATATTTACTGTCTGCAACTCCAGGCTAAGACAACCAATAAAGAGAAGTATAATTATTTTCAAAATGGCAGTCATTAAATGATAGAACAATTGGAGCATCCTAAACAAAATGATAATTTTTCAGATTGATAATTTAGCCCAAAAGAGTGAACTGCTAGAACAATACTAGAATTGAAGAAGAAGTCTAGATTTTTCTTCCTGTAAATCATTCAGGTCAGACCAGCATCATTCCAATTTGATCTAGCTTGTCTAACAAAATCAGTACTTTTGAGAAATAAAAAAAAAGTGTGCAGCGAGACACTGTTAGACCTGAGCTTTATGGGGTCTAACAGAGGATTTTCTTTGACATATACAGATATAGCACTAAAGATCCCTGAGAATATCTGCATGGTTCAGTGAGGAACCATGGAAACCACTTTGCTCTTTAGTCTATAACGTTTATTAATTTTCATAATATGTCTGTTCTTTTTAAAAGGAAGAGAGGTTCTCCCTGAGTAGTCTTTCAAACACAATAATTCTGAGACAGCAATGTAAGCTAGACAATCTCAGGTATGTAATTTTATATTTTGTTCCTTTTTATCCGTGCTCATGCTTTCCAGAGGGTGACTGCTCAGCAAATGCCGTCATTTCAGTGAGACTCCTTCTGCATGGGGGCAGGTCGAGATCAGCCCTCAAACACCTAGAAAAGCTGAGACCCCCCCAATGGGGCAGCACTGTCCTCTCCCAGGACTGCCCATGGCAAGGAGATCTGCACTCCCAGGGAATTGAAATAAAGCTCCCCTTTAAATCAGGCAGCGGTTGAGGATGAGGATCCTGATGTTCAACCAGACTGAAAGAATCAATTTCAGGCTCATTTTCCTCTTGCATAACTGGAGAACAAATTTCGATGCTTAGAACAAGATAACTTTGTTCTGGAGACCTCAGTAGTTTGAACTGAGGCCAGAGGCCTAACAGAGCATGACATTTCCTAAGCAGACTGACCTCGCCACAAAATCACTTTCAGATCTCTCCTCCAAAAATGTGCATTTTGTTGCAAGATGTACTTTTTTAAAAAAAAAAAAAAAAAAAAAAACAAACCAAGGCCCTAAGTATTTGAGTGGTTTTTAGATCTTGTGCCTCTTGGAATTTTGTGCTGCTACTGATCTATTGCATTGACAAAACTTATCCAGTCATGGAATGGCCTACTGAGATAAGACTTGATAAGCCTGCCTGCCAACCAGCAGAAAATTAAAAAATAGACAGTATATTGATTCTATGCATTTAGGAGTTGTTGTTTTTTTTTAAAAAAAACATGTTTCAAAGAGTATGAACCAAAAGGGAAAAGTTCTAGGTCTTTTCTTGGTCATACAATCATAAAAAAAAAGAGAAAGAATGCACCTCCAACATTGCCTGTTGTAAAAATTGAAATGAAACCATGGATTCATCTTCGTAATAATGGATGTTAATATCCACACAGTGGATATTAGTATCCACACTGGGGCTTAATTAACAATTTTATTCAATTAAGCTCAGAAATATGAGGTTGCATTTCAGGGCTTGAAGCAAAGTGAACCAATTTGACCAAAGTCAAATAATGGTGTCTAAAACCTAAATATTTGCTTTGTCCATTAACCACACAGTAGGTATACTACGTTTATATGGCTATACAGTATTTATCTTACAAAAATTAAGAGTTAATTGTTAGTAAAGTGACAATGTCTCTTAAGTCACATTTATCTTTCCACAAAAACACCAGGAACTCTTACATGCAGCTCTTAGTTGCTACTGAAACACCATGCAGGTGGTCATGAGAACTGGCATGGCAAGCTGTATTAGTATGATGAAAAGACAAACCAAAGATCCTAATTAGGGATGAGAAGATTAAAAAACCAAAGACCTGGTGGATTGGAATTGGTTCAGGTAATTCTTTGTCTACTTTCAGCTTCAGCTTTTCCCCTGTGCTTTAGTTGTTTAAATGCTATCCTCACCCTCATAGCCAATGAGCCCATTGTGACCTTTTAATGCAATTAAATAATAATGTAATTAAATAGTAATGTAATTAATACTGCAGATTTTCCTCTTTCAGAGTAAGTGGTAGATGAGATAAAGGATGTAGTTCCTTTTTCAGTTCTCTGTGATCAGTTGCCATTGATTTCCATGGCATATACAGTTTCTCCGCTTGATTTTAAAAGATGATGAATTAACTATCTTGTCTTAATCTGGTGAAAGACTAAACTAGGTTTAGTATCTGAAGTAACCAGAGGCATAACTACCATCACACCAGATTTTCAAGGCAAATCAGAGAAACATGTACCCAAGTTTTTCACCATCAAAGCATTTGAGTTAAATGAAACATGACTGAGCATTTTTGTGCACGTATTAAAACAGAAAGCTACAAAGAATTATAAAAATATCTATGACTTGAAAACATGATATATGATTTTTTCATATCAGGATGCTGGTAAAATAAAATGAAGATGTACCCATAGAGATAAATTTAACCTTTGCAGTTTTTTGACTTTTGCACCAGACTCAATTTTCTGAACTGCTCATCCCTGTGTAGGAAATTTCCCCCCTCTGCCTTCCATGCAAACACAAAAGAAATAGCAAATGAACTAAATGTTATTGGCCTCTTTAGGCTGGGGCTCACTTTTTTTCCCAGCGCACTCAAATCTGAGGTTTCTTTTCTGCACACTTAGAGGTAAAATTACCTGAACATTTGCATATTATACTATGAGAATAATAATAGTTAGAAATGTTAAAAAGTTGAAAGGCCGCAAAATTCTTAAGGAGTTATTAATGCTACACCTGACTGTTTCTGTGTGCCAGCCTAACTGTTTGCAATCCACACCTGCTCATTGCATCACTTGGTTCTCACCTACGTTTCAGGAGACCACTAAAGTCAAGTTCTCCTGCATCGTCTTGTCCTTCACCGCTGTTATTGACAGAAAAAGATCAAATCTTTGTTTAACACAGGAAGACTTAGACAACACGCATTGCAAACACTCTACACTTCTCATACACTCAACACTGTCCAGACACACAAATAATTGTATAAAATCAACACAAACTTGTATGCTTTTTCACATGGATTGTGTTTCTGTAGGCACTTGTGAAAAATAACACAAAGGTTTGTATTGCTTCTTCTTATACTTAGATGGCAAATTTTTGTAACTGCGTGCATAAATTTGCCAAGGTTTGTGTTAGATCTCAGTAACACAAATGGGAGCTAGTCAACACAACCAGCTTTGTTTTTCGTTTCTGTAGTGACCGTGTATAAAAACAAAGGGCTTGTGCTGATCTCTTGCTAAGAATACAAAACAAAGATTTGCCTTGCTGGGTGGTGCTTTTAGCAATGCATAGCTCTGTCAAATACTGATTGAAAAGTACTTAACCTTCAAGGTTTAACCTTTCTCTAAATGAAGGGAGAAAACAGTTATAAAAATGAAGAAACAGTACATTGTCCATTTTTACAGATAGAATCACAGTCCTATGAAGTTGCATTTCTTTCTATCATGTGATCTTTAGCAGAATTACCTTATCACAGAGCACATACAGACAAAAGAAATGCCCTAAATATTTGTAAAAAGGGCAAAATAGTGCAAATCTTAACTGAAATGATGCCAATGTTTAATCAAGATTTTACACGCAAGATATTACTTAAAAAATCCAAAAATATTGAGATACCTTCATCTGCTTGGGCAGAGTAGTCACTGCATTTTTAAAAATGTGCTAAAGAAAGAAATGCACCTTGAATGTAATATCTTTTGTATTTTCTCTCTCAATTAAAGCCCTCTAAATAAAAGCAGTTCATTCTGGATCATGGCTTTACTTCTAGATTAACAAACTGCATTCATTATCTGTTTGTAAAATATTTTCACTCTATTTACTTTTTTTATGTATTTCATCATACAAAGATGACACCTATACTGGTTAGAATTGCTAATTTATCAGAAAGGTAACAAATCTTAAGACACAATGCTTTATCTAATATTCTCTGTAATATACTATTTGTTGTTTCTGCTTACTGACGGTATTTACTATTTACTGTAAGATAACAAAGCCAGATCCTGTCTTCTTGAAATCAATGTGAATTTTCTCTCTGCTTTTAATCAGTGCAGTATCGGGACCAGGAACTTTCATATTGTGCCTGACAGCTTTCAGGAAACATGCAGTAGAATATTTTAGTGAATGAAAATACTTTTTTAAAACTTCCAAAGAAATATATATTTAATTGCCTTAAATATTCAATCTTCCCTGTGAGCACAGACATTTGTAATTTCACAGTAGAGGTATTTGATATCATATGTGCTATCTATGTGTTGTAACTATTTCATTCTACCAACTACCAATTACTCTAAATCCCACTTCTTTAATCTATATTTACAAAAACAGTTTTATAAAGTACTTGATACAACTGTCTGACACAAGTTCTGTGCATGCTACCAGTATCCATTACTGAGGAGCTTGATACGATCACTGAAGTTACCTTCTTTTGAAAGCAGATCTGATGTCAATGGATGGAGCAGCTTGGGCAGATTCTGTGAAATCATGGTAATACAGGAATTAAAAACATAATTTGAATAATTGATGCAATCAGTGTAATTTGGAATATGAAATTTGTTCAGTTTCCTGCTAAGTGACCAGCGCTTGTGCTTCCTCTTTGCCATTAAGTTCTGACATCTGCAAAGATGCCCAGTGCTTAAGTGTACCATTTCTCTGAAGTACTTTCTGCAGTTCTGCATTGGAGATCTGTTTCCCTGATGTTTCTCTCCATTCCCCTTCCTGCCTTATTCACAGGCTCTGGCCTTTTTTCGTCTTCTCACTTCCTATGCTTTCTTCCCTGCTGGCACCTTGTGCCCTCTCAGTCGGCTCAGCATCAGAGGAAGGAGACAGAGACAGTCTCCTCTACAGCTAGAGACTCACGCTGATTCTCGGGGCAAGGGGGAATCTCGCTTGTGTGAATTACCCCTTTGGGACAGCCTGAATCAGACTGAATGGTTCTGATCCACAGCCAGTGAATGCATGGAGCCAGGCTGGCCCCCGCCTTGCTGACTTCTGAGCACACACACACAGCCCCAGGTCTTGTGTGCCAGAGCCTGATTTGAGTTCAATACCAGTTTTACCGGTCAGCTTTTCTAATTTTTGGATAAATGTCTGACATCATATCTATCCCAGTGTTCATTTAAACAATAAATTACAGACACAAGAAAATTCTCTAGGCTCTGTGGTAAAAATGTTCACTTTAAATATTATTTCATTTAAAGGGTTTGAACAAAATGAAGTGTCATTCCAAATCTTAAAAAAAAAAAAAAAGAAAGAAAAAAAAGAAAGAAATCCTTTAAAATCTTAAAACAGAACCTTACCAGTGACTTCAAGGTCAAAAGAGCAGCTATCAAATTTGTCCTTATAAGAAACTTCACAGCGATAGTTCCCTGCATAGTTTTCCTTAGCTTTGATGATCTGCATCTCAAATGTGTGAATCTAAAAATCAAGCATAGTTGTTCAATAATGCAGGGGATGCTTTTGCACAAAGCAGAAGTTAAAATATAAGTCTTTCAGACACACACCAGAAACAAGGAATAACTCAAATAATGAGCTCTGAAAAGAAACTGGAACCCAGAAATGGCATTGGAAAATTTTGATTTCCCCACCATTATTTGTTGTGCGCTGGGAGAGCAGAAAAGTCTGCTTCTGCAGAGGGTCAGAGATCACCACTGAAATCTGTGTGGAAGCCAGGGTTAGACTCCACTGCTCTTGAACTTCTACTTGTTGTCTTAAACTGATCTTTAAGCTCTCTTTGGAGCTTTGCCCCCATAGGAAGGAAAAGTAAAAACCCACCTTAGTGTGGCGCTCGAAGGACTCCTTCAGCTGCAGGTGCTTCCCTGCTTTACTGGCCAGATCCATCCATTTTCCTTTAAACCACTTAACATTTGGCTTTCGGAGAAGGTCTTTGGCTTCTACTTTGGCTATAAATGTAATATTCCCACCTTTCAAAAAGAGAAAAGGATAATGCAGCTGTTGAGGAACATGTGGTTGGTCAGTTACATCTCTACAAGTTTCTTTCAATACTGCTCCATTCAGTCTCCCTGTGTTCTACCACAACATTAAGAGTCAGATGGAGTCACACAGACTATGAAGGTACTGCAGTGGTACAGAGCTTGATTTTGGGTCTGGAAGCTTTCTATCCATGTCAGTATGGAGCTTGAGGCACCGAGAAGTAGGATAAATTTGGGGCAAAACTCCATGTTCTCATGAGTGAATTGTTCCTAACATTTGACTTTGTTTGCTCAAAAGAAGCAGAGGTGTTCCTGGTCTCCCAGGCATGGATAAATTCCAGTCTGAAAAAGAAAGCCTGGACCTCTTCATGCACTTCTATCATTAATTCTTTAAGCTGAGAAGTGAGAGGAAAGAGGCATCTCTAAACAATGAATTGGGAAAAGTAAAAGTCCTCATTTTTCAGAAGACCACTGCACAGCCCTTGCTGAGTTTTCATCCTAACATTCATCTAGAGGAAAATACAACTAACTCCTTATATTTTTTTTCCAAATATTTTTTCCCCAAATCCTTTTCTACTCAGAAACTGAGAAAAATAATAGGCATGAAGAAAAGAAATCCCAACATCTGACCATATCTTTATGTATCCAAGGAGATAATGGACATATTAAGTAGCCTGTACTAAACTTCTTATCATTGCTACTACCCCGCATAAGATCTTTCTGATATATCAGTAACAGTACAGCCAACAGTGTCAAAATAACCAGCTTTCTTCTCCAGAAACTATACCTCTTACCATTGTGCTTAGTAAATTATTAGATTTTGAGCTTGTCTTGAATTAAACAATTGGGGTTTGCTTCTCTCCATACAGTCCTTTTGCCTTCAGAGTGGAGTTTACATCCAGCTAAAACCAGAGGCAGTACTCACAGCTGAGGGCAGAACCTGAGTGTCACAGGAACTGCAGGTACCATTCCCAGCTCTGCCTCAGCCTTTATGTCTCTGGGAGTGGCTTTTGATTTTGTTCTTAAGCACTTACCGACACTCACTGTCCCACTCTGAGGTTTCTCGATGAATAAAGTGGATCTTTGGCTGTCATCATTTTTTTCTGACTCTTCTGGAGCTCCTTCTCCAAGAGACCATACTGAGATGCAGAGAGAGGGGGGAAATATCAGTCATCTGAGGATATTTTACTCCCTCCAAAGTACACTTACCTGAACTTCCTAAACTCTCTAGCCCTAGCACCTTTCTCTTCAGATGTCCTGAAAGATATATAAGCTTTTGTTTGCACTGACATCCATTGCTTGGCTGTCACATTGTGTACAGTTCCTGCAAGAATGCTACCTCTGTGGTGACAGAAAATGAAACTATCAGGGAGGAAGAGAGGGGAACCTGATCAGCCAGGATGGCCACTGAGCAACTTGAATGGCACCAGCATTCAACCATGAGTGCTTTACAGAGGTGATGCACAAAGGTCAGCTCTTTGTTTTTCAGAAGAGATGGAGGTTCTGAAAACACAAACAGCTAGAAGAACAAAAATCCCCACATTTGATCCACAGCTTCAGTGGATCTCTCTCAACCCAAACTAAGTCCATTGTACAAGCTGGTTCTTCCTCTATGTCTGCAAAGTAGGGCAGGAATGAAGCTCGCTTCTGAACTGTCTCCTTTTCTGCCATGACAGAAGCAGAGAATTTGGGAATTGGTCAATACCATGTCCTCCTATGTGAATTTTATGTGATATTTTACGGAAAAAGTAGTTTGTCAGATGGAAATGATTGTGACATATGCTCAGACACAGCAGCTTCTCTTCTGGAAACTGGGACGTTGGAACTGAAAAGGAACAGCAGTACTGAGAGAAGCAGCAAATGAGTGGTTTCCCCGGTGCCGAGCACTGTGCTAGGACAGCTCTGTGTTTCTGGTCTTTCTGTTTATCTGGACATCCCTGGCTTTGTGCTATGCCATTACATCTTGGGTAAAACCATGGCCAAAACTGATTCCTAGCAGAAAGTGCAAGGAGAGCAAGGCAGTGGATGCCTTTTGTCTGTTTTCTGCTCACTTTCTGCAGAGAGGCAAAGCACGTGTCTCATATTCCAACCTGCAGTCCAAACACCAAATCTCCGTCTTTTGAGGAGTTATTGCCAGTATAGAGGGGAAACTAATGAAAGTTAGAGGTCAGAATAGTCTTTCTGATTATGTAGCGATTACTGCTGTGGGAACCTTTTCAACTCATGAAAATTTCCACCACCCACAAATGCAACACAGCTCGTGACAACCATGGGAAAATGCAACCAAATTGGTTTTATTATCCTGAAGTCTACTGTGAATTTTAAAAGGGTATCAAAATGCTAGATAGCTTTGCTAGAAAACTTTTGTATTTCAGTCAATTGTGGGTGGTGTGCCTAACACCTCTGTATATGCCTGCTTGTACAATATTTCTCACAGGTAAAGACATTCATGTATATACACACACGTATATATACATGTATATACACATACATGAAATGATGAAGACAGACATAAATGAACACAAATATATATAGATACATCTCTATATATACTCTCTATAATCTAAATGTTTAGATTATACCACTATAACGTGGCAATATATGGAAACAACATGAGGACAAGTGAAGGTTATTGGTGGGAAGAGGATGAAGTGATGATAGTGCAGGATCTGGTCACGTGGAGCAACAAGCCTAACATGACACGGCATGAAATGGAAAAAGGATATTAATAAATGGAAAAAAGCTTACATGGAGTCATTAATTTGGTACCACATAAAAGAACACCTAAATATTATCATCGCCTTTAGATATTAAGATTTTCCTATTTATTAAACAAGCAGAGCGGAAGGTGGGTTTGACGCAGGCTGGCATAGGTGGCTATGCCAGGTCTATAACCATGGTTGAAGTACCAGCTGCTCATTTTGTTCCAGAGGCTGCAAATCCTGAAACCACGAGAGTGGGTGCAATATGCGTTACCTGCCAGGGTAGGAAGAAAGAGGTTATGATGGTTTTGCTAAGTTTTCCCCACCATCCTTTGAGGTGTGAGAAGACGCCATTCTCCTACAGTCTTCTGGGACCTGTGCGTGGGATTCGGGTGAGGCCGAATGTAGGAATGGAATTCCTGTAGGCTGAGGAGGAATGGAACAGCTATATATCTATCTATAGAGAAACGGATATAGATAGATAGGTATGTATGTATGTGTCAAACACTGCTATGCGTGTCCTGTTCTGTGCAGCAGAGCCTGCTCTCACTCCCGGTTTAGCTGCTAGAAACCTGTTTGCCCTGGTACTTTGAAGCATTTCAACAGCTATAGTTTGCTACTGTCTAAACAACGAAAATAAAGTATTATCTTTTAAAAATAAAGACTGAACAATATTTTTATTACGTAATTTTGGGTGTATTCTGTCATGTTTTTCAGGATGTCTCACCTGAATCTTTTCTTTCCGCTGGCTTAGACATCCCATCTGAAAGGGAAGAGCAATTTAGATGACACCAGCTCGGAGATCACAGCTTAACTGACCTCAGATCACTGGGATTTTAAGAACATTGATTCTTCATATAAGAAGATTAGACTAAATATTTGGGACCATATCCATGAGGAACTACTCGAATACCAGAAAAAAGTGAACAGCTAAGAAAAACCCCTATAAATCTTCCCCACTTTTCTCTAGAAAATCAAAATTAGTTTGATTCTGTTCAACATTTTCTTTAGAAAGGTAACATGAGGCTGATATTTTTTCCATGATTTGTGTAGTTCCAGGTAACAGATGAATTTCTGATCTTCAATAGTTACCTGAGGGACAGTATTTTGATTATTTAAACAGTATACTTATTTATCTGGAGTTGCTTTTGGGTCTACTAACCAATATTTTACTTTCCACTGGAAGATCTCGTAAAGACCTCAAGAGAGGACTGGAAAGGGACTTAACTGGTATAAGGGTCTTGTACTTCTAAAGAGAGATTAATAAAATATAAGACAATTAAAAAAATTTTTCTTAGTCTTATGTTTTCAGTTCAGTCCACTGCTTTGGACTCTTTCTTCATTAAAATTCAAGAGAAAAATACATACATACATACACACTCAAAGCACTATCACAGTCCTAACCTGCTGGTGGAGTACTAACTGAGGTGTCATCTTCATCTGCGAAAAGAAATACAAATGAAAAAGCACATAAAGAAACTGAAAGCACAGACGATCATCTGCTTTAAAACAACTACATGAAAATGTAAAACCTGCAAAAGAAAGGGAAATAAATTGCAATATTCAGGAGCATTCACAATGGAAACTTCAAACTGATGAGGAAAGCTTTGCATAATTCAGAAGCTGAAATGGTAAACCTTAATGTTTCAAGCAAGTAAAAAAAAATGAGATGTGGACTGTGATCTATTATTAAATCATGAGTTTATATGAGAGCTGCAGAGTGATTCTGTTTGTTAGAGATGTAATCTACAGTAATTACAATAAGAAAGCCACAATGAAATGAAGGTCAATCACATATCTAACCTGAGGAAGATGTCATTTCTCTGATGACCACGTCTGCAATTAAAATGTGCACCACATATGCATTCAGCATTATTAAATCAAGATATGAAAAATTAAAACTAGTCCCCTCTATTTATACTTTGCAATTTCTATACTATAATATTAATTTAAAGTGCAAGGAATACACAACTCAATTTTTCCTCATATCAACAGGAGAATAATTTTAAATAAGGAAAGAACTATTATGATCATGCTGGGTCTTCCTTTTCATCACATAAAAGTTGACCGTCATCAGGTATTGAATCACTACAAGCAGTTGTTACCCAGGTATTTTAAAATGTTTAATCATATAGAATACATTGAGGCTTATATTTATTTAAATCTAAAGCCTGAAAAAAACGATGAAACTGGCATTAAACGGAAGTACTGTAATCATGATTACTAGAAAACCAGAATAAGGTAAAGACCATCTTTACAAGAGTCAGCTACATCTCTTTGAATTTTAGAAGTTGATTAGAAACCTCAGAGATCAGCTTTGATAAAAATAAGCAAAAAGTCTTAGCATCTTAACAGCCTAATGGTAAAAAAGAAAGAAAATGACCAAGGTATCCTTTCAAAGGCAAGAATAAACTAGATATATTTAGGATTTAACACATAAGTAATATAAAGATAGCATTTTTATACAGTATCAGAAAATAATCTGTAGAACATTTCAAGATGGAGAACAGAGTTAAACAAGAATTGGAAAACTATTAACCCATATCTTTAAAGATACTTATTTTTGGGGTTGGATCTTTTTATATCTTATATTTGCGTTTTCATAATTAAAATTTAAATCTGAAGTTATCCTTTGATTTTGACCTTAAAGTTTTAATTTATCTATATTTTTTCAAGGAAAAATGTAATAACTAAGACAAAAGCACACGTGAAATATAGCTGCATTTTCATAAACACTGGCAATATTGAATTTTTGGGTTTGTTTAACCACTGAAAGATAATTAAAAGTCTGTTAATAGAATTTTTCTACTTAGCCATAATGTTTTACTCATTCCTTTTTAATGATTCATCAAACTTCTTTTTAAAGATCCCTTGGGAGGAGGATGAGAGTTGTAAAAGGTATGCCTACACATGAAGGATTAATGTGTTATCTTGCAAATATCTTTTCTTATTCATAGGAAAAAAAATAAAATAACAATGGAAGAGTTCTCATGACTGGCATCATCCAATGCCATTAGCAGATGTTGAAAATGTTGATTTTCAGCAAAAGCACAGTAATGATTAAGTCATGTCAGACATTTTAACATACTGCATTAGCAACTAGATGGATGCAAGGCTATGTGCTTCCACTGCAAATCTTTCTCCATTTTTCATGAATGTATGAAGTGTGCTTTGAGATCCATTTGTCAATAATGTCACCCTTGTGATTGATGATGGCTCCAAGAGCCATCTGGCTGCAAAAATATAATTAGGACCAGAATAAAACATTTGATGTGATGCATCCTACATGATGATGTGTGGTAATCAAGTTATGAAAGGGCCACTCAGATTTCTCTTTCATTTAATCATTTGAAAAACTAAAAAACCCAAAAAGACATTATTAGTTTTGCAGAGGGATTGCTGGGGTTTCTCCAGGGCAATCTATAATTTTTCAAACAACATGTTGACATCAAAGACAAACAAAGGAAACAAACAAACATTTCAGAAGGATCAAGATGAAAGCCCAATTGAATGCATTAGTAATGGAAAGAGTATGAAAACAGTACATGCTGGAAGGATTGTTTTGATAAATGGGTAATTATCAATCCATCACTCCTTCTCTCTCAAGCTTCTAGGACAAAACGGACTGACTATTGGTTCAACAGCTATAGCCAATTCACTCTCTGTGATGAATGATTGCTTATGCTAGCAATAAAGTCTATTTAAAGACAACATAACCAGCAAAAATACCAGATCTGTCAGTAGAACTATGATCATTAATCCACTACCCTGATCTTCTGCAAGCAAACTTTTAATGGAATGTATTTTGGAATCTGTTGCATGACAAGAGCTTGGTACGGAGAAATCAATTGATTCATTTGACAGTAGGCTGATAAGATGCATTACTGCATAGAAACCTTTATTCTTTGTCTGTGGCACACTTTCATTAACATTAGGGTATTTATGTGTTTTTTCCTTGTTTCTAAATGATAACATTAACTGTGGAGAAGACTGAGCTTCATTGGGAATAGATTCTTGTTGGATGAAAGAACCCCTCCATATCTCTGGAGAAGCTAATCTAAAACCTTTTTATACTCACACTTAATGTAACCTTAACATTAAAATTTCTGACTGCTGGCACAGCAAATGTAGAAAAATCTTTTCAAAAATAAAAAGTAATTACTGATTTATATATGAGCTGCTGGTATCAAGAGTTTTAGACCTACTTTCCCCTGATCTGAAACATCCCACACAAAATGGAAGCTGTTATTCTGCCATCAGCTGCATTGTTGACAAACTTAGTGTCATGCAGAAGTGGCAACAACCTATTAATTGTATATTATTTTATTTTTCTATCCTATTCTACTGTTTATGCTGAAATTACAGAGCACAGCAAGACCGAGGGTTTCAAATTTAGTTGACTTCAATTACCAATCTGATTTTCAAAGGGAGTTCAGCAGCCCCATCAAGGGGACTTGACACTTTGGAACTGGTTACTGAAGTACATACCTACAGAAGGGAAGTTTTAGTAGGGAGATGAATGGATAAGTGAAACTCGGAAAAATACAAGGGTGACACATGTGATGAACATTTTAGTAGGTGGTTGGAAGAAACCTAGAGGAAAGGTATCAGTAAAACATGCAGAAATTTTAGTAGTTCTCTGAATGGCTGGATGGGACCTAAAAAAAGGAATGAGCAAATTGATATTAATATTTGATTATTATTCCAGCAAGTGGGAACAAAATTATAACATATTTGATCTGTAAGATAATGCTAAAATTAAAAACTAAGACACAAGCATTTAAATTGAATGAATATAAAATGATTTAGTAAATTTGGAGGAATTTGTGCTGATTCACTTTTTTTCTCTGAAAATAAAATGGATAATTACACATACCCCTAATTTTTACAACATTATTATAGATATTTTTAAACTGGTTTATTTTACAAAAGAAAATTTTATGTTTACTGCTCTGGGCTACTAACTACAGAAAAATAATCATGAGATACAAAGAATTTACCACATCATTTTTCATTTTGCAACTTTACAGGGAACACAAAGGAATATAAATATGTAATTTCACACAGACGGTAAGTACTAAAAAGAAATAGAACAGTAAAACGGACACACAGATAGGTATACTCTATCTTCCTAATGTCTCTTGTTATTTTTTCTTAGGGATGAGGTGAAAATTATGGACTATGGGATTGACATGGACTACCAAGATTTTGTTCCTAGATGTCAGGTTCCAGCACAGTCCCAGGTGGACTGTGCTGCAGCAGGGGCCCATCTCAGGTTCCTACAGTGTCTACAGTCTATCTTACAAATTATCAGCAAACAGCTCTCAACTGCTGACACACAAGTATTGTAGAATTGCTGTGGAATTCAGCTATGAAATCTTTCCCAGCTCATTCCCATTTAGGGAAGTACCCAAATATGCTACTTCTGAAGCTGCAGAAAGTTTTACATATAGCTTATAAGAAAGCTAATGTATAGCTGGTTCTGTTATAATTTCCTTGCTGAACTGTTCATTTTCAAGTGTAAATGATTTTGGACAGGTTGGAAGAATGGAACCTTTTCCCTTTTTGTGAATTATGCTCGCCATTATAAATATTTTTTTTGTGTTTTCTGGCACACGAACCTGAAGGAACCATTCTATGAAAATATATTTTCCCTTTCTTGGTGATACTCTGCAATAAAACAAGAGCTGATAGGAACAACTGCACTGTAACTAATTTTTAAAAGTATTACTACTGAGTGTCTGGCAATGACATCTACTTTGCTTTGCAGAGGTGACAGTTTCACCGGAGCATGGTAGAAGGTCATCAACATATTGCTATTCAGACTTTCACTGGAATTTTGACAGAGGCAACAGCTGCCACCATGGACTGAAACTGGAAAATATTTCCATAGCAGGATCTCAAACAATGTTTTTTGTTAGTAAAATCCTCCAGGCACTGAGAGGTTTCTCTTACGACGAACATTTTTTCATCCTAGAAAATACATGTCTCCTTCACTAAATTCAAAACAGAAACATAATAATGTATAAGAAGATAACAGAAGTATTGGATAAGTTACCTACCATGTTTTCATTTTTATTCAGTGAAATGTAGGCTTGTAAGCAGTGGGGAAATCACCATTCATGTTCAGTTTGGGAACAAACATTTCTCTCATATCCGAATTAAAGCAAGCAGAACTAACTGTTGGAATAGCTTGAGGCAAGACCTTCATCTTTTTTCCTATCATTAGGCATGCAAATTATTTCTGAATTGCATTTCCATTACCAAGTTGACAGATTTGATTACTCACACAAAATTTTGTGTGTCAGAATAATTGCTCAATGCAAGGATAACTGACAAAATAGCATGCACTGAAGCCTGGTTCAGCATTTTTATTTTCGAAAGGGTACTTGAATCACACACTCTTAGTGTTTATATTTTGACTCTGCTGAGAAAAACAGCCAAGCATGCCTTTGCCAAATAAATCTGCAAGTACCAAGTGTGCATCCAGTCTGTCTGAAAGACAAGATTTTGTGTGGAAGAGACCAAAAGCCAGAATACATTTTCAAGCAAGCCATTTCTTGATTTGCCATGAAAAAGCATAACCATGCCAAATGAAAAGCAAGCATTGCGTCAGTTGTAAGCATATCTTGGTCTGGTTTAGCCTTTGATCAGAACTAAGTTTAAAACAAAGAGATTATTCTTTTCAAAACAAGCTGATGGGGTGTTTGATTTCTACTTTGGCAGGGCTCCTACAAAAAGTAGGGGAATTTGGCCCAGTTCCCTCAAAATGTATCCTCCTAATCAGAAGAACGGACGACAGAGCTAGAATCTAATCTCAGCAGCACAAAAACTGGAGCTGATTTTTACATGTATTGCTAGTGGAAAAGTTATCTATTTGTTCACAGCAGACAGTCCTCAAACCCACTTTTCAGAACCTGTAATGAGCTCAGCTGCTGGGCTCCCAATGAGGACAGAAAGGTGAATGTGTGATTTTTAATTTCAGATGAAAAAAATCCATGGGGCTTTCTGAAAGGGAAAATATCAAGTTTCTGTGGTAGAACAGATACAGCTTAGAATTACAGTAGGACATTGTCCACTTTATTTAAAAGCTACAAATGTGCACAGTATTTGAGTTTTAGCAAGCTTGGTCAGGGGCAACATCCAGACTCACTTAAACACAGCTTTCTGCACATGCAAATCACTTGTAATTTGATCCATTAATTGAACAGTCAATACAAATACTGTTGCTAAAGTATCTGGTTTGCAGAATTTTTGAAGATATTCATGAGTATAATAATTTCCTTGTGCTGGCTAAGTCATGCAGAAAAAGGATCTAGGAAACCTCACATCACACTTCTGAAATTTAGCATCAAAATTCTGAATTAAAGCTCAAACATCAGAACAGCATTTAGTAGTGTTTTCTTTACTGCCCATTTTTAATATATGGTTTAAGACTTACCTTTACCCTTTTCCTTTCCACCCTCCTGTGGTGTTGTTTGTTCTGTGTAGGAAGTACAAGTATAGTTTTGAGAGGATCTTAAAGTAAAAAGAAAGACTTACACAGCATTAAAAAGTGCAGGTTCTGTTAGTATTGGAAAAATAACATTAAAGAATGATTGATAGATTCGTATATGTAATATAGAATTGCAATCCCATAAAGCATTTTACGACCTGTGCATATCAGTGCAATTTCTGTGTTTTGAACAAGTCATGTAAGATTGATGTTCTTGGACCCAGAGGAAGAAAAATGCTAGGCTTTCTTAGAAGCAGCAATTGTTAGTTTCTTGTGCTTGGGCTAATTTGTAAAAGCTTTTGAAATGAGTTACATATCACTGTTAATAGGAAAGAAATTGGATCAAACATGAGTTACTGCCACTCAGTTGATCCTTCAGAAGAAGAACAGAGAGAGTTTACTGCGGGTGTTCCTTAATTCTTTAACATCATCATCATCATCATCATCATCATCATCATCATCAACATAGTCTTGCTTAGACTACTGGTATTTATTTTCCTTGATTAGAGGAACTGCCAACCTGTCCTCTACTCTGAGCAAGTGAATGTGAATTATTTTTTACCTCATCCATATGAGAAAACCTGGACTGTACTTTGAACAAAACAACTATTTCCACACCTTCTCTATTTCAGGATTTGATAGGATTCCTATTCTTTTTGGTTTACTCCTTCATTCAATCTAGTATCTTGTCAAATCATGTGAAGTGTGCTGTCTTCAAGGTATAAACAATATCCTATTGCCCATGAACAATGGCTTTCTGTGGCACCTGTCAACTGCCTGACAGAACATGGGTTTGGGTGATGGTCAACAGACTAACATTGTCAGGATGGAGTTAAGTTAATTTTTGTTCCGTAGAGGAAACACCTGCAAGAGCCAATTGATACTCTGATTATTCTGATTTCTTGTGGACATGTGTGCAGCCGCAGTAACTATGAAAATTAAACCTGAAACTTAAAAGGAAACTTCACATTCTGGTAGTGTGACAGACTCTTGGATCCTTCTGTCTGGATTCCCTAAATTCCCAAGCTCCAGTTGTCAGGTTGTCCATCTTGGCTAGATGGTCAAACCCATTCCTTTTTAATGGGACTTTTGCTACAGTAACACTTTCTTTTCCCTGTAGGAACTGGGATCAGGAGATTTCGCTGTTCTTGGCAGATCATAGCATGTCTACATTTTATTTGAAAACTTCATCAGTCAAAGTGTTCCACGCTTGCGGCTTGACATTGAGATCTGGAAGGAGCTCTCTCAATGATTTCCCAAAAATTTCCTGGTGCAGTTCAAGATGCTTGATTATGTCCAATAAACTATTTAAAAGTTATGAAATTTGGAATCTTGAAACCCACTTCCCTCTTTGTGTATTAGCACTTGATAATCCAAGATGACAGCATCTTGAGTCAGGCAGAAGGGAGCTAGAAGTGACTGACACTTGCAGCTTAGAAATATCCCTGTTTGATCTGTGCCTAACCATAGAGGCCTAATGACACCCTACCTATTTTTCAGAAGAAAAACAGGTAAGGAGAAAAGAAGGGAGGTTATAGAAGTGATTTTGTATTTAATCCTGTGTTCTTATATAGAAACAAAGATGGCAATTATTTGAAAATGTTAATAGATGTTTTTAATGTAATGCTTCAAAGATGCTATTCTTTCTGTATCTAAAAAGCTGTTTCTCATTTCAGTTCTACTTGGAAGTTAAGATTGATTAAAAACGTGAATTCAAGTACAAAGTATATCAGGTAAGAGCCTAAGGGTCAAATTAATTAGTTTAATAATAACTGTACAAATTTTATGGTTAAGTAAAATATCATTAATTAAAAACCAATTAATTTTCCTTACAAATAAATGCAATATGAAAGAGTTCATCACATAAAAATAGTATGTGGATAATTTAACCATGAAACTCCTTGTGGCAAATGATACCTTTGTCATTTTTTAATCAAAGAGTATGTTGTTGAAACAAAGACATCTCGAGTCAGCCTTGTAAAATGCCGGTTAACAAGACTGTAAGTAAGGGCAGATTTAACATTTGCAGAGTATTTGTTCTGTTTGGAACTGCTGTTTAGGTTGCTATAGAGAGAATAAAACTCACCAAATGGTTAAATTAGACGTGCATATTTTATATATATGTATTAACCTTAATCTGAGAATAGAACTGAAGTTACTCAATGGCACAAGGCAGAGTCTTGCCTGCCTTTCTAGCTCCCACTAAAGACAACTCTTGTGCTTTGCAGAGTTTCAGCTTTACCTGAAGCCCTCATCCTTATGAATGAGTTTCACCTCACCTAAATTTGGCTTCCTGGAACTCAGCCACTATTCTAGGCAACCAAGCAGACTCCTCAGGGCAATTGCCTGAATATAGATATTTAGTGACATTTGAGGTAGGTTATCTGGGAAGTGCCCATTGGATGAGCATGTATGACCCAGGATGCGCTCCACTGGGCAGAGGTGGAGCACTGCTGAACTACTAAGACATGATACATCATTTTCAAAGGACTAAAAGGAAGTGAAAAGAATTCCATGCTTGATTCTGTCAACTTTACTCACAGCGTACCTTTGAGGAGAAACAAAAGGGAGTATTTTGGTAACTAGATGCTGCCCAGCATCAAAGAGGAAAGCATAATTTAGCCACAGAATTTAAGCAGTTATAATTTACCTGTATCCTGAAGGACATGTGCAATATTAAGCAAACAACTAGTCACTCACAAACAAAAGCTGAGTCTGAAAAATCAGTATTCAGGCAAAGTGAAGTGAGAATATCTTACTTGGTGTCATGGTTTTTTACTTTTCTTACTGTCCTCTTGCTTTCAAAGAGACAATGAACACAAACCATATTATGGCTATGCAGTATCTAATCTCATGCAACTGTTGTTAGTGCCACAGAGCTCCAATTAGCATTTTTTACACTAACCTGGAGGTGGCGGTGCACTTTCATTTTCAGTTTCTGAAAAATGAGGAAAGAAGACAGATATTGAGCTTCAAATACAAGAAAATATTTTTCACACATTTGGTATATGTTTGTTGACTTTAGATTTTAATGCAGTTGTGAATTATTTTTGCTTTCACGCACACAACATGTGACAACTTCAGAGTGACAAGGTCAGAGGTCTACAGCTCTTGCTCTGCAAAGAGACGTTAGTGAACTTGTTTAGTGTGGGGATAGATAATATTCATAGAAACGTAGAATCTTTTAGGTTGGAAAAGATCTCTAAGATCATGGAGTTCAACCATTAACCCAGCACTGTCAAGTCACCACTAAACCACATCTCCAAGCACCTCATCTTCACATCTTTTAAATTCATCCAGGGATGCTGACTCCAGTTCTCTAGGCAGCCTATTCCAGTGCTCAACAATCCTTCTAGAGATAAAATTTCTTCTAATATCCAATCTCAACCTCCCCTGGTACAATTTGAGGCCATTTCCTCATTATCACTTGTTAACTGGGAGAAGAGACTGACCTCTGCCTGTCGACAGCTTCCTTTCAGTTAGTTTTAGGGAGTGATAAGGTCTCTCACTCATGTGCAGGTATTCACATCAACTGGGCCCCAGTACATTTCAGGACCTTTCAGCAATTACAGTTCAGGACAGTTCTGGAATATCATGAAATCCAAGCTGAATTACAAGTCCAGGTTTGATTTATTTAAGTCAATTGGCCCTGAACCTGTGCCTAAATGTATTTACCACATCAATGGGCTTCTGTCAGATAATATCCTAACCAAAATAATATCTGATATGACTTTAACTGTGAAGTGGAATGGATCCATTAGCTTAGGGGGATCACGCAGAGTGAATCCAGAGACCTTCATCTCATTTTCACCACACCATTAGATATAGAGTTCAATGTTCAGTGCAAGCAGAAAGTAAAAAAAAACACATCCGTTTAGCTGCTCTGAGTAGGACCTGCAGTATGTTTGGTTTTCTTTCTTTCAGTCATGATTTTTAATGTAAATCATTTCCCTTTTTGATGTGTGATACAGAAGCCAGGCTTTTTATCCTGTTTAAATGTTATCCTTTTGGGATGACATGTTCTTCCATCTAAAAACATAAGAATAAATTGACTAGCTAAAACATATTTTTAAAACAGAAAAGGAAGCTTATTTTCAACATTTAAAAGCCTTAGGCCTCTAGACAGGTTGAAAACAGAAATATTTATTGGCATTAGTGCATTGACTTACGGTTGAACTACTTATAACAAGCAAATATTTAAAAGGTTGAAACCTTGAAGTGCAATAGTAGATTGCTCTTACCAACCCTTGCCATGTTATGGACATTAACCTTTGGGACCCCACCTCAGGTCAGATTCAGGAAACAAAATTTCAATCTCTGTCACACAGAAATGCTGGTAAGGCTATTCCTTTGCACTCAGTTCTAAATACAGCTAAAACATAATTCTCATTCTTAATAAATCCATTTAATGTTTAAAAGGCAGGAATATTTTTAGTGCAAATATAATTTTAAGCTGAGTGTGTGAATTTCATATGGTTTAGGAACTTCCAGTCACATAGACAGATACAACAGCAAATCCTTGTAGAGGTTCCGAAGAGAATCCCTTGCTACAAGGAAAGAACTTGTGTTGTATGTTCTGATCACAGCACCCATCACACAAAACGGAAGGAAGTATATTAAAGACCAACACACAGAGTATGAAAATACTAAAATATCTTTACTTAGGTTCATAGAATTTTTTTTTCTAGTCTAATTACTGACATACTAAGTTTTGTTTTGTGGCCTAGAAAAATATGAAAACTTTTCATATGAAAACATGAAAATTGCACCACATAGATAGAGTATGTCTTGGAACCCATTTGCTTTGCTACCATGGCATTTCTCACTGTTTCCTCTGAGACTAAAATATTCCACTGAGACATCGTTGTGGCATGAAAGTATGTTTCTTGCATGGAAAAGTAATAGCAGAAAATTATTGATTGTATGATTTTCCTTGTGAAATTTAATAGCTAGAAACAGGGAGCGTTCTTATGAATACTGAATTAGAAAATCCTCCCTGGCTCACCAATAAGAGTTACAAATTTATAATTAAAAACTCAACAAATAAAGCACTTTCCACTCTCAGATTAAAGGATAATGAGACTTTTGAGGAAGTTGCCTTCAATTTTTCTTTCATTTTAAGAGGTATTCCCTGGCTTCACCAACACTGTAATGCTGCTCAGCCATCACACATCTTACAAGTCCTGCCTCACCCAGCACAGATGTTAGCCAAAGTCTACGGCACAGACCAGACCTGAAACACTGTTATTATAGTCTAAACTTCATCTCGTGCAGGCAGACAACAAAAGGACACATTCAAAACATGAGCACTTTCACTGTCAACCTACTCTGTTGGACCCTGTTCCTAGCAGAGAGCTTGGACTAGACTATCTCTAAAGATCCATACCCGAAGGTCCTTTCTAACCTCAGCTTTTCTGCAGTTCTGTGATGGGATGACGACTGAAGCCAGACCAAGAAGTCCGTGGTTTGTTTCCTAAACCATAATTCAAGGCTGTTCAGATTATTGCAGAGAAAACTGAGGCAAGAATGGAGCTCAAAGGAAAGACCTGAAGTATAACGTGAGAAGAAAAAACGAAGGGGGAGAGTTCCAGGCAGAGTTCCAGGGGTGGCAGAGGCATGGGAGATACTTCAACATAATCTTTTGACTATGTGCAACCCCTTTCATGGTCATGCCTGGCTTACAGTTCCATTCCTGAGGACAGCCAGGAAAAAAACCATTAATAGCTCTGAGCAGTTTCCATCTCCCCAAAGAATGATAGCCCGGTCTGGCTGACCTCTGCAATGGGCTTGTCAGCCAGGACAGGGCTCTGCACACTCAACCAGCAGCGTATGGTTGTGCTCCTTCCCTAGCAGGCATGCTCCCTGGAGTCCCCAGATGCCATTCCCCACGGCCTGTTGCCTAATATGGTGCTCTGTCCAGGCATTGTCAGGGGGGTTGCTGGTGGAGAAAGCCTCCAGCATGCAATCCTCAATCCCCTTGGAGGAGTGCAGTTCACCGGGTTGCAAAGATGCCTCTTGAGTTAACGGGGAAAGAGGCTGTTGAAGGTCCAGTTACCACTGAATTGACACCATAATGTCAAGTGCACCTTCTACAGAACTACTGAAGTTAACTTCTGCTTCAGAGTTTCTGAAACAAAAGGTCTCTTCTTTGCAGGTCTTGATTTGAGAAGTCGAGAATGTTGTATTTCAGCGGGTTGTGTCGTGCTAAACGCAGACCTTGGGTTAGTCATTGGTTGTGAAACTGGTAATACCTCTGGCTATATGTAATTCTACAGCAAGAATAGGAATTAACCGGTTGTATGTGATTTTACAGCAAGAATAGGAATGAACTGAGCAGTACTCTCTACGTGGCTACTCAGAAAAGGTAGTGTATTAAATGTAGTTAGCAAATAAAATGAAAGCACGACTGTCACTTAGATAACAACTCCAGAAATGCTTTCATGCCTCAGCCATGTCATGAGATGCATTCAGGATCCAGTTTGACATAGGATACGAGCACTTAGAGCCAAGACATTTTTATTTGTAATTTATAATTATATACGCACACATACACACTTGAAAATGAGCAGGAGGTGCAACTTGACCCATTACCAACAATTTTCCAATTCTTTTCCACATTTACTATGTTCAGTTTTTCAGATAAAATAAGACTTAAAATCTCTTGCTATGTATATATATAACTAAGCCTAAAGTTCCATGAGATTAACTGATGTGTTAAAGTTATGAAAATACTTAAGAACCATGTTAAATTGGGACAATCATTATTTAAAATTTCAATTCCATTTTAGGTCTGGTTACACTGGCATCCGATCTGCAGCAGCCAGAAGCAGCTTTGGCAGGGAACTGACGTAGGGATGTCAGTTTATGTGCGGTGGCCAGTTCTCAAGGGCTCTGAATTCCCACTTCCACTGGCTTCTCTGACAGCACCAAGCACAGAAACTCCCTGACATCACATATATTACTTTTCACACTGGAGTGCAATCATAATGAGGCATCTTGATGGTTCTAAAACAGTCTCCAGGTCCTGCTCTACTGCTGTGCTGAAAGCAAAGTATCCTGGAGACCTGCAGTTCAGACTGTTCAAGAACTATAACCTGTCAGCAAGCATACTGGGAAGGAGGTCTGGCTGGATAACCCTCTCCATGGTTCAGCTCTGTACTTACGACCAGTTTTATTTTGGGTAGGCTTAAGAACTTCCAATCATTTTGGAAAATGAGTAGTGGGTAGTTTTTTTGGGTTTTTCCCTTTAGGTAAGTAAAAGAAATGACCCTGAGCATTAAATCAGGGCTTGCAGAAAGCCTAAAGATAGCATTTCATCGTCAATGGGCTGGAACCTTCACAGGAAGGAGGAGGAAAGTCTCCTGCACTAATTTCTCCCTGCAGTTATATACAGATCAGTTACAACCCAGCAAAGAATACCCAAGGGATTCAAGATCTCACCCAGTCTGAGCAGAGGACTTATCCCCCATTTACCTGGAAAGGAAAGCAGGACTATGGCTGCACCATCATGGACACAGGTATGATATCTGTCTTTGCAACAGCAACATATTAAAGAGACTCTCATATGTCAAACAACATGAGGATAGTCACTTAATGCTTTTTGTCACAAAGACCTGTCACCATCAACTTGTGCCAAATTTAAGTAGGTGGATTATTCTTGTGGACAGAGCCTCAAGGGATCAGACCAATATAACTATTACGTAGGCATTCCTAAAGTGCTGACTCTGCTAGTCAGACAAAAATAGAGAAAATGCTCGTTTGGGGAGAGAGCAGGGCTCACCCAGCCCGTGTGCAGTTGTCGTGTGTAAGGATTGTCCCCTGTGCCTGGCCCCGGAAAGGCACCAGAACTGTCCTTGTGGCACAAGGCTTTCTCCTGGGGTGGATGCTCCACTGAAATTGGTGGGCAGGGAAGGACTAAGGCTGTGGAACACTCCTTGACAGACCTCATGTCCAGATCAGCAGCAGACAAAAGCAGTAAAGCTTATTCCTTTCATTCCTTATATTCCCAGAAAAAAAGGTGCTCCAAAGAAGAGAAATGGCTCAAAACGGTTGTACTATTTTTTGTGGATCACTTCACCCAGATCACAGTGGCATCAGTGATGTGGGTAAAAGCCATAGCCTCACCTTTTGGGAGACAGGAACTTACTCAGCAAACTACAGAGATTACCAGAATATGAGGAGCATTTCATTGGGAAACAGTACTGTTAGCAGACCCCAGAAAACGAGCTGGAAAACAGAGGGCTAGGTTCAAAGTAATTTATAATCAATAAAAGTGCATTCAATTGGACCTAAATTGAAGTAAATATATTTATTATTCAAAAACAAGACAAAAAGAGAGGAATGCCTATCATTCTGCCAAATCTGAGCACAGTCATGCACGCAGGGTCTGCCTAGTGCCTCATGAGCCTGTTCTCCAACGAGAAATAATCTGATTTGTGTGCAACTTCCACAAACAACTCCCAGTCTGAGCAGAAGCAAGAAACCACAATACCAGCTGAAATAATTACCTTTTTTTATGAATGTCCATGGACATTTTCTATGTTATTTTTAAAATATACCTAGAGAAACTGTTCTAAACAGACATTGGTCCTAAAGCCTGAAAGCAAATTTGTTCTAAAGGACTAAAGTAAATAAGCTCTGGTGGGTTATTGGTGCTCTGATGGCTGGCCAAATGGTTGTTATTGTGGCCAACAGTGTGATAGAGCCAAATCGATACGTTTATAATGTATTTCTAGTTTCTGCTTCCACTTGTAGTGATGGATTGGACAGAAAAACTGCTGGCTTTGACTTGTGACAGTGTTTAAAGGTGAAAACAGCAACCTTATGTTAAATACTCCCTCTTATTTTAACAAAGTGAACAAATCTGCATGTTTGCTGAAGATGAAATTATTTTGTATTCCAACAGCTAAAAGTGTCACAGTCCAGTGATGCATCTTTAGGTAGGGACTGAAGAAGAAATACAATTAACAAAGACTTTGCTTAAAAATTTAGTTTTGCATGTGATTAAAATTCAAAAAAACCAAACAAGCCCGAGGATAATAACTAGACCCAGTTTAGAATCTCATGAGAGTAGTCTCATTTCAGGACTAATCTAAATACTTTCCATTATAAAGGATTTTATGAGCCATGGGGGCCAATCAAACCATCACATGCAAAGTGTAAGAATGTTCCCTGACTTGAGGGCTGAAAAACTGAGTGAACAACTGGAACAAAAGCCTAGTAATACTGAATTCTGTGGAATGGACTAGACACCAAAGAAATACCTTACAGATCCACACGGGGAGCTGCAGTGTAATTGGTGAGTCCATATTTTTTCTTCACTGCCATTCATAGCTATAGAAGTGCATAAAACAATCATTGCTTACTTAGTGTGTTCTCCTTGCGATTTGCACTTTTCTGAAATGATGCTGCTCAATCAAACCTGACCATATGTAGGCTTCCACTCATTTCTTATGCTTTCACATAGGAATTAATCTGTAAAGAACACTGTAACTATGACCCTGAACAAAAGTAATTTAATAAAATATATGTTTACATGTCTATAGTCTTCTAAGTTTTTTCTTTTTCAGACTTGAAATTTCATGTGTACTGTAACAGGGATCTAGAAGGCTGCCAAGCACTGACAGTATTTAAGATAGATAGGTAAATTTTAGTGGCTATAGTCTGGTTATCAAGTTCCCATGCATTCTTAAACTCATTTTTAGCCTACTCAGTCCACAAGGCACCAGGACGGAGTAATTGAATTCCATTCTATTTCCATGATATCTTTCTTCTCTTACCTTATATCAAAGAAAATAATCCTTAAAAGTTAGTCCCTGAGCATTTGTGCAGCTAAGAGAAAAAATTAGTATCTATGCTGCTATCTCACACTTCACAGATCAGCAGTAGGCTACAATTTGAGTGCCAAATGTTGTTGAAATTTTTGACTAAATCTTTTTCCTCTGAGTTTTTCACAATGACAGCTTTCCAATTTATTTCATCATTAAAACCACACCAAATCAAAAATCCCAACCTGTGGGGGTTTTTTTAACTTCCAAGACTGAAATTTTGCGGTGCTATCTATTCTACAAAATCTTGTAGGCAAAGTTTTACTCGTTAACCACTTATCAGAGAGAAGGATTTTGCAGGAATGTGTTACAGTGTGACTTGTACTGATAAGGTAATTCAGTTTACTGTCATTACTACCCCTTCATGAGAAGGCTTTGTCAGCACAGCTGTACTTGCAGAGCCTGAGACAATTCATGGTGACACTGATTTATCTTTTATTGCACATCTTGATGTGTTAAATTTTATTCGCACATTTGGAAATAAAAACATTCTATTTTGAAATGTCACTGCAAAACTTGTTACACAACGAGGTGTACGAAATCCTGAATGTTGCTGAAAAAAGTTCTTAGTATGCATTTGCCTCCTAAAATGTGCGTAGTGAAAATTGTGGAAATCCCGCACAGATTCAGCTTATTCTTACATACAATAGAGAGCCTCAAATTTTCCTCTCTTATGGCACCATCTCAGTTTCTACACCACCAGCCTAATGGCAGTCTGAAATGCTTCACAACTCCGGACACTCTGTGTTCCTCACCTACCTGTTCTCAGTCACCTGAGCCATTCTTTAGCGCTGCTTCACGGGGTGCACTACGCGATTAAACGCTTAAATGGAGAGCAGAAAGCTGGCTGTGGAAATATTGCCAACGAGGTGGGTGCTTACGTCTGAAGGACAGCAGCAGCGCTCCTATTCTTACCTTGCAAAACCAACAAAAGAAACCCGGTCCTGAAACACGTGAGCTGGACTTCGGAACCTCAGGGATTTAGCGCTGCAGGGCCGCACCTCAAAGCCCGTGCTGTTCTCAGCCTGAGGGCACGGCACGGCACGGCACGGCACGGCACGGCACGGCACGGCACGGACCCGAGCGGGGGCTGGAGCTGGGAGCGCTGCAGAGCCGCGCTGCAGAGCCGCCCGCCCCGCACTCCAGCCCAGCTGGGACTGTTTACTCCGCTTTTTGTATTTAAAAGCCGCGTTCAGCTCTGCCAAGGGAGCTGCCCCTCTCCACCTGGGCCGGGCTGGGCGCTGTCCCCGCTCCTGCCCCTCAGGGAGCGATCGGATTCCTGCCTTCAGGAGCACCCGGGGATCCCCCTCCCGGGGGAAATGCAGCCCTTTAGCGTCTGCAGGGACGCGCGACCGCCCAGCCACTGCGAGCCGGGTTAGTTCCCATGCTCAGCAACTGCGCTGAATAAACACAAAATGCAGGAGCTCGGCGTAGTTCGGATTTCTTTCTTTCTACTCCTATTCCAGCCAAGGGAAATTCTTCTTTTTAATAACCCAAACCTAATTGATCTTTGATATGTATGTACCAAAATCAATTAATCCACTCATCAGAATAGTCTGATCCCACGTTAAAAATTATGCCAATACCTAGACTTTGTTCTCAGTTAACCACAGAACTGCTGCTCAGGAAAGACAGTAATCTATTCTTCAAATTTACCAATACACTTTCAATGGCAGTTGCACTTCTAATTATAGGATAAAAGTCAGCAATAAAGTTGAAAGGTCATTTATTTCAAGAGATGAGTACTCAACCAGTAATGAACTTCCTTTCAAATTGCCAGATAATTTCCCTACTAACTCAGGAAACATTTTACCAGTTTGGAAAAGTGTCTTTAGCCTTGCTCAGCCCAAAGCACAACATAGTTGTTTTGCTGAGCTCTCCTGAAATGTTTCACTCTGAATTAAGAAAACCATTTGCAGTATTGTTTTATGGAAATCACATTATGGACCTGATGTTCTGCATAATTGTAGTGAGTTCCACAAATGACTGTCTCCTGTTGCCCAGTGAACCCAGAGTAGTCCTGGGAGTTGTGTGATTATGTGCAGACAGTGGGAAAACATTCCACACAGGGAGAAGGACTCTTAGGGAAAATGATGACATCAGCATAAGGCTGTGGTGACACGAATTCACGCAATCTATCTTCTTTCACTCAGTTACAAGGAAACATTTGAGACATGCTGATGGGTTTCATTTTCACTAAAATTCAGACTAAAACATTTCAGCGATTTAAAATTAAATCCTGCTGGTGTTCCCTTTCCATGATTTTTGATCACAAACTTTTCTTTGACGTTCATGGCAAAACCAGGCATTCACATGTTGGGATTTGCCAAGGACTGAATCTATCAGCTTGTTATCAGCTCTTTGTCAGAGTAATACATGCTACAACTGGGTCTAAACATTGCCACGACCGTATCCAAATACCAAATAAGAAAAACATTTGCTAAACTCTATTTGACAGTGGGTGACAGATAATCTGATACTCTGTGATCTTTTCAAGAAGGAAGAGTCTTCTCAGACTTCCTTCAGATAAGAGCACTCTCCTGTCATCTGCACTTCAGCCCTCAGCCTCCTCTTGAGAGGCAGTGTCTTACAGACTGGGACTGTAACAGGAGCCGGGGCTCAGGGCTGTCAGGCGCCTACATGATTAGGGATTGTTCCAAGTAGTTAATCACTAATAATCCATTACTTATTTCGCCCTGAATTTTCTACCCAATGCTAATTTTCAGTCACCACACTTGTGGAAAACACCTCACTCAAGATGAAAAAGAGGGTAGTAGCATCCACTTTTTTGTTTGCTAAGGGTAACTCAAACTTATTTACTACAAAATTCAGTGGCTACTACTTTTTGTGAGTGTCAATGTCCCAGTACATGCTAAGTAAAGTGGATTTGTAATTAAGTTTGGAGAAGAATTTAAAATAAGAAAAAACAAATGGGCAATACAGAAAAGTAGTAGTATTGTTGATAGTAAACACAAAAAGAATCAGAAATTGCCCTAAAACTCAGAAACTTACTCCTTTATTGGGATTTCTATGTACTGATTAAAGTTCTCTCTTTTTGTAAGCTTGTTTGTATGTAAATATTTACTGTTGCTCAGATTCTTGGGATTCAGCATTGTACTGAGAAACCTTTAGGAGTATTTTGCACATGTGGAAAGAAAGGACTCTTTCTGTGGGTCGAAATTTGGGTGACCTACATGAAATCATGTATGTCCCTTTGCGGGTGTTCACATATGAAATTACAAACATCCTTCGGTGCTTCTACTGTTAACGTTTTCTACCTCTCAATCTCATCCTGCATCAGTGAAGATAGCTGTGAGAACTATATGCCTTCACTTCAAACAAAACCCAACTAAACGCTTAGCTCTGCCTTTAGGGAATGTTTGCACCCAGCAGGATGTTTGCAGACAAGCTGTGGGGGTTTGCATCAGTAAATAAGTAAGTGATATGTCTGAAAGAAAGCTCTGACAAAGCCTGACAGCAAAATG
The DNA here is from genome assembly GCA_013398955.1 of Callaeas wilsoni. NCBI lineage: Eukaryota > Metazoa > Chordata > Aves > Passeriformes > Callaeidae > Callaeas > Callaeas wilsoni. The sequence continues at coordinate 136,051 of VWPU01017407.1, forward strand.
CATTTAAGATGCTGTTGTGAGTTACAGTCACAGCTCAAGGCATATGGTTTCTCTCCTGCTAAAAAAGCTGTTGGGTAAGAGAGAAAACTTGATTGCAAAACATGGAAATGCAAAACAAGGGCAAAGAAAAAGGGGCACAGGACAGAGGTCAGATTTCCCCTTTAAAAATAGGGCTAAGGAAAGCTTAGATGAAAGATTAGTAAGGCTGGAGGGAATGCCATGGAAAAAATGTCATCAGGCATCTGACCCTCTGTGCCTTCACTGAAGTCTGCATCTGTGGGGGAGTGGCAGTCACAGCCTCCATTGGAATTACGCTCTTCTTTGGGTCTAAAATAAGGTTTTTGACCTAGATACTATGTTCTTATAAAAACACAAGATACCAAATGTGCTGCAGTGTGTGTATGTATATCTCTATCTACATGAGCATCACAGGATGAGACCCAGGAGCTGTTAGTCTATAAATTACTCCATCTGCATGGCATTTCTCATGTGGTTGTTCCTAGATATCTCAAGCCACAGATGTTCTCCACGTCACCAGGAGTAAGTGTTTTCTGTAATTTTTGCAGGAACAATGATTTAGTGGCACTCGAAGAAAGCCGTTGAAAAAGGGTGGAAATGCAATGCTGTGTACATCAAGGTGTGCAAATGGTTTGAGATGTTTCAGTTCAGTTCAGAAAACAGTGAAATGTCTTACTACACACACTCAATCAGCCCAGACTGATAAGAGGAAGTTTTTCTTCCTTCTAGAACTGTTGGAACTGGTGCTAGGGGCCATAACTGGTGCATTTCTTTCCCACAGAAAAGATCTCGTGGCAGAGAGCTATAAAAATAAACACAAAAATACCTGAAAGCTGGAATTCAACAGACATTCAGCAGCTGTTTTACTGGTCCTTCTAGTCCACTAGCGCACTGGAGTAGGTAAGTATCAAGGAGTAAGACCTCTCCCACCAACTAAGCCGATAAACTTTTCATTTGGAGTCTCTTTTGGTTTTAGCTGCATTTGTATTCAGTTTAGTTTCATCTCAGCTTCAGGGCTTTGAGAGAAGGAAAAATCTGGAATAGGCTTTTGGACCAGATTTTCAGGCTGGCTGAGCAAAGCATGACTCCCCTTTGAGAGAAAAGTAATTGTGCTGTTGTGTGAGTTGCTTTTGCTCAATCATAGCCTATCATGTTCCATCCTGTCAGTTCAATATATACAGCAAATACCTCTGCAATTAATGTCTGTATACACAGAGCTAAGATTTATAAGCCGAAAACTGTAGGAAAAGGGAATCTTTATCTATGTCTGTGGTTGACTGCAACCTACTCTTGGCACATATGACCAAACTTAGGAAGTTATTCTGGGCCTGCAAAGACATGATGAGTGTATTTTAATACAGATCCGTCTCAGGAAGCATCATGCTACTACTAAACAGTGCCTTCAGATGCTTCCTAAAACCACCATTTGATCCTACAGAGAATTAAATTAGAACAGAACTTTTTATAATAATCACCTGATCAAAATAACTTGCTGGAGCCATCACATATAAGGACAACTGCCCTAAGAAGTAGATCACACACTATTTTCAATTAGTAACAGGGCCAGGCAGAGCAAATTATGTAAGAACTATTTCTTAATCTCCAGGGAAGGGAGAGCAGTGACTATCTTGATCATTGCTGCAAAATACAGCTGGACTCTCTTCTTGCTGCACTGTCTGTACACTTTTGGGAACACGGAGTGGGCATGTGGAAGGGCTCTAAGCTCTGAAATGAGTTACCCAACCATGCTCCTGCCTTCTAGAAGAAAAAACATATGCACTGACTGACCTAAAAATTACCATATTTGTGACGGCCTTTCTTGAAATAAACAATTCCATGGCAAACTTCACTCCATGAAGCAATTTATAAGATGGTGGATTTTTTAAAAATTTTTGAACTTTTCTGAGACTCTGTCATATTTGACTTTCTGTTCAGCAACCCTTCAACATTACTCCAAGATGGTCTAATGTCCTGAATTAACCTCAACCAAGCACCAAGAGAGAGCAGGGCATGCAATATCTCAGCATTATGACATCTAACACCACCATGGCTAATTGCAGCAGGGACCAAAGGTTATTTTGTCACTTTGAGCTGAAAATACACATGAAGACACTTGGCCAACCAGCAGAGAGGGTTGTGGGTGTGACTGGTCTTCAGAGGAGGCTGTTCCAAGCCATGTGGATGTAAGGCATCCTGTATCACCTTAGTCTAGGTCCCACTGACTCCTCTGTGGAGATGCTGATAGCAATACAGGCACAGGTTAGGGGTGAGGGAAGTCAGAGACAAACCACTTCCTTTGGTGTAGGCTGCATATTTTAGGGTCTGAGATGTTTCTGAGCAGAAATCTACCTTCAGACTTCTTGAATCCAGAGTAACTTTCTGTCCCTCCAGCATCCCAGGAAGTGGTGAAGATTAACTGAAACTTTCACCAAAGCAGGCTTGCTAGAATAGCTTCCTAGGACATCAAATCCTGTTGGACACAGAGCTGGACTTTAATTCACTCTCTAAGCTGCTTCATCTTGGCTGAACATCTGCTAGTTCAGTGAGCTCTAGGAGCTAAGATGACACCAAACAAATTAGAGAGAATACATTCCAGAAACAGGAATTCTTGGAATTTCCTAAATTTACATGTGTTTTGTTGAACAATTCGTAGAATATTCAAAAATGCTGTATTATATAACATAAAAAGTGCTTTTTGCCCATAGGTACAAATATCACTGATGTAAGCAGTCATTCATCTAACAGCATGAAACTGTGGGAGGAAGTGACAGTAAGCTTGTATAAAAAGGAAGAAGATGAATTATTGATTTGAACAGGAATGCAACTTTCTGTTTCTTCTCATTGAAGGAGAACAATTTAATTCTGAGTTGATTTAAACACTCAGCCATGAAATAAAATATATTGACTTCTTCTTATAAAAATAAAACAAGTAAAAGCATCAGATTCTCAAAAATAAGAAAAGAAGGGCAGCAGAACCTTTTTTCATTGGTATTATTTTATTTTTATCAATGCGTGAAGCAGATTATAGACTAGAGGATGCACTCTTTTCTGATCAGGGTAATTGAGGCCTAATGTCCTCCCTTATTTATTGGGGAAGAGCATCTGAGTATCACATGCAGATAATGATGGAATGTAACTCTTTCCTTTTCTTCCTACAAAACTACCCGCTGCAGAAAATCCTTAAACAGCAATTGCACAAATGGTAGAGTAGCACTGCAGACTTATTGTTACGGTGCTCAGAAAAAGGGAGGCACGTGAATGTGTCTATGATGCAAGCTGGAAGTCCAAGCTGCCATTATAATCAATGGAATTAGATTTTTATTCACCGTAAAACAGCTTCTTATGGCTCAATTTTCATACACATAGGTAATCAAGAACACTCAGATCCTGTAGGATGGCTGTCTGTTTCCTAGCTGCTATTCCATGGCGTTGCAGGCCTCCCACGGGGTCCTGGGTCATATCTGCCGGCCCAAGGTGGGTATTCTGTGTATCTCAGGGCATCTTATGTGGCAGTAGGGCACCTGTGTTTAGGCAACTGCTGGCTGGTCAGCTGAGCAGCAGCAGACTGGGCACCTCTGACTTTGATGAGCGGCCGACCCTGACTCCACCGGGAGCGGGAACATCGAGTTCACTGGCACATATTTCCAGTTGAGTATCTGGTTCCTAACCCAAAGATCTTCTGTGACAGTGTAAAGTCCATAATAATCCTTGTAGGGTTGCAAAGTTACCAACATTTTCAATGGACTGACATGGACATTCATCTCAGGCAACTCCTCTTGTCCCTAATGCTTAAAACACCAGCAACTCTTCAAAGCTAAAGAACAAAATCTCCTGGTGCCATAAAGCGAACGATGGTGGAATGATGGAAAAATGGCCTCAACTATCGATTCTCTAACAGCAGTGAAAAAGACTTCAAACCTTTGTTTGAAGTCTTCAGAAACAGCACTTCATTTGTGCCTGAGAGCAGAGAGAGTGGGCTGTGTGGGACGAGAAGAGGCTGCTGCTCACTCACATAGTTCCTCAGACTCAAGAGAGAAACTGAACTGCTTGCAGTGGGACTGAGAAAACTCTAATTACAACTGAAGTTAATGATCCTATCCACTTGTCTTCTTTATTTTACAGATTTTTACATTCAGAGCAAAGTCACATTAATGTCTAAATAAGAACAATCTTTTTTTTTTTCTTTTTCATTCTAGAGCAATTATTAAATCAGCACTCTAATTTACTGGAATCTCTGCATTTCCATGAATGATGAGTCTAGTATTCGTCCCTATCCCAAGGGAAATTTCCCCAGGTAATTTATTTTCAAACTTGATTTGCTATTCCCCTTTAAGGAACACACTGGATGTCCCCTGATGAAACATGAAATACATTCCATGACTTATTTTCCAAGGACTGTTGATGTGTTGGGCAGCTACAAATGTTTTCACAACTGAAATCCCCCCCCCCAGATCTCTCTGCCATTGTTTGGTTATGCAACCACCTTGTTTGGTAGACCCCTGAAATTAATACGAAAAAAACTCATTCAGTTTTTCATGGAAGAGAGGAGTACTGTAGCATGGTTGGTTTTTTTAGAGCTCTCTTAAAGTGATATATTTAGGAGGTATGAGGGGAAAGAACTGGGTAGGCCTTTATTTATCTTCCCAACAGGTGCAGTATAGGGAGGCACAAAGGCAGCATTTGCTAAATTCAGTTTTGCCAAGTACAAAGCACTCTCTTATACGCTGAAAGACTGTTCCCTGCTTTCCTCCTAAACTCAATGAGCTTTTAATTTTAGTGTGACAATATTAAATATTTCATTCTTATGCACAGGTGCACTGTTTTTCACACAGGGTGGACAAGCTTTTCAACTCAAGTAAGAACAACAGCAAGTAAGCTGAATCAATCTTGCATTATCCTCCTACAGCAGTATTAAAATAAAGTCAATGCATTGTATAGGAATAAAAAGTCAGTGTAGTGCCTTCAATTTACACCGTAATAAAACAAAACACACAAAACATAAAAGCTCAAAGATAAATCATGGTGAATTTTCAGTCAAATTAATTTGATTGAAAAAGTTGTCAGAAACTTAGCAACGATGGAGGCGGAAGGTCAAAGAATAAATCTGAGATGCTCTGGTATCTCAGAAGGAAGTGTGGGAGCAACACTTAGAAGTTAGCAATGGGAGGGCAAAGGCAGTCTAAGAACAACCCGGTTCCCAGCACGCAACACGATCTGTGCAGGAGGAGCTGCTCTGTGGGGCGCAGGACGAGCGCTCAGCCCACCCTCTCAGATCTGGTTACCACAGTGAGGCGTAAGTTTGCTTTCCATTTGTGGAGGGCTTAAAATTTATTAGCTAGAGGTGATGAAGAGAAACTTTCTAAAGAATTGAGAGGGAAAATAAGACAAGGGGTTAGGGTTTCACTCTTCCATCATCTACCAAAACTCATTTACCTGCGATTTGAATACGGAGCTTGCAAATGACGCGTATAGACCTGACTTTGAGTGTGGTTTGGCTCTGAGACTGAAGGAAGTTAAAAATAATGGGAATGCATTCTACGGTCAGTGCCGCAGAGGGGCAATGATGATGGCAGAAGATGGATGTCTGTATCCTTTTCTTTTGCATCACTATGCAGCAAGGAGAGAGCAGCTGCACTACTCAGTGTGGTGCCATATAAAATTGTTATACGTGTCCGGTCTTCTGCATGGAAAGCACCAAGCAATTTTGGAAAATGTTGGGATCTTGAATTTTCAGGAAAACTTTCGATCAGCAGTATTAATTTTGACACAAGCCAAATCAGTATAGTGAAACAGAATTCCCATTCAATTTCTTTTCGCTTATGAAAAATTGTCTAACCTTGAAAATATGATATTAAAAGAAATCTGACTTTAATTAGCTCTTAATCAACCTTCATGCTTAGATTATTTTCCCACTGGAATGCTGCTCTACATGTCTACTTATATGATTTATATGATTAAGTGACTTGTTTGACAGTGACTGTTATCTTGATACACCAGACAGTTGTATTATTTAGAATATTGTAAATATAATGTAAATATAATGCAAATATAATGATAGAAAAAAATCTCACAATGAAACAAAACTAATGTTTAAAAGCAAATAGAAGTAAAGGCTGCTTCCCCTGTGTGTCTTCATGGAGAGCACTGTTACCATATCTCCAAAACAGTCTGCACTGGTATTTATGTCTGTTTACCTCCTTTCACAAATTGCTTCATGTTTTACAGATTGTTCTTCTAACAGACAGTATATGCAAGTAGTTTTCTTCACAACTTTTACATCTATGCTATTTGTAGATTGAATAAAATTTTACTGAAACTCTGCTTAAAGTAGACACACTGATTTTAATTTTGATTCCTTGCCAAAATGTGGATGCTCCAGGCAGCATCATTCAAGCAGAGCTTGCAAACACTTAGAAAATGAAGTTGGCAGACAGTCTGTAAATGCTTTGGCTCAAAATTTGGAATGGTCGCTTAACTCATGGCCATGAGTTATTTCCTAGATTGGGGAGAATAAATAAGGCAAATTTACAGAGCTGCCTACTGGGGACAGACTTGCACCTGTCCCTGTGGGATGATGCCCACAAATAGTTTGAAAAGGTTGCTCTTGAGAGACTTGGCACTTTTACAAAAGCGTGTCCAAATGCCATGGCCTGTGACAGCTTAAGAGGGCACCTAATTAATGAGCAGCTCTTAATATGAGTATTGGTTAAAGGAAAGGGGGAGAGGAAAGATTGACTGAGTGATTGCAATAAATTGTAGGAAGTAATTATACTAGGGAGGGTTATTTTATTAGTCACCAGGAAAGCTAAAGGCTGTTAAATTTAAATGCACTGGTTAAGGTCTTTGGCAACTCAGCCACACCCCAGTCATCCACTGGGGTTAGTTAACCCATTGATGGAAACTTCACCTTGCACATCTATTTTGAGCCAGCTAAGACAAAACAGTCTTACAACACCATGACCATCTACTCCAAAGATGCTACAGCTGGTCTTAGATACAGGACACGACTTTTTAGGAGTACCATGAAGGCCTTAAATAATTAGTCATGGAAGCCTGTTTCTACAGTGACAAATACCATCAGGCTGAAGCTCTCCAGCAACCTTCTCTAAGCTGAGTGGTGTGTTTAATTTGGTGATCCTATTTGTTAAGAGCACTTTATGAGGCTACACTGTCACCAAGTCAGGAATTTTCTCACTTTGTTAATCTAATAATCTTAAAATAGCTTGAAGAGCATTTGGCCTGAAAAAAAACCTGGGAGCTTGCTACAGCACTGTCTTTGAAAAATTAAGCTACGTACTTCAGAGACTGCAGTGATAAAAACCCACAAATCTGAGATTTTCTTAACATCCAAGTGTTAGCCAGTTTCTGATTTCTCAACTACTTGCTTGTGTGTGCTGTTTTTAATTTGCAGGACCCATGCAAATGAGGAGTATGGGATAATTCAAGTAGGTTGCTTCTTTTGGAAATAACAGAAAAACACTTCTTAGGTGCCCATATGATGCAGAAACCTTAAGCCTCTTTTTTTTCCTCTCTGTTTTCTATTGTAGTTCTCCAACAAGCTCACCAGAGGTCTCTCAGACAGTCCTTCCAGTGGTAATTTCCAGAATTAGTCAGTCTAAGGTTCACCTTCATCAATTAATTGCCTTCAACCCTTCACGCCTTGGAAATTACCATGAGAACAGGCATTTGATGATCATGTGAGGTTCTGAATTCTTACTGCTGGTAGAGCTGGTACGAGTAGAGTTTGTATGAGTAGCAGTAGTGTACTATTATTGGTACCAAATTCTCCTGCCATCCATGCAGTAGGTATTATATATACCTATATACTTCCTATACAATTACTGTCACCAGCTCAGGAGAGTTCTTGACCAACAAAAAAATCTTTAGGAAGCAGCTAATCCCTGAAGTACGATAATATAAACCTGTTACTCCCCTGATCTCCTGCAAATAAACTGGGTGCAATAAAGAACAACGAGTGTACAACCCAATTGTATCACTTGTGAATTCTAGCCTTATTAAGGCAGAATGCTTCAACAATTTTTAGGTCCTGAACACTGACTCATCAAAAATCATCTTTGTTTCACTGTCAATATGATGTTGTTCAGAGCTGCTAAACTTATTTTGTAATGCAGACATGGAGCTGCATTGGTAATCACTGCATTGCAGGAACATCTCTGAAACAATCTAATTTTAAACAGAATAAGAAACATGAGCCTCCAAACTAATTTTCTTCAAAGCACATATCTTTTGAAAGTGCATAAATATTTTAGGGTTCAGTTTTTTTGAGTTGACGGCCACAGAATGCATTCTGATTAAAGTGTATAATACCCAGTCAAATAACAGATCAAATAAAAAGGACACTTAATACATGTGTAAATAATTTGAATTACAAATAAGACACTCTAGAAGGGGCTTGGCTCGAGGTTTGATATGGAGGATTAGGCTCTTGTATTAATACGTGCACTTGGTGCAGCTATTTTCAGAAGGATACTTCATCTATCATTGTCCTCGAGCGCTGAGGAGGGCCAGCAAGTAAAGTGATCATATTGGTCTGTCAACACTGCTTGCTTAAGGCTCAGTCGTGCAAAAAGTTTAGCTTTCATGTGTCCCCAGCCGAAGAAGGTGCCGAAAATGAGTCATGCTCCTGACAGTTGCTCTGCGCTTGCCTTCCACAAAACCAGAAAATATTTCAAAAAAAACCTTGCAAAATGTTTGTAAACATTGATAAGTCAGTGTTAAATCAAAAGTACCTATTCAAGCCACACACATTGGCCTATAAGATCTTTCAGGACTGATGGGAAATAAATGCTAATTAATAACTTCAGTACTTTCCATAAGATTACCTTAAAGACTAAATTCAGTTTTTCATTTGGGAACGCATTAGGGAAGCTGTGTGTAAAGCTTTCATTCACCGATATTTGAAAAGCATATGTAGTCTGCACATTATGGCTTTGCCAAAGCTCTTTATACAGTCAATGTCAAAAAATAACCATCAAAAATTCTTACCAAAACATTAAGATTTGAAAGAAAAATACAAGAAGAGCTATAGAAATAATGTAAACAGAAGAAGCTTATTTAGCTAATATTTTCAAAATGGTAGAAAAGTAAATATTAGCTTTTAAAAAATTATTAAACAATAGACCCTGAACATTTTCCATCTTTTTCCTCAGCCTCCAATGGACAATTCTGTGTCTCAGTAGCAGACTACATACTCAGTTTCTTTGCTATGAGCTTAATAGCACCACAGAAGGGGCCAATATTACTGACTTTTACTATCCTTCTGAAAAATAAAATAATGATTTCTGTAATGTGGCAAAATGAGTCATTCCAGTTCAAGCTGTACAGAATAACTAACTACATTCTTCACTTATGCATTAGAGGTATAGAATATATTTTCATCAGAACCTTAAAACTATTTCATAAGCACATCCTTCCCATTCAATAACTATTAGAAAACTGCATGAAAACCATATCAATGTATTCTCTTTAAATCATAAGAAATGCTTATTCTGTCTTTTCCAGAGTTTGGATAGCTTAGAAGAGAGAATCCATAAATTGCACTACAGAAATCCTGTGGTCTGTAAAAAATGAATAGAGCATTTGCCCAATCAAGTAGCTTCTCAATATCCCTTCAAAGTCATAGCTTACTGTCTAAAACACTTTGTGCTATAGCCCTGCCTGAAAGTAGTTTCTTAGTCTGAAAAGATGAGTGATCTCTAATGATTTAGTGATGTTACGTGGCTATTGTTCATAATATTATTTGTGGCTGATATCTGCAAGGTGATTTAAAAGGTGCTTCGTGTGTGTGCGTGCTCATAATTCCTGCAATTAAGAAACACTCAGGTAATGTTCCGTCATGCTTACCATCTTTCTTGGTGGGTTCCGGCATTGTTACAAGGATTCTTTATTCCCAGAGAGTTTCAGCCTTTCAGATGCAGCAAGTAGTAGCCCCAAGTCCAGCGGAGAGTGTGTGAGATCAGTGTGACAAGCAGAGGGTAAGAAGAATTCCTCTGCTTTATATACTGCGGCTGAAATATCAATCAAAATAGCACCTCCTCTCTTTTCAATGCAAACACTTTGAAAATTGACAGTTATGGGAAACCCTTCACATCTGTTGTCTGCAGCCTCTGCTCCCTTGGCTTTTGGAAGGAATCTCTGCTGCATTGCATGGGGCTGATGAGAACATCTATAACTTTCTAAATTCAGCCACACAGCTTGCTCTCTGCGTCCCTCTCTCTAACATGCAGACACGTATGCACATGCAGACAGAGGCTGAAAACGTTACTGCCATGCTATTAAAGAGCCCCTCCTGCCTGCAAAACTTATAGGAAATGCCTGTATACATTTATGCCTCTTCCTACAACATAAAAGTGACAAGTAGGTACAGGCAGCATGCCTGAGTGAAATCTGATTTTCTTCCTTTAAGAGAACATGGTATGCAAAGACCGAGTGAGAAGTAGAGTGTTTCTCAGTATGAATGAGAGGAATTATTGTGCTCCTGTTTTCAGCAGTGAAGATCCTCTATATTTCCCTTCTATTTACATTTGCAACACTTTCCTGGGTCCTTTCCCTGTAGCCACTCTCATTTTGGCATTGATAGAGACTATAATGTTCCTTTCAGCATGAGTAATTCATTAACTGGAGAGATTGCTGTTGAGAGTTGAGATATTCTCTTCTCCACTCATCCAGGAGATCCAACACTGCTTGCCTTTGCCAAGCCAGGAAACCAGACAGAAGGAATGTAAATCCTATCTGTAGCACACACACACAAAACCACTAAACTAAGCCACTGGTTTGCCCTTCTCTTACACTCTCGCTTAAACTACAAACATGTAGGCAAGAGAAATGCAGGAGAAGTTAATCAGAGGGTACTAGGATTTACTTTGTTACGCTTTTTTAGGATTTTGAGACAAAACTGTAGTAATTGGCACAATAGATGAAGTGGTCCTCAAAGGTTTCATGCTATTGAAGCCCATGTTCCTTATGAGATATCAATAAGAACTAGGCTATTAGAAAGACAGATCAGTCTTTCTTCATATGTATGAATACACACAAACGTATGGAGAACCTATCTTACATCTTTGAATAGGATTTGGAGACGTAATAGCAGTCATGTGCTGGGTTATTCTATAGCCAGTGCATGAGGGTTTCCTCTGCAATCTCCTGGTTTTTCTCCTGGCTATTTGGCCTTTTAATAGACATTCTATAAAGGATGGGCATTTTGTTCCTTTTTTTAAAGACCATGATCTGATTTTTTCTGCTCTACTCATAGTGGTGCTTATTATTTGACTGATTCATGTGCCTGTAAAATACAGAGATAGACAAGATTTCTGCCTACAATAGCATAAACAAGGAATATTAAAGCTATCTGCCACCTTTGTTTCACATCGCTATCTAGGTAAAGCTGCTTGTGTCACAGAAATACTTCCTATCCTTGGAAAGCAAAGAGGGCTGCCCTGGAAAAGTAACTGAGGGTTTTGTCCCTCTGTGTGAGTAGGATGACAGTAGGGAAACAGTGTATGAACAGTCCTAATAACATGGCAGAGATCACTTTTTATTGCTCCCTTTTCCTCTGCCCACATCCAGGCACCGAACTCTGTGATGGCTGGAACCAGAGGGGGATGAGGAGCAGCTGCTGATGCTCTCCAGCATGGTGCTTCCTCAATGGCCCTTTGTAAGATGCAAAGATATTTTGCTTTGCATTCCACCCATCATGTGCCAAGAGGTGCTGAGAACTATGCCTCTGGAGATTCCTGTTAATACAAACAGGATTAAACTATGGTCATACTCTAGTACTGATAGGTTAGAGAGGACCTCCACTGCAATCTCACAGTGAGAAAGGATTGGTGGCAGGTGCTTGTCCTTACAGTCTTAAAGGGCTTCCTCTACAGCAAGAGGAAGAAGGATATTCAGGAAGACAGTCTTATTCATAGTTTACCTTTATGCTACTAAACAAATCAGTACTGAGACCATTTGCTGGATCAAGTGAAAGTGTGTGGTTCTCATCTGCACAGCAAAACTTCTTCACCCTTAAGTTGTGAGACTGCAGTCAAAATCTGTACAGGGAATGGTTATTGGATGTGCCTGAGTTGTGGTTAGGTATAGGTGGGAGAATGCTGGTACCCCAAATGGTACCAGGGAGCATCTAACATCCCCCAGAGCTATATTCACAGGACATTTGCACTCAGGCCCTAGCCCTGCTTTATTTACAGGTATTGGCATAGAGAGAAAAATTAAATTGGTTCTATGACCTTTGGTAGGCAGGAAGGGACGAAGCTTGGTTATGAGTAGAAAAAATAGTGAATACTATATTTGCCTTTGTAATCAATGGAAAGATCTGTGCTTCAACAGGTCTCTGCTTTGTAAGGGCCAGCTGTGAGTGCCAGCAAAAGGCTCTTCAGCTGCACGAAGTAAATTGAAACTGTGGAGCAGCAGCTATCTGAAAATTTGTTCATCCTTTCATTCTTTCCTACCCTTACATTATACTTGCATAATACATTGCATTTCATGCCATGTTCTCATTTACTCTGATAAAACATTCCTATGTTGCAACTTTCCTGTAATGTAATTTTTAGTGGTGTTATAGAAGATGCTGCTGGGGTAGATTCAGACTGTGATATCTCAGTGTACCTTAGCACTAGCAGTGACAGGGAAAGTAGTTTATTTCCTAAGAAAATAATCCATATTTTATTTGTTTCAGTCTAATTCCCAGTTGAGTCCTTGCCCCAAGCACCTACAGGTATTTCATCCTCTGATCTAAGACAACCTAATCATTTCCGTTTATTTTTCTCCCTACACAAGTACTGTCACAACTGTGACCCCATCTTGCTTGTGCTGCAACAATTAGTACTTTGGTGCTACTGAGACTTCCATTCTTATACTTCTTTTCCACATTGGCAGAGTGCATGATAGTCATCAAGCTTGCCTTATCATTGCATAGACAAGATGAGTTGATTTTGGCCAACAATTGTCCAGGTTGCTTTAAGACTTCCAAGGAAAAAAAAAAAAAGAAAAATACTGAAAAGAAGGAAATGCCTGGTGGTCATTTCTAAGCTTATGCTTCTCTGATCCGAGATGATCTCTTAGACAGAGATGTATAAACATACTTAAAATTATCCATCCACACAACCTGTACATTCTCTGTTAATAAATGCATTTCACTATTCATTATATGAAGTTTAAATTTTTTACCATTTTTTCCTGCCAGCCTGCTCTGTTTCTCTGTGTATGGTGACCACCCACCTGATTTGATCGCAACTCATCTTGTGAAGGAGCTGAACCAGAAGAGGAAGCAGTTAACTCCCCTGTGCTGAACACGTGGTTTCTGAGCAAGTGAAAGGGCCACAAACCACCTCTGGGCTCAGCCACAACCTTATTTACCAAATGACTGGGCCAAGCCTTCACAGAAATTCTGAGCTGGAAAGAGCTGAGCTCCACCTTGTTTCTAGCCTACCGCCTGTACCTCAGCAGAGAGAACTAGAGGCTCTGGCACCCCCAGCCATCCTTTCATTAACTCACGCTAGTGCTAAAGCACCCCTGTTTGCACAGGCTGCCTCACGTCTCTGGATGGAAATGTCCCTTCTCATAACTTGCTATTCTCACTCCACACATCGCCTTGTGCCCTTGGATTTTACCCGTCCCATAAAGTGAATGTCTCCTGAACAAAATTTATCCTCAGCACAGTGCGGCTTTGGTGTACCACCATAAGCCCTCTTCCTCCACCACCTCAGGGGCCAAACATGTGAAACTCTCCGAGCCTTTCCCTTCCATGCCTGCCTCAATTAATCTTCTGTGGTCTCTTTCCAAAGCATGACTATCCTATTTTAACTCTCTTCAGCTCCTTGAGCAGTTTCCAAATGGCTGCTAATCAGGGCATCAGATAATTAAATCATTCTCTCCTGTCTGTTTTTAATAAATTCCCTTGGTCAAACATCCAGAGCTGTATTTGCAGTTGCAGCTGCTAGATCTGCATCAATAACTTCATATTTGCTGCTATTTCAAGGACTGAACTCTCTCACTTACTTCAGTCTCTATTCTATTAGGTGCCTGTCTGCTTGCTGCCAGAGAAAAATCTTCATCTTGTCACTGAGCCAAAGGATCAGAATACTCCTAGAAGACCTCAGAGACAAATCTCTGACCAAAGTATTTAACCAAAAGGTAGTCATATGATTCAGTTTTAGGTTGTTCTGTGAGGAGCAGGGAGTTTGACCTTGTGATCCTTCTGGATCCCTTCCAACTTGAGATTCTCCATTTAAAATTTTTCCATTTAAAAGTTTTATTGATATTGAGAAAAGCTGATCAATTGAAATAAGAATTCCAGGCAAAAAAAGATCAGTGTAGATGAGAAACAGGAAAGTATTCCCAGTTCACTAATACATATTTATATTAAAAAATAAACAGCATCTTGAGTTTGTTCTTAATAAAGAATCCAGAGTTTTGAATTCTCCTATAACAGAAAACAATTCTTCATCAGCCTTAATATCTGGAGCTTTGGAGCCTTTGGGAAAGAGTTATTTACAGAGCTCAAGAATGAAGGATGAAGGACAAAAAGCAGCAGCAGATGAGCTTCCCCTCCCATCAGGAGGAACACATAAACACATATATCCAGGGTGACACTGGAATGAGGTTTGACAGTGTCCAAGCCCCGTCACACTCCCAAATCCCCTCCCACAAGGCAAAAGGATGGTCAGAATGGAAAGTTTCCTTAACACTCCATGTCTGCAGCAGAGTTGCATCATAGTGATGACATTTTCTGCTCTGATTCTGCTTTTGCCACATGACTTCTTTGAAATCATAGGTAGGACATTAGAGATATTGGTGAATTTATTTATTGTTATCAGTGGATATCTACTGGTAATTTTTTCTTTTCTACAAATAAAAATAACAAATCCAGTATTTCAAGTTGTACCATGCTGGCAAGGGGAAAGCTAAAAGTTTTCAACCAAGAAATGCAAAACCAAAAATTGCAGAACTTCTATTTTTGCAAGGGAAGAATATTGTGTCTTAGAATATCTGTTACCTTTTAAGTCGCCATCCAATTTGTGAAGGCAATCCTTTTTGTCTGGTATCTTAGCTGAACTTCCTAGTGTTGATGAAAGACACCTGGATTTACCTGGTCAGCTCAATTTAATCACAGCCTTGCACTGTGGACTTGCCAGGAAAAAAATCCTCTCCTACCCCGTCATGCACTCTACTTTTCTTACATGTAAATGAGACATGACCTTTGTTAAGAAATACTTTCTATATTGATGTAGCATCCACAAATGGGGCCTTACTCTATCTAGCAAGACGAGGGAAGATTAAACTTTAAAGCCTACACTGGATTTCTTTTCCAAGGCAGTCGGCTTGGAGACACTTCAAGGCATGTACAAGATGTCGTTGACAGATAAACACCACTTGTCAGCTTTACCTTCTGCCTTACGATGACCCAGAGGGTGACATTACTGTGTAAGCAACACATGCCCCGTGGTGTCCTGTAGCAGTCAGAGTGTTTCCTTTCTGACAGTAAATTCCAGCGCTCTGAGGCGCTCGGCACCAAAGTCAAGAGCTGGTGCCTAGGTCAGGGCAGCAGGCAAGGCAGCAGGAGAAGGAAGGAGAACAGCTTCTTTCTGTCGGCTGCTTGGCTGGATCAGTCAGGAAAAGTTAGGATGAGGGTTGATAAGAAAGGAAAAGCGATGGGAACTTTGCCACTGCTCTTCAAGAGAGGCAGACCTGATTTCACTCTGTTTTTAGGAGGAATTTTGAAAGATGACCATGCAGCCAGGAGAGGAGAGAGACTTTGCAGCACAGGTTTTTGTTCTTTCTTCCACAGGTGAAACTGGGAGCAGCTCCTCACCTGAGCTATACCTAGGTAAGCAAGACCCATGCTGGGTTTACATGCTCCAGTTTCCTGGAATCTGTCTGATTGGGAATGCCTGATGCAGGACACTAAGCAGAGCTTTTTTTGGCCCTGGTTTGACCTCTTCATTAAGCATGTGAAGTTACCTCAGCAGCTTACAAAGAGCACATGGTTTGACCCAGCAGATTACGGTGTGTCACGCTGGGACGGTGTGTCCAGCACTGACCAATGAGGCCTGGGATGAGGTAAACATCTCTTCACCAGTGAAAACCAAGGGCTCTGATCTTGGCTTCTCTCTCAGAACTGCAATTTTTTTTTCTGTTTTCTGATATACATATAGCATTTCTCCACTGAAGCTGGTGGATTCATTTTAAACTATTTTCAGTTCATTTTATCTGTCTTAGTAGCAGTCTGAAAAATTTCAAAAACATAATTGTAGAAATTCAGCCCTGAAAAGTCCTGAAACCCATAACTATCTCAGCAATAGCACAGATTTTTGGAAATTCTTTGTTCCAGGTCTGTTTCCTTACTGGTTACATTTAACATGTTCCAGTTCCAAAATTCTGCAGGTACCTGTCGTACCCAAAGATGCACATCATCCATGGTAGGAAATGCGTGCACAGGGCCTCCAATTGAAAGTATTAGAAATATATTGATATAAAACCCCTTTATTTTTATTTTATTTATTCTCCTTTAGAAATTTAAATATGTTAGACTTACAAGTTTTCCTATTTCATTAAGGTAGATACATATTTAAACTACTCAGAATGAATGATATAAACCCAAGTGTCAAAGTTCATTAACATTCAAAGAAAAACATTCACATCCCACTATGAAGGGGCTAAAAACTTTGAAATTACCTGCTTGATAGCCTGGAAATATTGTGAAAGTGGCTGTTCTTATTCAGATTACCACCATCTCAGGTAACCCTTGCATTATAATAATCCTATGAAAGTACTTAACAGAAATACATCCAATTCCCAGGTGTCTAAAGGAGTTCATGCACATCATCCTAAGCAGCTTCCTTTAGATACCTTAGCTCTTTCTTGGTAGATTGGGGTTGATATCCCATTCTTTTAGCTCACAGCTCTCATCATACCTTGTTTGCTTCCTTTGGGAACTTATGGAGTGCGCATCGGTACCAGTTTGCATGGTAGAACCTTAATCTTAGTTGTTACTGTGATATATTATTGGTATCTACAATGCCTGAAAGACACTGCTGCCTATGAACAGATGGAATAAAGGTGCCAAGTGCTGGGGCTGGTATTATCTTTTATCTATTAAAACACTCGTTCTGAGCATAAGTGCAGTATAGTTATAACAGTATGATACACTAGGCTAATTTGTTTGACATATTTGTGGTACAGATTCCTGATACACATCATCCAGTGCTGCTGTGGACTGCTGCAGTCAGGATGGGCCCATTCTCCTTTCCCTTCTCTCTTCCTCCTTCTTCAGGCAGGAGGCCTTCTGCCCTTCTTTGTGCTGGAGCTATGCAGGATGAGTCAGTTCTGCTTACTGGTCTGAGTGGATCCTGCTCTTTTGGAGCAGGAGGTATTTCTGTATTTCTGCTGGCTGAGCCTGCTGAAGCAATGCCCTCTATCAGCCCTGTGATCACTAGACTGAGGAAAAGGGACCACACGACAGGAGAGTGGGACTATCTCTCCTAGCTGCAACCTACACACACATAGTGTTAAGTTTAACAGGAAATTATATCCTTGTTGTGTCCAAGGTCCACAGTTTATAAACATCCACTTCCTATTCTGGAAGATAATAGAGATACGTGTGAATTATCATATACTGGTCTCTTAATTCCAAAAACATCTGTTTCATGGAGAGATTTTCTTTATATATCCAAATCTTTTTTGGTTTGTATTGGATGAAAAAAGTCAAATTCCTTTCAAACTTCAGTGAACCGCTGGGGGAGGTCGTAATGATTCGCTGAGGAGAGTGAGCATGGCCTGCAGGGGACACGATTGAAAAGGCAGGACACAAAGCAAACCTGCAATAATCAGCCATGAATCTCTGCCTTGGTGGAGGCCTTCACCTTCTCACTAAAAGCCAAGGTTTATTTAGTTTTTGTCATTTGCTCTGTGAGCCTGGCCAGCCCTCAGAAGTTTGTAGTTCCCCTTGAACTCAACAGATGCTGGTGATTTACCTTCTTCCTATGTACATTATGTGATGAAAGGAGTGACATAGCCCCCTTCTGCACTAACGAAGGTCAGATTTTATGTGACACACTTAATCTAAATGGCTGAACGACAAGAATGTGGTGGCAACAGCCTAGCTGCATTGATGAAGACATTTTGGCTTTAACATGAACACAGTTCCTCACTACACTAGTGTTTCCAAAGTCTTTGTAACCTCTATTCACTCTGAGTCAGCACTGGGCTGCATATTAGTGACGTCTTTTAAATAAGTGATGAGGAGATTTCCTTGGGGAAAACCCAGTGTGTAAAAGATTCTGAATCAAAGTTTTTGGACATCATCCAGCATTAATTTTAAAGATAGGCTGTAACTCAAAAAGTTACGTGCACTGGTAAGATTGAAAATAAATTTAACAGGACTGTTAGAATCAGTTAGCAAGGACTTACTGCATTAACTAAGCTTCACAAACATCCTGGTGAAAGTAGGCTAAACAGCCTGGTTAAAATAGTCTAGAAAGAATATTTTATATATAAACAAATAAACAGAGACAAGCAATGGTATTTGAAGATCCATGTGAGGTATTGGATCAAAGACAGGAGCCCAGAGATCTGATTTTCGGTCTTTGTCCTTGACTCCTAGTCTGATGTATATGCTGCTTCCTGGATCTTTAAAATCTGTAAGAGAAATCCTGAGGGGATATATTTCACTCTTGCCCTGGGCTGCACATATGACATTCAGAACAGACACTTGTTTTGGCTTTTGGGGTGAGATCCCTTGTGCTTAAGTTTAATAATGTGCAGTGCCAGCTTCTGCATCTGAACTCATCTTTCCCAGCCACGGAGTCAGTGGAGTTCTGGTCACATGTCTCAGTTCAGTTACTTAAAGATGATCTCACACAGCCATGTGAGAGTGCCCTCTGGTATCCGTCACAGCCTCCCATTGCCCCTGCGCAGCTTATGGGTCATCAGTGCCAAATCCATCTCTTGCAGGTGACTTAGTAACTGCAGGCACCCCTGGTGGCACTAGACACCTATCTTGAGGCACCACCACTTATCAAATGGGGCTTACAGGGCAATGAGAAGAGAATTTTAGGATAAGGTAGCTCATATTTTGGAATTTGATGGTGGTACCCCTTACAGTGTCCAGCCCATATATCAGTGCTCCGGTGCAGACATCCAGAGAGCCCTTCTCAATGCATCTTTCACAGGGATTAATGATTATGAGATGTTTTTAGGCTCATAACTGCACCAGTATATTGGATACCCGAAAGTAAGGCCTCTCATGCTCTCTTCCCCTCATGCACAGGCTCCTCTCAGCTGCCTCATGTGCACCAAACCCCACTGCTTGTGCAGCTTCGCCCCGAGCAGCCACAGCAGCTCAGCCCAGTTTGGTGTTTCACCCTGGTTGTGGCTTTGCTCCCCTGAAACTGTGTGTGAGCCAAAGTCTGTGCAGACATGAGCCACTCAGCTCCATCTCTTCTCCACCTCCGCCTCCTGGACCTGCTGTCGGCAGTGCAGCGCATCTCAGTGTACAGACTTTACAGTCTGGGGCCTGACTATTCCTTTCTCAATGGTACAATGCTGTTTTGGGGCAAAGTTTTAATTTTGTTTGTATGCTTTATTAAAAAAAAGTTGGTATTGCAGGCACTCTTCTACGGGAAAAATTCTTCTTCCAAAAATAAATCCTTCCTGCTCAAGTTAGAGCCTGAGGCTTAGGGTATTAGCAGTCTGGAACCATAACAATACAAACACATGAGAAGCCCAAACAGGGTTGAACAGCATTTGTGCACCATTCCATCACTGCTTTCTTATTAACAATTCAATTACTCTTCTGGGATTTCTTCCACAGGATTTTTTCCCTGAACATGACCTGCATAAGCAGGAAGACTGTGTGCTATCTACTGGCACCTTAACAAGCATGACAAAGTTTTTTCTTTCAAGAGTTAAATAAAAAATAAAAAAAAATTCTGTGTCTTGAAATGTATCAGCAGTAAACTGCTCATTTATACGGCTGAAAGTGCTTTTTTGTACAAACTTCTCAGGCAGGCAGTGACAGTCCAGCCCTTTCCCTGCCCGAAAGGAACCAGCCAGAGTCCCAGACTGTTTGTCACAATGTTTCTTCCTTGTGAATCTTCCTCATGAACCATTCCTATGGACATTTTGGCCGGTTCAGTTGGACAGTGCTCAACACTAAAATGTACTGAAAATAAGCAGGTATGCCAAGAGAGCTTATACTGCTTAACAGTGAATACGAAGAGCAGAATTTCTAATCTTGTCCTTTATCAGTGTCACCCTGAACAATCCAGTCTCTGCTTTAGTGTTTGTACCTAAAGAACTGAGGAAAATGGGTGAAAATCTCAATTTCCATTTGCCAGTGATAATGAAAATTATTTAACTGTGAGAAGTCTGCCTCTGGCCTCCTCATTGCTTAAAGATGATGAGCCCAACAACTGGAGTAGACATGGCATCCTCAGGAACTGAGCAGTTTATACAACGGCTTAGAAAGTTGACATCCTGTGTTCTTCTCCCTGCTGCCACACAGGTCTGTGGCACACCACACAGGTCAGTTTTATCCTGATTCTGGAGTTGTGTAAATCTCAGGATGACAGTCTTTGTCCTCATAGTCAGATGTCTGTAAGATGTCTGTGTGTACTGGCACACATAGTCTTAATTCAGAGGGAGTTAGTCTTTTCAGAACAATAAGAGCTTAATGAAGATTTTAAACAAGAAGAAAGACTCATGAATTACAGCTAAGATGTAATTCTGTTTCTACAAGAGGTCTCAGAAAAAGAGGGAGTTGTGAAAGAAAACATTTCAGTGTTGTGATAGGTAGGACGAAAGAGATGCAAGCAAAGAAAGTTGAGTCTAGATTATGGCACCTTCAGAGTTTGGGAGAGTGAGAATGTGAAACGCAATTCGGCACGATGAGGAAGGAGAAAGCAGTGAAAAATTCAAAGCAATGTAAAGTACCAAAGATTGGAGGGATTTTGTTGATAACTTAAGCCTCTCTTGGGTTACAAAAAGAGGTTAAAGCATAAAGGGATATTTAGTCTGAAGACGATATGAATGACTGAATAAGTGAAATAGCTCTACTGTAAGGCAGCATGATACAACCAACATGTTCAGTCATCACACAGTTCTGGTGTAAGAACACACATTGGCACACAGGTGTGCTTCTCCCCAGGACTGACTGATCCCACTGAACCTAGCAGTGCTCTTTGGTGCAGGTGGGAATGTGTGAAGAGGCTCTCTGGGAATTCGAAAGAATGCAAAAATCCATCATACTCCAAAGAAACTCTTCTACCCTCCAGGTAAGGGTGTAATTTCCTAGCACTTGCAGAAAGAAGGGCAAGGGTGGCCAGCTCTTGATTCTTACGAAGGAAGAAAACGTTTTGCCAAAAAAAATTTCAGCTGTCTCTGAAGGTGCCCATTTCTCAAAGTCTAAATTGCTTCATCCACTGTTAACACAAGCTAAAAAATTAGTGTGGATCAGCCATTGTGTTCCCAGATGTTAAGGAACATTCAGCTGCCCATAGTTACCCAGAAATTGACTTAAACAAGATTTTAACCCTCTGTCTGTGGGATCTCCTACTAGCAAACACTGCAGACTAAATGGGCTCTGACACACCGCAGGGATCTTCTATACTTATAGAGCTGGTTTATAATCCTGCCCTAGACACTAAATTAACCTTTCTGCCCTTAGCATTTTGCATGGAAAAACTGACGAACTTACTGAGGAAAGGTCTACTGTAAATAATACTAGCCCTTAATTTTGTCACTATTTAGTAAATGGTGCTACCAGGAGCCAGCAAGCTCACACCAAGCACTATTTTACTTACTCAGCAACTGAGAGCATATCAAAGAGCAAAGTGTGCTTACTGAGATGACTGGGGGGGATCAAAATGTGCTCTCTCTCCTCCTTAATTACAACATAATACCTAAATATGTAGTAATCTCTATCTGGGATGCCCTTTGGACATTTGCATATGTATCTCAGATTACATTTATTGAGCTGCTTAACAGGTTGCTCATTCCATTTGATAAAAGCTTATAATGCCAAGAACTGAGCAATAATCTTCCAAAACCTCATAGTTTTCTGATATTTTCTCTATAGCAAAGATTACTGGATGGTGTCTTTAGATTTTGATGCGTTTAATTCCCTGTATGGTGTTCTGTTATTGATGGAATCCATCACAGCTTTTTAAACTTTCCCTTCCCTTTTTTGTTGAAGCAAAAAAATCTCCATCTTAGAATCTGCTACGTTGCACGTGCAGCCCACCACTTTAATGACGTTCATACGTCTCACTTTCCCAGTCTGCACAGATTTGTATTTCACAATATTTTACACAGTGAAGCTGCTGGAAGAAGGAGCTGGAGGACATGCCTCTGAGTCAGCGAGGCCCTTCAATCCCGCTGATTCTGCTACGAGCAGACCTGCACGTCCTCAAGCACATTCTCCAGTGAGCACTGTGCAGCAGATACGGTCTGCTCATTCAGCTTGGAAGCTGATGGTGTCAAACCCAGATGAACAGGTTTAAATCTATTAACTTCCCTTCTGGGGGATGTAGCTTCTTTCTTGAGATCTGTCAGTGAGGCATATTTTGGCTCAACCTTTCCAGACACCTCCTCTTCACTGACATTGCCTTCCTCACTGGAGGTATCACGGAGGTTGTATTGCACTGGCAGTATCCCTTGGCACAGTGTCAGTCTGACTCATCTTCCATTTCATTGCAGGGTCTGAAAACAGCTGCAGCTGTCAGAGGTTTGCTGTTACTTTGAAGCATTACGATAAAACCGTGCTTGCTAAATTATCCTGGTAAATACAGCCTTCACGGTGTAAGAAGGAAAGCACAAAAAATGAAGTGTCTTGCAGTGCATTATGACCACAATTCCCCAGACTCGTTCGAATTTAAGCAATTGCACAGCAATTCATAACCACAAAACAAAGCCTAACACCCTGTTGCAGGGTGAAAAGAAAAACAACTTAGACAGAAAATGTAACAGAACCACAAAATACAGTATAACACATAGTTTAATGTAGACATCTTTACAACTTAATCTTTTGCTATTACTTTAATTTATTTTTCTGTGCAATTGAAGCATTTCAAGAGTATAGTATTTTTTTCCTTTAGTTTGTAATTTTTTTCTTAAGAGTAAAGTAACAGGCAAGACTTCTTACTTCAGCATTATTCCTGGAAGCTTTAACATCCCAGTTTTATGCATGGTAATACACTTTTTCATATTAATCAAATTTACAGATATGCACATGCAAGCTCTGCAAAATGCTGACTCTGTCCATGTATCAAAGAGAGCCCCATGCACAATATCAGCACCTAGTGAACACGTAAGAGTGTGAATGACTTGGTTTGCAAGACTAGGTCCACTAACTTAAGCACAAGAAATTGCACTCTAGTGATGAGTGCACTGTAGGTCCTGCCATGTAAACTTACCCTTTTAAAGGACACCTACCTGAATTTAAACTGGGTAGTGGCAGCAGATTTAGCTGTGGCAGGCAGGAATACAGTACAGGCTGCAAAACCCATACAAGAGGTTGGGTAGATATTTGGAGGGGTTTTGCAGGCTGTACTGAGCTCTGTGTTACTGTGGCTATACTGTAATCAGTCCTTGAAATAGTTCTCTTAAAACTGCAGCCATGGCAGGATGGATTTAATCTCTGAATATCTGGTGGCTAAGCTCTAATTTGCTGTTTCTGAATTGTCCTGAGAACAGTCGAAAATCTGTTTCCACACTCCAGAAAAAGAATAGGTGTATTGTCAAGACTAGAACACGTTATGCCTACTTAAGACACAACTTTTAAAACTTGAGTTTTCCTAAGTGCACCATTTAAAATTAACCGGATTTATCATGAACAATTATTTATGTGATTTCAAACTAAGATAATGATGGTGTATCAAACACATGTTTCTGTGAAAAGAGCTCATCTTTTACAAAACTGTTGAAGGCATTACAAAAAAATAGTAACTCTTGGTTGAGGCATACAAAGATTCCTATTTAATTTTAGTCTTTTTAAACTTTTTTTTTTTGCCAAGGACAGTTCTGCCATTCAAGAAAAGCCCTGGATTCCCTTTCTCGTTGATGCTTGATGATAATAAAAAGACTGACTCTCACTTTTTTTTATAAACCTTTTTCCTCAAAACCAGACAGTGTCTCAAGACACCCAACTGCAGTGAAGGAAGAAGCGGCATTTAGTATTTTTTGTTTAGAACCCTTTTCTCAGACAGAATTCTGCGACAAATGAATACAGCTTTATGCCCATGACCAGGACCAGCACAAGCAACGCGAAACTGGCTGGCACCAAGAGGAAAGAATGTATGGAAAATCCTCCTAGCAGTTTGAAAGAGGAGGTGGCACAAGAAATAAAAAGTTAATTCGATTTTGACTATTACTTACATGGCAATATTCTACTTCTGTTAAATTGTTTAAAGATAGCAGCCTTTCAGCTGGCCCAGAATGAAGCCGGAGGCTCAGAGCAATGCTGTGTTCTCCCAGTGCATTATGTGCAGGCAGCCAGTTGACATTTATGTTGCTTCTGAGTAATATATCGCAAGGAGAACAAGCAGTTGCTGTTCCTGATGATGTCAAGGTGATGGCACGATGGAAGTCTTCATACTATCCCTGGAATCGCAAGGCAGGAGGCACCCGCTGTCTGGGCAGCCGCAGGCAAGGGCTACTTTGCATAGTAGTCACTGTGCTCTTGGAAATCAGAGAGGACATATCTAAAGTTGGATAAAACAGGAGTCGGTCCAAGCTTTTGCGACAGTCCTAGGCTTTCCTGCATGCTGTTTTAAAGGTCTCTTTAATTTGTGTTTATCTCTTTATTCCCCACTGCTGGCAATGGCCAGAGCTGTGGAGGAAGGACAGCTGTTCCCCTGCTAGAAACTAGAAGCACATATTGTGCCAAAATCACAGGATTTCTCTTTAATGAGAGGTTTCATGATAACTCCAGCCAAGAGGCTCTGACAAGACTTGAATAATCACCGCAGCTTTGGCATTTATTTAAAGTATAACTAGGCACTTCCCTAGCTGTCTAATTCAGAGTAAGTATCAGAGAAATGGGAAGCCTTTTCCACACAGCTGGGGCAGTTGGGTCCGCGGATTCAGAGAGCAGCCTTCAGCAGGCCCGCTCAGAGCTGGGGAGGAAGAGAGGCAGTGGCTGGCTCTGCCCTCTCCCCACGGGCTGCCCCACGGAGTGCCTAAGCTAGCATCAGAAAGGAGATTAGTGACAGATTACTTCCCCCCTTCTCTGTAACTCCTAGAAGCAGGGGTGATGCAAGGAGGATCCCTCTGCTCGGAGGTTTGCCTCCAACTCAGACCACCAGCTTGCTCCTGTCCCAGCCCAGCTTATCCATCACCTGTTCCTCAGAGCTCCGCACAAAAGCTACATCCTAGTCCTGTCACACCAGAAAAAGATGAAGGGGGAAAAAAGATGGAAACTCTAACTTTGTAGAGGAGGACAGCACAGCACAGTACTGATGCAAGAGGATAACAGCAACAAGAGATTCAGAATTCGACAATTCTGAATTCTTACAAGGGTACAATAAGGAAAAAAAGAAGCCTAAGCTGTTGTTAAAGAGGTGGTAGCATACAATTATTCTAGCAACACTGCCACTTCTGCACATGTTCAGAAGAAAGCCTAAGCTTCTGTAAATGTCAAAAGTTGGAAGAGAGACAAAGTGAAAGAACAGAAATATTGTGATCATTAAACAGATGAGAAAGAAAACCGGGTAACTCTAGATCTGGCAGCCTGACTTCAGTTCCAGGTAGAATATTAGCAAAACCTGAGAGGAGCATCTATTTTTACTTGGATAAAGCAGACAAATATATTGGCTTAAAGCCAAGGGGGATTTGTGAATGAGACAATGCCAAAGAAATCTGATAGCCTGTTTTAATATGGTATCTGAGTGGGTGGTGTTTTATAAAAAATACCTGTGCCCTATGGAAACAGCTTAAAGAATGCCTGGATAAGAATTCAATAAAGTGACAAGCAAACACCTTACACACATAATGTGTCCTTACAGAAAGTCCTTGTACTTCTTTAAAGGGTATCTTTTTGCCGAGGTATTTTCTTCATAACAAGGAAAAATGGATTTTGATCAACATAATTCAGAAATTAAACATGGGATAGACATAGAAAAAGACAGTAGACTCTCCTGCTTGACATTTCTATCTCTGTCTTTCTTTTCCTCTACTGTCTCTCTCTTCCTTCCATCCTTCTCTTTCATCTGTTCTCTCTTTTTCTCATTTTCTCTTTCTATTTCTCCCTTTCTTTCTCTCTCCCCTATTTGCCCTCTCTCATACATGCTTTGCATATAAACTCATGCTTTCATGCTTCCTAGTTTGTTGGAATGCTGACCATAGGCTGCTGAAATGAGCTACATTGAAGGAGCACACTTAGAAAAAACTTAAAAGAAAGAGAAACTCAATATTCAGTGTCCCAAGAGATGGAATCAGTGCTTAATTTACTAATGAATTATACCCATGGATGATTATGTTCACACCAAACTTTTTACTGGCATAAACCCATGGCAGTACTGAAGTAACTCAAAACTGTATTAGAACAGACCTCCTCCACTCCACTATGTGTGGGATGGGCATGTTGGAAAGCAGTTCTTGGTAAAATCTGGCCATATGTGCATGCCCCTACCTGGACAGAGCCTGTATGACCTGCCTGGACAGAGCTGCAGCACGTTTGGTCTCCTTTTCCTTGTGCACGGGTTTCGAATTCACAATGAGAAACAGACATGGTTCTTCTTGTGTGGGATCAAAAGAAATTCTTCTTTCTTTCCATAAGCCAATAAAGCAATGGAATGGCATGGTAATGTCTCCTCTTTTTTTCAGATTGGAAGATATTAAAACCACTTTGGTTTTTCCTTGCATTTCTAGGGGAGAACGCACTGCCAGGAAAACTCAGTTGAAAAGGAATGTTCTGGTCTCAGCTGCTGCCATAGCTCAGCCATGGGCTGGCTGATCTCCCTTCCCCACTCTCCTTGAGCAAAGGGTTATCTGTGTGCTGTGGTGCAGCTTCATGCCCTGCACAAAGCCAGGCAGCAGCCACTGGCAGGTCCCCATTCTCTCTGCTGGGCTCTGCTTTGCTCTCTCCCCCCGGCAATGCAAGGCCATTGCATGTGCATTTGATCAAGATCCAATAAATTCTATTAAGTCTTCCTGAACAACTGAGCTTCTCACATATCTACAGTTTCGACACAACCTATTTGCTCTAATAATTTTCCAGAGATGGATTTTGAGTGCTTTATATGTTTCTCTAGGATTTCTGGATGCCTCTAATAGCTGGATGGATGGGACCACAGGCAAGATTTCAGAACAGCAATGTTGTTATAGTTCATGTACTCATGTCTCCATTAGCATATACAGCAAATACAGAGAGAAGGGTTATGGAAATTCTAGAAAACCCCTTGAAATGTCGTCATTGCTTATGAATTTATGAATGGAAATCTAATACATAGAGACTGCCTGATTAGGCATAGTTCTGTGCCTAACTGCTGCCTATTTGCCCTTTGTGATCTAAGGATGGGGGAAAAAAAAGAAGAAAAATTGAAGGATAAGGTCCTAAAATTGTCTGTGTCTGGCACAGAGAATTTAATCCCTGCTGGCACTGCAAAATTTATGCAGTCCCTTCTGTGAGCACTGTGCAGAGCTGCAGAGAGCTCTGGGAATGAGTCCTCCTGGAAGCACGCTCACCCGGGCTGCTTCAAGTGCCAGTTTTACTTCCTTGAGGACAATCCTGTGCAAAATTGGCTTTAATGACTCTCCATGGGAATGAGCATGTTGACTGGAGCAACTGTTTGCAAGGGTAGTTCTCCCTGCCTTGTGTTTAATGCAGGACCCAGCGTGAGGAGCTGTCACAGCTGTAACATGTGCAATGGTATATGAAGGAAAGGTCGTGCTCCCTGCTCTGGTGTGAATGTATGATTGCCTTCTTTGCTTAGCAGTTTCAGAGCAGGACTAGCTACTCAGTCAAAACTGAGAGCCACAGCTCGGGCTACATGCTGAGGTGAGCACTGAATAATTCTCCATGCATGGGAATTTTGTTGCAGAAATTGTGAGTGAAGCCAAAGACACGGTAAACTGGCAAAAACCTGAAGTTCTTTCCCCTTCTAGAAAGTCTTGCAAACACTTGAATGAGAAAGAATTGTGAACCACACAGGTGTGCTGCATTTCTCCTCTCTGCCAAGGCTCACTTAACAATTTCTGAGCATCAGAACCATTCATTCGGAGCACATTGTCATTTCCAGAGACCACTGGTGGAAATTAAATTCTCAGATTCAAGTAAGATCAGTTTGTTTTCTGAGCTTCAGCCCAGCGATGCCTTCCCAAATGACCAAGGCTTTATTCCCAGGTGATTCCCAACTGTGCCTAAGCAGTCAGAGCCCTGCCAGACTTTAGGGAGCCTCCTCTTGCATGTATTGCACAGCTAAGCAGAGCAGGGCCTAAGCATATTGTGAGGACAGAGCCAACATTACCCAAATATTCTTTCCTCCAGCCTCTGATCTGAGAAGTTAATCTCAAAGGTGACACTCATACATGTTCATACAGTTATGCCCTTACACCTAGTCCAAATAAAGATCCCTATCCATATGTACATATGTTGTATGAATATTTACACATGTATATCAATGAGTGCTTAGAGGGAAACAGAAGCACCACTAAGTTTCTAATGGTCTTCTCAGAATTTTATTTCAGTTTCCTTCAGCTGGATTTAATTCAATTTTAATTAAATAAGCCACAGTAGTAATTTATTTAATCCTTTTCATAAGTTTTGGCACCTTTCGCTTGTATCTACAGATTTCAATGTTTATCGACTGCTCCTATCCTGCAGTTATTACCCAAGACTACTTATTACTCCTATAAATTATTTGCAATAGCAAATGCTATACCATAAAAAAACAGGGCTAGAAGGACTCTCAAAAGATTGTTTCATGCAGTCCCTATCCTAAGGCAAAATCACCAACCATTGCGTGATTCCTGGGGGTTTTTTCCTAACCTGACCACAAACACCTCCAGGGCTGAAGGATGTGTCCCTTCCCTAGAGCTGCACTGCATTGCTTCACTGCCCTCACACTCCCAAGACTTTTGCTAACTGGATTGAATCGTGCATGCTAATTTACCAGGTACCACAGCCAGGAAATGCTGACTTTTAGGTGGCAGAAGAAATGTTTTCAGGGAAATTTACAGGGAAACTATGGAGGAAAGAAATGCATTCTTTACGCTATCTTAGCATTTAAGAAATTACTTTTATATAGTTTTTGTAGCTGGAGAAAAAGCCTGAAACATTCACAAAGATCGGTTTTTCTGAAGTTTATGTTATCGCTGGTGACATTTAATGATGAGGTTGCAATAATCTCAGTAAGTCACACAAAGAAATTAAAAAGAAATTCATGCAATTTTAAAAGTTTATTTAAGAACCATTATCTGTTTTATTCCTGCAGGATTTTCAGTAGTTATTGTTATTACAGATGAGACCTTGATACTCCTAATAACACCAAATGTTATTTTGGGCATCCATTCACATAATACTTCTGTAAGAAAGAGCTATGCCAGATTACCAGTGGGATGTGATTTGATATGAGCAACTTATCAAGAACTGACATCAGTGTTTCTATTTTCATTGCTGAAAAATTTCTATACAAAGCTATAAAACATTCATGTCTAGCAAGAGGAAACAGATGAGGTATGCCTTACACACAGATAATGTGGTGCAGTTACTGGAAAAGGGAAAAGCTGATCTGTTAGCATTGCTAGCACAATGAGCATGGGGTTGTCCTGGATCAAAGGCATGCAAAAACTTTACCTAGGTCCATCCAATGTCAGACATGAGCCCATACCATGGAAGGCTGGTAGACAGTGAGGCTAGAAGCTTTTGGAAGGACTGCAGAGAAAGAACATTAGCAAGTACTGGCCGATAGGAACATGGGACTAGAAAGGGCCAAAATATGGGAGATGACCAGAGAGAAGGAAAAAGGATGGAGGGAAAGGCATTAGGAATTATGTGAACAGTGCACTGAGCTGAGCACACACCGGCCCAAGGTTCCTTACAGAAATGGCCTGTGTATGAGCTCATGGACACAGCTAGAATGCTGCCACAATTGCTTTATAGCAAAAGGGGAATCTTTCCCTCCCATAGATATTTGTGCTCCCAGATATCTGAAATAAAGCTTCAGCTAAATCAAGGAGCATTTTTTGCATCCTGTCTGTCCCTCCTACTGGAAATACAAGAAATCCAAGGTCCCTGGACAATGGCCTCTAATGGAGCTCTCAGCTCCCTACAAGCAGAACTTGTCAATTAGCTGGCATCTCAGATTTTTCCTAAAGAGGATAGCAGAGCAAGTTCTTCTGTCCATGTGAGTAAACCCATCTTTTAAAGCTAAATCTTAAATGGCATACAAAGAACATGAAAGGAATATTAATAGCTCTACTGTGATCTAATTTATGCTCTTTATTCACAGCAGCAACCCATTCTGGTGATCAAAAGGTCATTAACCTTTAAAAAATGAAGCTTTAACCAAAAGGATTTAAAGGGGTTTAGTGGTGAATTTTACAGACTTTGCCAAAGTGTAATCTGAAGTCTTACATTTTTGCTCCCATCTTCAGCATGCCAAAGCTTGAATCATAAAGCTAGCACTCAGCATCTTGGCTGTGGGTCAAGATCAACTCAAGTCACATGCAGGGTAAAGTTGTGAAGGTGACATTGCTTCTACCTGGCTCAGACAAAAAAAGGTACTGATCTCTGCAGCAACCTGTGAAGGGCTTAATCTCAGAACTTTGTGGCAAAGACTCTGATTCCAGTTTTTCCACATCCAAATGCTCTGTTTAGTATCCAGAGTAAGAAAGTGTGAGGCAAGGCTGGATGTAAATTCATCACTGACCTGGGACACACAGTGCTGAGCTTTTTGATCATATGATTGACAACTGGCAAGAGCCTGCATTGTTTCTCTGTTACCTAGTGAGTATATTTGCAAGGTATCAGGAGCATGACGTGTGCTGGTACAGGGCAAGAGAGAAAAAGGCTGAAAACCAAACAGCAATAAATCCTCCTATCCAAAGAAGTGCTTCCTGGCAACATTAAGCTGAAGAAACAATAAAATGCAAACACCAATTTTTAATAACTGTTATTCTCATGGAGTTGGGTCTGAGCACAGACTTCCCAATGTGCTTGTCCCTAAATGGAGCAGACAAGTGACAATGCCTTTTGGAATTTGAAACATCGATTCTGTGACTCCTAGGCCAGACTAGTCATAACAAGATAATTAATTAACTGGGAGTATTCAGATCAAAGCAGTATATGAAGCCTTTGCGTGCCTCTTTTTGAAATGCTCTGATTAAACACTTGTGACTCCTCTGGGACTGGGTAAGAGCTCCAACCCTCCTGCAATGCTGGAGCTACCAAATAGTACCAAAGAAGAGGTGTCCCTGCAAGGCAGGTTATCCTCACCATCAAACACTGCCAGCCTTTCCTGCACCTTTCCCCAGGAGCTTGGCATGGCCCACTGCTGGAAACCAGAAACTGAAGCAGCCCAGCAGCACCATCGATTTCGGCAATACCTGTCATGAGAGTTGACTGCAACACGGAAGGGCAGCGACAGCTGCTGACACAGGAAAAAAAACAAGACAAAAAAAAGTCTGTACTCCTACACCCTGGTACTTGCTGGGACCAACCCCACCAGGATGCTCTGGGAGCCTTCACCTACTTCTGGGAACCTCAGTGTTCTTCTTCTCCTGCACTCCTGCAGCTCTACGTGGCAGCTCGGGGGGGATGACTTTACCATCACAGGTGGATGCATGAAGCATAGCATGATAGTTCCCACCCAGGTGTTTTTTCACAAAACATGCCTTGGACTAATATTTCCCTGCTTACAAGAGTCTTGATCAACAGGACCAAACTTCCACATCTGTTTTACCTTCTGGTGTCACAGACACCTCTGGCAAATTGGGATGGGGTGATACCTGTCCCTGCAGAGGTGGGTGACTGGAGTCACTCTGGGGCAATGCAGGGCCTAGGGAAACATGAAATAAAACTAAATTTCCTAATGGAATATTAAGCCACTTCAAAGAATCTAACCTATGTTAGAACCAGGAAAAAAATATGAAAACACAAATTTTATTAAAATATTTTATCTACAAGATGATATGAGTGTGTATGCTAGGTATGAATGTGGTTTCTTTATATGTATTTACTGAGAAAGAACATCCCTTCTATCCTGCATTTGAGTAGAATTATTTCCAACCAATTCAAAGCAGCACTCTCTTCCACTTCTAGGCAAGCATCTAATTATACATTGTTTTATTTCAAACTACTCTACAAATAATTTTTTCATCTATCATCAAATATTAGCAAAAATACAGCTAGAAATAAAGTTGAGTTGCTTTACTCCTTATGTACCATAATGCAAAGCCCTCCAAACAATTAAAATGGTAACAGTTCTGAGTACTACTAGAAGTTGAAATGAGTACTTGTAAGCAAATTTCTGTCTCTACAGCCACTGTCACCTCTCACTACCATGAAATTAAAAATTGATCCTGTCCAACACACGTAAATCATACAAAAATTTAAAAATAGACTCATTTTCAAAGGCCAACATGATATGAAAAGTATTTTCATGAGATACAGTTCACCTATCTGATGAACCACTTACACAAAAAATTGAATAGCAACAAATAGATATCATATTAAAGAGATAGAGTTCAAATAGCCCATGCCTTTTTCTCTTTCTGTTTCAATCTATAAGGAAAATCTAAATGTTTACTATTTTGGTGTCCAAGAATCACACATAAACCTTTATGTGTATGCATAGGTACTGTATTAGTCAACATAAGTGATGCAAATATATAAAAACTTTGAACACTACACTTAGAATGCTTAAGTTAGGCACATATGTATGCCCCAACTGTTTGAAGACCTCCATGAAATAAATGTCATGTTTGGTTGTGTAATCACATTAATTGCATATTTCTTGAGCTCCTGACCAGCTGGAGTGCATTTAGCCAGTGGGTCTCCTCTGTACAAGCCTGTGCCTAGAAGGACTTACATGAGTTTTCCACCATACAAAATTAAGGCTTACAGATGGAAATCCCTGTAGAACTGAAGCTTAATCTACCTTCCCAGGAAGTACTGCTGCATTCCAGGCCTCTGAATATCTTTTAACAGCTGCTGTTGAAAAATTAACTGTGACACAGTAGTATGAAGGCACATGTTCATGTCCAGTCCCAGTGCAGGCATTCATGGCCTTGGCAGACTGTGACTCTCAATAAGGGCTCCTCTGCTTCTAGAAGGTTCTGGCCCAAGTCTCAGCATGATAAGTCATTTCTGTGACCCAAACCCAACATTTGTACCTGGAAACATAAAAAAACATAAGAGTGGCAGAGCTTTACCACTGGAAAGTAAGAAATTCACCTTCCCCATGGTGGATAGTGCTTCTTCCTCCCAGTCTCATTAAAGGATCATCAATATAAGAGCTTCATGTAATTTTAAGCACTTTTGAAGATGTAATTTTTTCAAGTGAACGGGTTATTATTTTTTTCTTGCAATTAAAATGAATGGACAGCTTTATGGCGGGTGGCAACACCTTTCACACCTTATGCTGGAGGGTCAAGTTTCATGGATATTTGACTTCAGCCAAGTAGAGGGTGGCAAAAGTCTAAATCTCAGCAAAAGGGAAGATTAATGTGGGTACCCTGGAACACCTGCTGCTGAAGCCATTAGTGCTTGGGACACTCTCCTGCCTGCTCTGAAGATGGTGTGAACTGTCCTCTTGCCCTTTGCAGAAGGAGAATCAGGCCCTTACTGAACAAGATTAATAGGAGCAAGTCTGCCATTGATTGTGTGCTGCTGTCCTCACCATGCCAGAGAGCAGGCCAAGGGCTGAATTACAGCTACCCAGGGACTCCCAAATACGAGTAGAAATCAAACTGACAGATACACACTGGAAATTAAAGCATGCTGTATCTGAGAGAAATCAATACAGAAAGCGGAAAGACTTATGTTTCCAGTTACTTGCAGCCTGCTACAGTCCAAATCCTGCAGAGCTGTTTCATTAAAACATTTCTTTGCTTAGTCCAGATAAAGAATTCTTGCCACTTTGACCACTGGCAGTATACTCGTGTAACGCTTATTCCAGAGAAATGTGGATTTCTCAGAGACCCATAAGAAAGAAGAACTCACACTAGGAGAGAGAAATACTGGTGTAACAACAGGGGTTTAAATTTAGAGTTTGACACATAGTTCAGCTCTGTAGACCAGAGCTATGCAAGAAGTGGCTTTTTTTGCACAGATGTCAGAGAGGGAATTAAATGCTTCCCATACGTCAAACAATACCCTGAAGAAGCAATTCCTTCATCTCTCTCTGCAAGTCAATAACCACCAGCAGTGGATGAGTTTGCCTTATTATGAAGCATGTTGATGCTTGAACGGAGTTCTCCTCACTATTCTGCATCTCTCCAAGTGTGCTGTTTTTCCAACCATCTCAGCTCTGCCAGCCATTGGCTCCTTTTTTGAAAAGAGTGTTAACATTGCTGGGTACAGACTGGAAAGAGAAAATCAAAAAAGTTAAAAACTAGAATGCAAACCACCTAATTCTTATTCTTATTCTTATTCTTATTCTTATTCTTATTCTTATTCTTATTCTTATTCTTATTCTTATTCTTATTCTTATTCTTATTCTTATTCTTACTGTTTCTCATTGTTTTCAAGCCATCTGCTGTGTTTTCTGGATCTCAGGATGGCTAGAGAGGTTAGCCAAATCTGTAAAGAATTGTGTCTTCTAATTGTGATTGAATTTTTCTGCTCTAATGAGGCAGAAAAGTCAACCTAGATCTTTGGACTACTACACTACTCTAAATAGATTTGCTGAGTTTTCAGTTCCTCTGAAAGAAAACCTGGTACGGCTTCACCATCACTCTGCTTGGAGATCCTACTGTAGTGATTAGCTACATTCCACTTCGAACTGTTATTAATATTCCCCATATGTAATTAAAACCTCTAATTATACACAGAGATATCCTGACAAACAAGCAGCTGTCTGTCTTTTTTATTTCATTGTGGTTCTTGAACTCTTGGCTCAGGTTATGTGTTTCTGGAATGTCAAATAAGGAATTTACTTTTCCGGCCATCGGTTTACACTCTGCATGCAGTTTGATGGCATCTTGCTAATACAGTCTGGTTGCACTGTAATTCACCTTATAATCCATTGTATCAACACTGACTGTTCAATATGTGACTTCCTAACAAGGTGGCTGGTGCCTCTTAGGTGCTGGATTGCCTTGGGAGAGTGGTGTTTTAAAATGTATGCCCAGCATCAAAGCTGCCTGACCTGAAGTCCCCAAATGTCATAATTAGATATAACCTTCTTCACTAGAAAAAAAAAAGAAATGCTCTGCTCAGGCAAAAAGGTGTCCATAGGACAAGAGGAAATGACCTCAAGTTGTTCCAGGGAATGTTTAGACTGGATATTAGGAAATATTTATTCACTGACAGGGTGGCCAAGCACTGGACCAGGCTGCCCAGGGAATTGGTTGAGTCACCATCTCTGGAGGTATTTAAAAGACGGATTTGCCAGTGCTGGGTTAATGACCGGACTTGATGATCTAGGAATTCTTTTCCAACAATTCTATGATTTTATGATCCCACATTTCAAATCTCATATGAGCTGTTGAGTTACACAAAAAGCCCGTGCTGCCTCCAGGTGTGTTGCATGAATCAGTGAGGCACTGCTCAGTTCTCTTTTGGGCACTTTCAATGCACGGACTGGATTGTGTTAATCATTTTACTTATTTCTTTTGATGCCTCAGAAACAGCAGGAAACTGGATCAGCACATGGCAGGCCTGACTGTTGGCTGCAGGACAGGCTCTGGATGCTGGAATTCTCCTCACCTGCCATTGACCCCTGCACATCTGACGGTGCCTCGTGCATGCCCTGCTCTACCTGCAGATACCATGGGGATAACGGGATTTTTATAGAGCCCTTTGAAATCTACCACTGAAGGTGAAGGTGATACAATAAAAGACAGGACAATATCGTAAGGTAGGCACTGTGCTGCTGGTTGATGCACATTTATAAACCAAGGATGAGTTCACAGGTACTGCGGCCAGTTTTCAGTCCAAATGATGTGACATGAAATTCACAGCAAGTCAGCAGGTAAGATAGCTAAAATTTGGGTGAAATAAGATCTAAAACGGTGGTAGATTTCAGCAGAGGTGGAGGTGAAGAAAAGTGAAATGCCTGTGAAGGGTCGGTTGCAGAAGGCCCGATGGTAACTCACAGGGAGCTCTGCTGGACCCAAGAAACCCAAGAGAACGACGCCTCTCGGCAAACGCCCTCTGCTGTCACTATCAACAAGGGATTTTTCTACACGGTGCACTCGCTATTCAGTTTGCCAGGTCTTCTGTAATATATGAGACCTTAACCACAATGTTTAATGGAATAGTACAGGAAATATTTCAGTCTGAAATGCAGACTGAAAGGAAAACTGAAGACCATTGTCCAAGAAAGTATTGAAAATGCAAATCGTGTTTTCTGATCCCAGACTCTGTCCAGTTTCTCAATCAAATCTGTTCATGCACACAGCAGCAGGCACACACAATGTCATTGCCCTCAGCTTAGTCACGGATGTAGGAATCTGCTCCTGCAGTTTAGAGACAATGTGGGCTTTTGCCTTGACCTTCTCCATAAAAGAAAGTTTGGAAACTAGGAAAATTGCCATTAATGGAACATAATTAGAAAATCGCCTGAGCAGCCAGCTTGAGCTTCAGTGTTACCCTGATACACCAGTGAGAGTTTGCAGTCAGTCATCTATTAGCCAATTAACTGTGGTTGTTTAGATCTTATCAAGAATAAAGGGACAGCTCTCCAAAAAAAAAAAAAAAAAAAGAAAAGAAAAGAAAAAGACGAAAAGAAAAAAGTGCATAATACATTACTGAGTTTTGTTTACATATGGCACTTAGGATGCTTCAACAATCCATGGGGCAGTTTCTTGGGAAAAAAGCTAACTGCTGTTTGTAGTATTTTCCATTCTTTTTATACTCACTGAGCAATGAACTAATGGTAAACCCACACGTGCAGGTCTGTGATGTGATAGAAGATCTCAGCTTGTAAGTAGTGGGAATTGGTAACCCAGTGTTCTCCATGAGACAGCTTCCACCTGCACGTGGGATGGCAGAGCAGTCTGACCCATCTGCCACCAGAATGCACATATGGTGCCTGTCAAGGTGGAGGCAGGTACTTACTGGGTGTTCAAAGTGCTGCCAAAGGGAAAAAGTTTCACTGGAGTCAAATTCAAGCCAAACTAAATGAAATCAAATTATTTTTCATCTGGAAGCTAAGAATCTCTCCTGCTTTTGGTCTACTGAACAACACACAGATATGTAAGTACTGCATAGTCTGGCAAGATGGGGTAAAAAAATATGTTACCGTGGTGCTCTGGTTCTGCTTCCATCACAGATCCAGTAAGGCTCTTGATGTAACTCCTCCTTGCAGGAATCCTGAAGTCTGAATCAGAAAGATCAGCTTTATTTCTTCCTCATGCATCATACTCAGCTATATTGGCTGAGCCAGGTTTATTTTGCAGAAGACACTGAGCTTCAGATGTAAAACTGACCACTGTCCGGGCTAGTCAGCACAGAGCTGTGATCTGCTGACATCATGTATCTGCCTTAATTCGTGGGTTTCATGTCACCATTGTGTCACGACACCTTCTGTACCTGCCACAGCTGGAACTGGACGGGTGGGGATTTCCAAAGGCACAGCGTTGCTTCTGCCGCATCTGCAGCAGTGCTGTGCAGGAAGATGAAAAAACTAAACATGGTGGGGAAGAAAAGAAACCTAAAGGGGCATTGGGAGAACAAATGACCTGGAGGGCTGCGAGTGTCACAGCCCCGGTGAGAAAAGCTGTCCACTGGTGCCATCTTGTGGGTCCAGGGCCACCACCCATTCCAGAGAGGCAGCGCTCACTCCACCAAGCTCCAACCCCCCGACTTGAAGCCTGGGTCTCTTTTTAGTGCTATTTAACGTG
Source organism: Callaeas wilsoni (assembly GCA_013398955.1). NCBI lineage: Eukaryota > Metazoa > Chordata > Aves > Passeriformes > Callaeidae > Callaeas > Callaeas wilsoni. Next base: position 174,097 of record VWPU01017407.1, read on the forward strand.
CTTCATACTTCAAAGAGCAGACATCTTTCATCTTACCAAAGTAACAACCCTAAACCTTGAATTTTGCTTAAGCAGAGTGCGTTGTGCGTTGCTGTTGCATTGTGTCTATTATGTAAAATTATAACCCTGTACATGTAAACACGATTCAGAACGAGGAGCAACTATCAAAGTCAATGAGTTTCATCAAACATATCAGGCCACCATTTATACTTCTCCGCAGAAATTAATTTTGTCTTTATTAATATCCAGGCCTACACACTGCAAAATGCAGAACTTGGAACTGAACATAACTGAATGGAAATATTTTAGCACAAAAGACAACTCATATCATGATACAAGTTGATCATGTAATAGAAGTATGAGAAAACACAGATTTAAAGGTATTATCCTGACATAAGGGGCTACTAATCTCTTTTTACCTAAATTTAGTTCTTCTTCCCTAGGAAGAGAGTGTAAAATCAGTGAGCTTTCCCATTTAGAAAGAGAGCTGGAGAAGTGAAATTTTATTTATAAAGTTCTAACTCCTAAAATGAACGGCAAAGCTATGTTTGTTAGGTGAGTAGAGAACTGCTGGATAAAAGTGGAGCTCCTCATATTAGTGGGAGAAGAACTGCACAAAATTTAATGAAAAGCAGTATCGTTTACTAACTCTCTCATGGTCCCAATGAATCCACTGCCAATAGAAAATGTGCACCTGTCAATCCTGTTACCACATGCCAGGATCTGTGCTAAGATATGTTAATTTAAGTGATTAAGGATTAACAACTTGGTCAACAGGTGCACCCTCAGACTCTATCGTTCAGCCAGGCATTCACTCAGAAAATGTCCTTTTATAAAGAACATTGGTGAAAAAAGCAGACAGCAGCTTCATGCAGTTGGCAAATCTCTTCCCTTTCTAGTTTAGGGAGCACAGCAACCATGGTACAACATCACCTAGATTCTGATTGGAGATATGCATAAAACTTCCAGTGAGTGTTGTCACAATGGGATCTTTGATGTCCACTAACAGACAAAAGCCTCGATCTTATTCTTGAATATACCAGCTTGAAACTACAGTAATTCCTTTGATTAGCATCATGGAGAATAGAATGTGTTCTACAGCTGCTGGATTTATTCAACAGGCAATGACTGTATATCACTAACTTCAAAAAGAACAAAACTAGGCCAACACAATTTTTTAAACCTTCCTCTTCATGTGTTTGCATGATATCTTAAAGGAAAAGCTATGTACAGAGAAGAGTTTCTGTGCTGGAAAGTATTGCTGGATAACAAAGGCCTGTTTATGTGACAGGTAAGTCTAGCTGTTAGCGTGCTGCAGTGCATAACCATTGTTGTACATGTAATTATTGTAACTGGTCCAGTCATCCGCACACTGATATTCTTGATTAGACTGAATGTAGGGATGATAAATTGTTTCTTTTCCCAAGAAATAAGATGGAGCAAGTCTCTTTAAAACAACAGCACTGAACTGGTACGTCAGCTTCCTACGGATCTTTATGATTTCACCTGTTCTTCCATAATTCCTCAGTGCTCTGGCCATTTTCTGATAAGTCATGATCTTGCGGTTTCCCTTTCTTTCTCCCCAAAGTTCTGCAAGTTTCTCCTTGTTTTTGGAGACAAACTGGAAGACACCATTTGGCTTATCCACCCATTGGATGCAGTTTGCCATAGCTGGATCATACAGAGACTCATGGAGGTATTCAAATAGTCGAAGTTTTTTTCTACCTGTAAAGAAATAAATCACAAAAGGTCAGAACAGAACTCATGCTTGTTTTAAAAATGAGCAGTTGTCTTTTTCCTGGAAAGAATCTTGCAGGCAAAAGCATAGCTAAACCTAGTACCCTGTCTCAAATTTAAAGAACAGTATAAACTATTCAGTGGAAGACCAGCAACAGCAAATGGGATCATAGAGATGTGAGCAACACAGAATCATGGGATAGTCTGAGTGGGAAGGGACCCAGAAAGATCATTGAGCCCAACTCGTAAGTGAATGGTCCATACAGGGACAGAGGCCACAGCCTTCGCATTATCAGCACCACGCTCTGGTTCTGAAAGCGTGTACAGATCTGTGGGGACAGAAGGGGATTTGGTCATTAAGGTTTGAAGCACAGATTCTGTGGGGATTGTGACAAATATCTGGTGACTTCACTGTGTGGTAGGTCTCAGAGGCCACTTTCATCAGTCTTCAGACACACGCGGTGCAGATGCACAGTCAAGGAACTCACGCTAGGAGATTACATCCTCAGACAGGGCAGGAAAGAGGTTCTGGAGAGCCAGTCTGAACGTTTTTGAATAAATGGTTTCCCTGTTTAAGCAAAACTCAGAGATTTTGAGATGGCTCAGTTCTGTCGAGTTTGTTGCAGGAATGTTTTGGGGATGCAAGGTAGCCTCTGATAAAAGAAAGGGCAAGTGGGTGAGCAGGAAAAGCAGGTTAGTTTTTAACCAGAAACCTTATGTAGTCAAAAAGGAGCTAGATCTTCTGGTACCCTGTGATATTTTAAAAAATCTGCAGAAGTGTCAGCTTGCATTCCCATGCAGAATAAAGCAAGCTTAGTAATGAAGTATTTGCCAGTTAATTAAGTGCTTCTCTCCACAGGCTCAGTTCTCAAACTTCAGTTTCCTAGTGAGGCTTATTTAGTTTTGCTTAGATTTTGTGGATTCTCCTCTATGAAGTATTTCTAGTTCCCTTCCCAAAGCCAAGCGGGGATCAAGAAGCTGCTGTAAGGAGGAAGAATTTAAGATTATCAGACAAAGAGGAACATCTTGCAGAAGAAAGAATCGATGCAGAAGAACATCTTCCACTTTAACCAAAGTGGAAATAAGCAGCTGCACCTAAAGTTCATAAAGTCTTGTCTTGTGTGGCTATTTTAAACTAGGAACAGGGGCAAAGTGACAGTTGCTAAGGAACAGAGAGGTCAAGCCAAGACATCTGTCAGGGATGACAGTAATTCTGTATCTGGTGATAAGGAAAGAGGGGAGAAGTGGCAGTCGGACTGGGAAGAAGAGCCTGAAATCAGAGGTACTTTCCAAAAAATTAATAAAGTTTCATTATCTAAATAAAAATTGGCCTGTGACTGGAAGTACAGATTCTACTAGACACAGATATAGATTACTAAGAAGTTTAAAAGGAAACCCGTGAAGGACACTCTCTGGTCACAGTGGACACTTAGTAGGTGACTGCCTTAGGTTCGGTCCAACCTGAGCTATCCTTGGAACAAATAAGACCAGGGGGAAAATCCACAGACTACTGTGGACTAAATTTCTATGGGAAAAGGATAATGTAGCCATGTCTGCAGCAGCACCTGATTTCGTGCTGTTTGTTAGTTCAGCGGCTATTTCTGCCCAGGCTTTTATTTCTAGGCCCATCACCTTTAGCTGATGTCTTTGTTGGAGAGGGCTTATTTGCTCTTACGTGTTTATGCAGCTGTGTTCCCAGAGCCCAGCTGTTATCTCCAAAGTGCTGCACAATGTGGATGCATCAGTTTGAGCTGGTGTTAGTTAACATACTGCATCTCGTTGCATAAGCCAGTGCTGTCCAGGCCCTAAACATCAGTCTAAGCCAGCAAATGAGTGCCTGCAGGTTTCTCATGTGGTGACTGGAGACAAGCAGGTTCCTCCAGAAGGTGTTTCAGAGCATCTGAATAAGGTTTCAGTCCTGAATTGTCCTGAAGCAGGGAGAATGCATCTAATTCAATTCCGAAGTACCTCTCTGGACTGCCTCCACTCCACTGAGCTTTAGTTCAGAGCTTGGAATGGTTTTGTTGTGAATGAACTAGGCTCTGTTCAGAGGACACCTAACTCAAAAGATGCTTTCCAAAAGCATATCTAAGTAAGTGTACCCTTCAGAGCTTGTGACCAGACTAAAGATTGCTCTAACTAAAATTTTGTGAAACACTTTAAACATGGGATTTGGGCCCTCAGTGCTGATGGTTTCATGTACAGATCTACAGATCTATTCCTAAAAAGCCACACTACTTGCTAGTGTACAGAAAACCTCTCATGCCTCAATAAGAAACTAGGACTAAATTTGTCTAGTATAGTAGAAATAGTCCCTCAAATCAAAGTTTCTGGCAGGAATATCACCATGGACACAAAGAAATCTGTAAGAGGACATGAAGTAACCCCATAAGAATAGTTAGTCATTTTGCAAAGCTGTCTTCTGGAAAAAAAGATTGATGACAGTGTAAAAGAAATAGGAAACAGGAAATGAAGTTTAACAGAGCAGTAATAACTGAAGGTCAAATCAGATACTGACATGTAAAATTTCCAGTGCAACACTGGATAAGATTTGGAAAAGCAAGATTTCTGGATTTGAAAGGTTTTCATTTGCAATGGTGAATTTCAGATATCTGAAGTACAGAACTTAGAAACAGAGGCTAGTCTTCCCATCATTCCAAACAGTCTATGGTAGCAACAGTAGCAGTAGTAGTAGTAGTAGTAGTAGTAGTAGTAGTAGCAGCAGCTATTAAGCGACAGAGACCACAGTGTTTAGCATCAATGGGCAGAGCAACACCAAAAACTGACACCATGTGGTTAAAGCTGAGAGAAGGGGATTTCAAAAAAGCAGCTAAATCAGGAAGCTACTTTAAAAAGGCCTCATGCTCAAAAGTAGGCACAACAGCTCAGAGTGGAAGCTGTGAAAATCTCATCCAGCAGTCATAGGAAGGATGCTGAGTCGCTCCCCCACAAACAACCCAAAAAAATGACTGCAATAAAAAAATTAAGAACTGCAATGACCAATGTCACACAACGAATTCTTTGCAAAACAGATATCCATTTAAGTAAAGTCAACCAAAAGGAACAGAAAAATAGCCATAAAAATGCACACTGGAAGTGACAAAATCTAAAAGGTGATTTGAAAAGTAAAGAAAGGCATAAAATCAGGTGTGCAAAAATATTCATGTATATAAAAATCCTTCAAGAAAATCACTGCTTGTTGGACCACGTGAAATAAAATAAGTTGTGTAAGTGGATAAAGATGTTATTGATAGCTAGATTTACTTCTCTGCATCAGATTTCATCCCAAATGATTTGAAGTGAAACAAATCTCTGCTTTGTTTTTCCATGTACTAAACAAGGATGGAATAAGTTAATATTAGATTTATCACATCTTCTAAGATTTAGCAGATGGGAATTGAACACTAGCAGTTGTATCCTAGTCACTATTAAATGTTCATGTTTTTTCCTGTTAAAAGTTTAAAAAAAAACAAAAACAAACTGGAAAAGAAGAAAGCATGATTTGCCAAGAGATGTTTTAAAGTAGCACAATGTACACATCAAGATATGATCTTTTTACAGACCTTTCCCTGCTTTTGGCTGGCCAGCAGCAGCATGCATCACTTGACTTTCTGGAGTATTCTGCAGTGTATGGTAGGCACTCTCATCTGCATAAAAATCCGCTGCACTGTTCTTCAAGAGTTAAGACAATAAAAAATTACTAATAGAGTACATTCTCTGAATGAAAAGAAACTTGTGGCAATTAATTGCCTGAAGCCTTCAAAAAGCAACTTTTCATCTCCTCACCCATGGAAAACTTTTCTCAGCCACGAAGGCACTCAGTGTAGTGTACCAGTAACAAGCAGCACTAATTCATGTCCAGGGGCAAGAGCTGCCCACCAGAGGAGAAACTGAGGGGGAAAACAGCGTAACTGCCTCAGTCTGGACCTTCAACCCTTCTGCTGGAAGCACAGGAGGAACAGTTTTCAGAGTTAGGAAAATACAATGGTCACCTGGACAGCAGCTCCTACAGACTCTCTAGTTCCCGTGCCATGTTGTTGTTAATCTCCTAGTTGAAAATGGGTTTCCGTGGAATCTGTTTCCCTGAAATTATCTCCCCTGCAATATTCATTTTGGATCACTCCTGGAGAGCACACTCCCAGTGCTTTTAAGAATGCATATGGACTCTTATGCCTGAAGCTGAACTCAGAGTCCAGATAATGCTGGTCTTTCCAGAACTTTTAAAGCGAACTGCTGTTGGAGAAATCAAAGTCATGGTTCTTTTTCACAGTGGCAGAAGCTACATCAGGTTGGAAGTTGTTGTTCTCTGCCTTTTCCCAGGTAATATAAAGAAGCCCTTTTCCTTGTAACTAATTCCTTAGTAGCTTTGCTTGTTAGTTGTCATGTTATGTGATGAACCACAGAAGAGCATCAGAAGCAAACTTCTGACTCCTAAAAAGATATTATTAATCACATTTTGCACATTTGCAATCATATTTCCCAAGGCAGTTTCATCTGAATCATGCCTGGCCAGACCAAATGTCTGTTAGTGTTAGCATCATGACTTGTATCAGAAGTCCCAAATGAGCAATCAGTTTTCCAGTTATATCTGACTATAATTAGCAGTGAGTTCACTCACAATCACGTTTCTCCAGCTGTACCCTTGGTCCTCCACAGAAGGTGCTGCACAGTAACTAGGACTTGCTCGGAGGTGGTGGTGATGGTTGATCACAGTCAGGCAATTTTTATACCCTGGGAGTTAGAAGGAGGGAGAAAAAAACAAGTGAGTAAAAAAGAGAGAAGGAAAAAAAGAAAACCAAAACAGCAAATAATTTAACATGGTGCTGGGCCTGTCCAAAAGCTTCTATCCTGTGGGTGCCTTCTAGATAATGAAGTGTCCAGAGCCAAGATGTCGCACACCAGCAGGTTATCCAATACAATCTGTACTGCTACTGCTGATCACACCCTTGGGCTGGTTTTGATAGCCTTCACAATGAAAAGCAACTTTTTGAAGATAAAATGTCACATATTTCACAGCATCATAAAATTGTTTGGTTACTAGATAACAGAGGGCCATACAGATCACCAAACATAATGATTTGGATAATTATAGACTTCTATAATACACGCAGAAAGGAAAAGGGACTGTCAGGCAGTTCTGCAGGCCACTAGTACCATGCAAGTCAGAGCCTCCAACTGCGACTGAAGGAGCATCAGAGCATCTGCAATGCCAGAAAGAATGACACAAAAGGAACCTAAGACCTTGGGACATTTAAAAGAAGTGGAGGAGAACACCAGACTAAAGACATTTGGAAAAAATTACCGACTGCAGGTGATCAGAAGATATTGGAGGGCATGAGTACATCTACTGCAAGAAATGTGGGCGCAGCTGTGGGACAGACTGAACACTGCATTGCCAGTGTTTAATAACTCCCCATCAGCCCCAACAACACATATAAGAACATTGCAAGTAATTATACATAGTGAATCCTCCAGCATGTGTAAATTACCACTGAAGTGGAGCCAAAAATTTGTTCACAACAGCTGAATATACAGCCCTACTGGTCTTATTTACATTTCATTTTATAATAGATAATATGTAAATAAACTTCCTCATATGAAATGCATTTCACGCAAAAGACAGCAGGTATTTTGTTCTGGGCTTAGAGGGTTTGTGATGTAGCCTCCTATTTTCCTTTCCTTGCATTTCTGCTTACAGTGTAAAAACACCAAACACAAATTCTAAATTTTATAGTAATTTAATTGCCAAAACCTTGACAGAATGGGAACAATTTATACCTTTCTTGCATTTTAGATTTTGTAAAATATACAACTCTTGAAGCCAAGAAAAACAATTTTCTATTAATTATCCAGACTTAAACTATCATTCCTGCATAAAAATATTTACGATTTATATATTAGTGCACAAAAATATTAAATAAGGAAATTAATTTCACTTGCTGAGGATTTTTTTCTTTTTTTTTTTTGCATTGGCATTCATGGCATACCAGAAGGGAATTTTGAAGTTAAAGCATTAAAACTGGAAAAAGGCTGTTGCACAAGAGTCATATATCCTCTGATAATAGGAAAAGTCCGCTCAATGCACCTGGGCTGGTGCTGTGGGGAAGGTAAACAGGGCCAGTCCAACAGTTTCCCTGTGCCGTGACCTGGAAGATAACCACCACACTGGGATATACTCATGGAGGGGTGGAAACCCTCCAAATAGTCTTCCTCCTTTTCATCCTCCCAAAATATCCCATTAATCCACTTCTGGGAACTTACTCTCCCACCTGTGTATTTCAAAAGGTATTTTCCTGTAAAAGTAGGAGCTGGGAAATGAAGTAGAAGAAGGGTGTTTGTTACCTGGTGGGCACTGCATTTCTCTGTCAGAGTGCTGCTGCAGCACTTCTAGAGCATCTTCAAAAGCCTGGCCCAGCACGTCGTGGTCAGGAAAGCTCTGCAAGAACATTTCTCTGTCAAGACCCAGAAAAGACCAGGCTGGTTCTTTCACCATTGTCAATCAGCCCATCCTAAATAAATACAGTGATGGTATAGAATACACATTATCTTTGGCAGGCACCGAGGCATTGCCATAATCTTTTACTATTATGAGAAAGTTCTCACTCCTTTGAGGTCAGTGGAACAATTCACACCGGCAGCATTACTCAACTCACTCGGTCAAATGTTTCAAGGTCCATTTCCTTAATTTGCAACAGAAGTTTACATAAAGGGTGTTACTGCTGGTGGAGAGTTTTACAGTCTGTAATACAGAGATGTTTGTTTCACTTATGTAACATTGTTTATGAAGCCAGAGTTATCATTCAATAACATTGACATGACAAAAATAATTACACATAATTTCTGAAGCAGTGATGCAGAGAAAATGCTACACTATGCCAGTGCAAGAAACCAAGTGTGGATTTTCAGAAAACTGTTTTTTATAGTTTTAGAACACCTTGTTGTAAAAAGATAAAAATACTCTCAAATTTGAGTTTGACTGAGTCTTCTGTAGCATATTTGAAACAATAATGAAAGAGAATAGAGGTGTGTAGACTTACCATTATTTAGATATCAAGACTTGAATCCTGTTTAAAAGAACCAATATTTTTAAAATTGTATGCTTCAAAACAAATAATAATTCTCTGAGCATTAATTAAATTAAATTAAAATAACCAAATGAAACAACTCAGTATTGTTTCCAGTTACAAAGTAAAATATTTTTAATAACACAGACAAAAGAGATTTATTATTAGAAGCTGATATTTAAATTAAATTAAATACTTGTGACACTGTATTTTTTAAATTCAAATTATTTTTTGCTAATAAGTTTCCAGTTTCATTAATACTACAACTTTTAGATTATCATCCACATCATTGCAAATACATTTTTAAAGACATTATGAAGTGAAAATGTGTTATTCTCGACACTGAGTCTTAGTCACCATAAATACTAATTTCCCCAAGAGAACACCGACCTGCATTAAATGCAAGTGTTTAAGTCTCTTTGGTTCACAGCCAGTTGAAACAAGCTCAAAGGTTTTTTCTAGTACAGATTAGCACATGACTGCATATGAACATACATAAATACTAATTGTGAGTTCCAGAGGCAAATTTGGTTGTTTAATAAACAGTGTAAATAGACACATTTTCAGCCAGTGTAACATGAACAATATTACTCAGAAACATATCCTTAGTACCTCCTTTTTTACTTATATTTCTTAAAGAAAACCATAATCAAGTTTTGTTGCCTTGCAGGTCTTTTTCCCCATTATCATTTACATTATTACTGAATAATTGTAAATATAATAATCAATATATCAGTATTTTACTCATTAAATATTTTATTATTTTGTGTGATGTTTCAAAATACAAAGGAGAGACAGGATACATAAATATTACTGACGAAGAATTTTATCCAACATTAACCATGAATGTTGTAAGATGGGAATTTTCCTCAGGTAAGTATGTTATAGGGTACTGTCAAAATTTGCAAAAGTTTTTAAAATCATGATAACCAGACACATATGGTGGAGTCCTGGTAACTCAGTAAACTGACCTCACTGAAATCAGTGGGATTTTTCTCTGAGTGCAGTGCAACAAGTATTTGAATGACCTGATCCAAATCTGTTCTAAAACCAGGAGGGGCAACATCAATCCTTTATCTGCGATGATGGTCACAGACTCTTGGGGTAAAGGGCTATAGAATTTAAAGACATGAATCTGCTTTGTAAAGATCCCCCACAATCTTAAGCAATTCACTTTCCTCAAATTGACTTTTTCTAACTCAGTCTCCAAGCTGATACCTTGACAGAACATCTACAGCCACCTCAATGCTTTGCAAAGTCTAAAATGCACAAGTATAGGCAAGGTACTGTTGAATGGTCATACCACTTCTACCACTGAATTCATACCGAAAAAGAAAAAGGCACACCTTAAGTAAGCTTTAAAAAAAATTCTGCACACTTACCTAGAAATTCAGTTCCCCACACAAGACAAGAATCTGTCTGGTTTTGGAAATGAAAGAAAGACTGAGTTCCCACAGCAAAGGGCTGGCAAAGGGGCTGCATTAAATAGCTAGTTTTAGGGAAGTGTTTTGCCCAGGGATTTTTTTGAGAGTATAGGTATAGTAAACTGCTAGCATGTCCCTTCATTCTGCACTAAAGAGAGTGATTTATACTGATCTAAATAAAATTAAATGTTTTAACTATTGTCCAAAACACGTGGGTTTTAAGCACTGGGAGACATTCCTCTTGTCTATGGCACCTTCTAACAAATCTGTCACTGGTGTGATGGTCGGGTGAATCTAGGGCAAAACCCTACATCCCTCATCTGTCCCACGCAGACTGCAGTGGACTTTGAGCTTTTATCTGAACCTCCTAGTTCAGTGTAACAAGTGGGCCAAACCAGATCTCAAAACACAAGTTTGAAGGAATTTCAGAGTTCTGCTTCAAAGCTCATGTTTGCAGCCCAAGCCCAGCTCTAAACCATTGCCTAAAGCATTCAGTGCAGATTCAGACAAAGTGTAGTTGATGATTTGCCAAACACTTTCTGAGCAGCTCCAAGACATGATGTTGCATCCTACATGAACAGATCTCTGTGTTTTTCAGCTCAGTGCTTCTTGTCGCTGACAAAATCTAGTCTGTGCCATAGCTCTTTCCAGCCAAGTCTTTCAGAGGCACATCTTGCAGAATTTCCTCAGCATTTGCCATAAAACTGCTGTAAAATAGCAATTACCTCTTACATTATTTATATATCTTCTCTCAACCAAGAACCTAGTCAAGAACTAGCCTGGTTATGAAAGCTCAGTGAAAGAAATTTGAAGCCATCAACCATTTCTGCTGTTTTCAGATGCAAGCTGCCCTTCTAAAATTTGCACCAAAAAGTTTCAGGACATCTTTTTTTTAGTGAAATACATTAATATATGCATGTCTTTTTTTGAACTTCATTATCTGTTTTACACCACTGCTCTGGTCTGACTTATGCTTATAAAAGAAAATTGACTGGCAACAGTAATTTTAAGGTATCAAATTATGACTCAGCACAGAATTTCACGCCAAAATACAATTACAAAATCAACTGCCTTTCCACTTAATTAACTTTACTTTACAACATGGAAAAACATAGATTTCATGGTTCAGTTCTTTCCTGAAGTAGAAACAGGTATAGGATTTAAAATCATGAATGAGCTTCAAAACTCCTCCTGGGTTTCTGCCTGGTAAATTATGTCCAAATAGGTCCTCTGATGATGCAATATGACCTGCCTAATCCTACATCTCTTTCTGAAGCTGGACAATTAATGTTCTGGCCTCCTGTGCTCCACACTCCTCCTGGACATGAAATTGCAGGGCTGGCCCCTGTGGAGGAGGGAGGTCAGGGCTGTCTTGTGCTGGTCACAGCCAATTCCAGCTGGCTCTGCAATGGACCCACCACGTGCCAAAGCAGAGCCCACCAGTCACATGTGTGTTGCCTCTGTAAAAACATACTGAGGAAAAGGCAGAAAATGCTAAAGGGAAGACAAAAAACCTTGGAGGGAACACCAAAGGGGACAAGGAGGAAATGTGACAAGAAGAGAAACAAGAGAATGAGAGGACAGCAAGGTCAGAGAGGTTGGAGATGCTCCATAACTGAGCAGCCACAACACCAAAGAGATTGTGGCCCACAGAGTGACCATAGTGGAGTAGAGGAAATTAGTAAGAAGGAAGCAGCAGTGGAAGAAAAGGGTGAGAAACAAGGAGCAGCAGAGACAAACCACTGTGTCTTGACCCCAAACCCCTGTGCCACTCATTGCCTCACCAAAGGAATGGAGTGTAACCTGTAGAGATGAAAAGAGGGGAGGAGATGTATCGGGAGTGCAGTTGAGCCTGGGAAAGGGGAAGGAAAAATGTTTTAATGTTTATCTTCTTTGCTTCCCAATACTCAAATCAGTAATTAAATATATTATTTAAGTTATAATAAGTTAAGTTCCATTCCCAAAGTGCACAAGCAGCTGTGTGGGTGTGTGGCTGCTGGCTTGGCATAGTAAAAGAGGGTGAAGGTCAAGAGACGAAAGCTAATGGTTTTATCACCACTAAAATGATCCATCTTCCTAAATCAAATTGCTCTATCAGCAAGTTCTTGTTTCAAATTAGAGGCTACACTGGAAGGCAGGTCAGCAAAAGGTTTGTTTTCAGAGGAAATAGGAGAGTGCCATACACAGCACAAACAGCATAAGAACCAGAGCAAATTCTGTCTCACAGGGGAGTTTTAAACTTTGCAACCCATTTGTGCATTGAATCTTTGGGCCAGCATAAGCTTAGAGCACAGGCTCAGCCTACCTCCCCGGGAAATGTGTTCAAAAGAGGCAGAGGAAGGTGCAGCTGAGGACTGAGTGTCAGCTGACATTCACTGCTCACTCCTGAACACATTACAGTGCAGCCAAGGCAAGAAATCCTACTAAAGAAGAAAGCCTCCTTTGATTTTTTGTATTGGATTCCAGATAAAAGTCTGAGAAAGAGAGCTTACTGTTCATATCTTAATGTCTCAAACAATTGATGTGCCTGATAACAAAATTTGAGTATCTGTTAGAAACCACAACATCGAGCTCTTCTCCTTCCTCCATGTTTTAAAAATAAACTTCAAACAACACAATGATTGTTTAAGTTTGAGAACTTTCTTCCATCCCTACTTGGCATTAGAAGATACCTCACAGTGACGGTACAGTAGAAGCATTTTCATATCTGAGTAAAACCCAAAACTAAATAGTGTATTACAGCACTTGTCAGAGAGTTTGAGAAAGCATAAAGATTCTCGCATGAGGCATTGTTCAAATATAGAATAAAAACCAGTGCTGCTCTTCCTAAAGGAATTTAAAACTTGAAATGGTAAGTTTTCTCACCAGGCATTTGTAGATTGCTTGAAGTTTTTTGAACGTCAGGTAATTTGTAACTGCCTAAGTAGACCCCTCACAATGGAAGGCACTTCATTTTAAAAAAATCCTGAATATGACAGCCACAGAGATTGTCAGTGTTTCCATACTTGTTCTGGCCCTTGTCAGATGCCTTTGCCACTCCTCTCCTGGCCATGCAGCTCTGTAATAACCTTTGCCATGAATCTTCATGGGTGTAGATACACAATAACTACACAACCACGGATGTTGTCTCTCCAAAAGTAGAAAAGTTGAGGGTTCACATACCTTTGTTCATCTCCTGAGTCTAACCATGCTGACTAGTGAATTTTAAAATCTCTGTCATTATGCTCCATTCAAAGCTCAAAAGAAACTGGAAAGTTTCTTGCAGCAAGGATGAAGCCTTTGCTCTATGCAGGAAGAACAGGGATCAACACATGGAGAGGTCTCTTCTTTTGCATGTAGTGTGCAGTGATAATCCAGGCATGAATATCTCACAGTGAATGAGTCTGCAGTCTGAACTTCAAATTAGTGGGCTCAGAAAATTCCTGAATTCACATTCCCAGCCCTGGAATATGAAGAAAACTCTCCTTAAAAAAACCCAACAAAACAACCAAACTCAAACATACAAACAAACACAAAAAGGAAATAAATGCTGCTTAGTACTAGCCTAGCTCCTATTGTTTACCATGATTTTGGTTAGATAATTTAGTGTAGAATACATACAAAAATATCCCAAAAAACTGAAAGGGAACATAAAAACAAATGAACAAAACTCAATTATGAAATCATATCATATAAGCAAATCAGATTATGAAATTGACTCTAAAAGTCTCCCATTTGTGTTGAAAAAGTTTAGTTTATACATTAAAACACACTGTTGTTTATTCAAACACCGAAAGATGAGGATATATCATAATTTCAAATTCTTCAATTGCCTTACAATTAGTTCTACAAATAGCAAACTGTCTGCAATGCAAAATATAGACTTCTATTGTAATTGGTGGAGTTACAGTATTGTATCTTCAGCTGGTGGAAATTGGTAGAGAGCCACCAAAGCCGAAGGATCAGTGATGGTTTCTGCAAACAGAGGTTCTGCCTCTGAGTTGACACCACTCTTATTCTCACTACAGTAAGGGGAAACTTGCTGTGCCAGCCTTAATGTTGCACACACTTCACTGAATTCCTTATTCCTTTTAATCCTTCGTCTACCTTATAAAGCATTGCAGCTGGTTACCAAAAGAATGGCATTTTGGCATTTTAATTCTCATAAGAGCTTTTTATAGTTATTTACAGGGCCTCATTTTTTGAAAGAGCTTTGCCCAACCATTATCTCCAAGTACATCTCATGTGTGAAGCTTCTTACCTTAAGAAAGACAAAAGATATTGAAAATGTTTTACAAATTGAATTCTGAGCCTGAAATGAGAGATTATCTCCGTCAGACTCATTTCCTTACCACTAAATAGGAAACATTAGCATATCACATTGGATTCCCATCTCAGTGTGGAATTCAATGCGGATTGTAAGTTACGATCCAACCTTAAGATTTATTTATTTGGCTAACATTAGATATGTAATAGATTTCACTAAGAACCATTGAATAATTACAGTCATAAAATTAGCTATTCAGATAAATTATTGCAGAGGTTAGGTCTAAGCATGGAATTACCTCTTCTAGGGCTTAAAAAGAGAAGAGCAGCATGGAAGCTGAAGTTGCATGAGTGGGCAGATCAGCTTTTCAATGGAAAACCCACATCTAAAGCCCCTGTCGTACAACTAGATCCAGTAAATTGGTCCAAATGCTCATGTCAGCAAGGCTTCTCAGGGAGCTTCTTCTTTGGCTTCATCTAACCAAAGGAAGTGAATTTCTGATGGGAAACCCCGTTGAGATAGAAAACCAGAAACCACAACAGAAGCACAAGGAACTAATAACAAAAAGTGCATTGGGAAAAAAACCAAGAACCAACCCAAACTAAAAGAAGACTCTGAAGTGAAATATGAACGAATAATTTTGACTAATTTACAGGTATAATGAGGGCTGTCAAATATTGGGATAAATAAAACACAATCACACTTCAGCAGAAAACTATCAGAGCAAGATGGGAATAATATGACAGCATTTCATAAAAACAGCAATGGATAAAGGGAAGAGTTCTACTTTAGATCTTATTCTCACCCATGAGTGGCTGGTGGGAATGTGAAGCTCAGGAGTGGACGCTGAGGAGGAATGACTTGGAGGTGTTGGTAGACAAGCGGCTCGGCGTGGCCTGGCAGTATGTGTGTGCAGCCCAGCAAACCAGCCATATCCTTGGCTGCATCCAAAGCAGTGTATCTGGCAGGCAGAGGGACAGGATTCTGCCCCCACACTCTGCTCTCACGAGACCCCACCTGCAGAGCTGCATTCAGCTCTGCGGCCCCCAGCATAAGAAGGAGGTGGACCTGTTGGAACAAGTCCAGAGGAGGGCCATCAAGATGGTTAGAAGGCTGGAGCACCTCTGCTATGAGGACAGGTTGAGAGAGCTGAGGTTGTTCAGTCTGGAGAACAGAAGGCTCCAGGGAGAACTTACAGCACCTTTCAGTATGTATAGGGAACAACACGAGAGCTGGAGAGGGACTTTTTGCAAGGGCATGGAGTGATAGGACAAGGGAGAATGCCTTTAAACTGAAAGAAGGGGGGTTTAGATTAGATACAAGGAAGAAATTCTTTACTGTGGGGCGGGTGAGACACTGGCACAGGTTGCCCAGAGAAGCTGTGGCTGCCCCATCCCTGGCAGTGTTCAAGGCCAGGTTGGATGGGGCTTTGAGCAGCCTGGTCTAATGGAAGGTGTCCCTGTCCATTGCAGGGGGCTTTGAACTAGATCCCATGTAAGGCCCTTTCCATCCCAAACCATTCTATGACTCTATGATTAGGAGGTGAGCCTGATAAAGGATAAAAATGAAAGTCTTCTCCTGAAAAAGAAAGCATATAGAAAGAAGAACACAGTATTTAAAGAACCCTTAATAGTGAAACTGGGGAAGCCAAATAGAAACTAACAATCTTCCAAGTAACCGAGCTATTTGTGGAAGAAACATGCTTTCAGATTCAAGGGGCACTTAGATCACACAGGATTAATTCAACACTCCATTTGAATTCCACTCTCCTTAAATCATAAAGCTGAGAGTTGAAAAATGTTAAGACTACGTAACAGTCTTTTCAACTACAAAGAATGGAAGGAAGTGATTGTGTCTGTTTTTGGAAAAGCTGGAAATAGAGACATATAATAACTGTTGTAGCACCTGCAACCATTTAGAATTAAAGACCTGTAGCAGACATATAGAAGCAAACAGAATAAATATGATGGAGTTCTAACATTTTTAAGACAAGATACATCCCAAGTTCAGGCAGACAGACCACATAAGCATCTCTTGAAGCACTGCATCTATAGCTGTTGAACAGGAGGAAAAGTTAACATTCATTGCTAAGCAGGCCCTAAATTATCTTTAAATCCTCTCTAAATTACCAGCACTGGAGGAACATGCCCATAAGAAAAGGTGGTGAAAGTAAATCACAGTGCCACCCTCTGATCCCCAACTCTGCTGAGGATAGAAATAACAAGTCACTATTAATGAAAATACTAATATTATACATTATAAGAATACCACATGCTGTTTTCACTATAATACAAGCTAACTTTCACCTGAAATGAAATGCAACAATCTACAGGATTATAGCTTAAGGCCTATGAAGTCTATTTATTTCATTTATAACTTCAAAATAGGCAGAAAGTATGAGACAGTATAAAAGAAATAAATTGCCATTTAAAAAGAGTGGGAAATGTTAGGAGTTTTCTGCACCATCTTTCACAGAAAATGTGCAATTTCATCAGAAGACCAAGAATTAGAAAAACCAACTGTATTTTGGCATTAACCTCCTCAAAATTGAAAAGAGAAAATGTTTTGGGCTTTTGTTCCATAGTATTTTTTCTGCAGCTATTCCTGCTGCAGGTACTTTTGTCTTAAATAATTATAAATAGGCTACCCTGGCAGACTGGACCCAATTCTGCCACGTGCAAGGGGAAGGTCAGCT
This sequence comes from Callaeas wilsoni, assembly GCA_013398955.1. Taxonomy (NCBI): domain Eukaryota; kingdom Metazoa; phylum Chordata; class Aves; order Passeriformes; family Callaeidae; genus Callaeas; species Callaeas wilsoni. The sequence goes on from VWPU01017407.1 coordinate 191,263, forward strand.
GCCCTTCTCAGGGCAGACCCATTGCAAAGCGAATATGGTCCTACTTTTCCTCTTAAAGGAAAATGTGGAATCACATTTTGACATCACCTCCATGGAAGTTATTACCATACTACATAACTGGCCACAAAGTTAAGAAAAGGTTTAAGCATGCAACCACCAAAAGAAGAGCTGTTTTGAGCCTCTGACAGAATCTCCATTTTTAGGGACAGACACCCACATTTATTCCCACCAGGGAGATGGGCAAATATTTCCCACACAGGGCTGAGAAGAAAAAAATATTAGTGAAGACTTGAAAACAGGTCATCCGAAACGAAGGAAGCTGTGAGGTTGAGAGGAAGATGGTAACAAATAGTTGTGAGAGGTAACCAGTTGACCAAGTTCACTTGGGAATGTAAAAATGTATCTGACCTTATAATCAAATACTCTTGAGTAAATGTAGTAAAAATACAAAAACTATTTACAGCCATTCTTGGTGTTATAATAGCCATATAACAAAAACAAAACAAAACAAAACAAAACAAAACAAAAATCTAACACATTCTGTCTTTGAAGGAGTAGAATGAGGTCAGATTTCTGCCAGGATTCTAGATTTAAAAATACACTTTAAGGAACTGCAGAGCAGTAGAGGAAATTCATTAGAAATAGAATTCCTGTCACTACTAAACTCTGAAGATGACTGAAAAACAGCTGTCCCAAATAATGGGGTTTTATGCTTTGATGAGGCAAACAGTGATGTGGGCATAAAGTGCTATGACTAGCAAATAAATGCTTCCTGTATTATCAGGAAAGTGCTGAAGAAGTACTTAGACTTTGGGGATTTTTACAAACTGGTGTTAAAGAAATCCTGTATCTTAATGGTAAGGTAGGAGAAATATCAGTAAAAGTTTCCTGGCCTGGAACCTTTTTTGAAAGAGGATTTTCCAAAGCTGAGTAGTTTTTAATTGTAAATTTCAAATGAAGCTGTAATTTAGCAATGGCTTCACACTTTTTTCCATTTCTCTTTGAGGTGTCTGCATTTTGAATCATCATTGAATTCAACAAAAAAGCAAGAGGCCTGGCAGTTATACCATACCTTGGCCTTATATATGTCCTGGATGGAATTCCCCCAAGCCACACCTACGTGATCTCAGTGAGTTTAGCTCACTCATGTTTTATGGATGTATCTAATAAAGGTAGATACAAAAGAACATTTTAAAAAAATTAAAAATCGAGAAGTGGAATTATGGCTTTATAAGCTAAGGCCCCTGGCTTTTTATTAAGCTCTTGGGCAGCCAAGTTCTTAATTCAATCTTAACAAAAACCTTCAATAAAGACAGGAGAGGTTTGATTTATAGTGACTTCTTTAAAGATCACTTCAAAGATATTCTGAGCAAGGGACCCAGTTCTAGAAAACATTTAGCTATAATCCCTCACTTACACCTAATCAGAAGCATATTTTAACTTAGAACTGAGCAGGTGCTTAACATGCCTGGACAATTTGAGCTCCCGACTAATGCGTGGTAAAAGGCAATGCTTTGCATTATAGCTCCCCAAAAAGATGTCAAACACCTTCCAGAAACAAATATAAACAGGATTCCAGAGAATGGAGCCTGCAAGTTACATTGTTAACATGATGCCTCAGGGGAGAGCAACAAACATTCCACATCAATCTTCAAATCAAATGGTATTTTTCACCTGTCTGCCATACTTATCTCATTTTAAGCCAAGCTCATGTGCAAAATACGTGTTGAACAACTTTCAGACTCTGGAAAAATAGCGACGACTCGGTTAAATGAAGTGCAACAGCAGCATTACATATCTCATATGCACATCCTAAGAGATCAAACTTTATCCCTCGTCAGGGAGTTATAACAACATGGGGGATAAAGCTGATTCTAAATATATGTGGAAAAAGTTCTGTAAATGCAAATAATGACAGAAATAACTGAGTAGATGTTATGTTTTTATGCCACTGTGTGTCTCATATTGAACATTTATTCAGTGTAAGTTGAAATGCATGGCAAATAGAATGGCCTTGTCCTTAAAAACATCTTCTTTAGGACTCTCTATTTATGCTGTTGATTGGACACAGAAAGTGTCACAGTTACAGCACAGTTTTTGTTGGGAATGTTTTTTTCCTGTTCCATAAAGCTCATCTGCACTTAAAATGGCATTGCAATCCCCTGCAGTGCTTCACTCATGCTCAATGAATTTTTATACTTCAGCATCTGAGTGGGAGGACCATGGCCAAGTGGATGTACCGTGTCCCTTCCCAGCTTCTTCCCAGGCAACAGACTCTTCCCTCAGCAAATGCCGTGAACAGGTACTGCAGGAGCACATCAGCTCGTGCCTGTAACTAAAGCTTTGTAGCAGGATACAGACAAACACTCATAGTTAAAGAATTGTCCTTTTCCTGCTCTTTCATATCAACTTCATCTTCTGCTGACACCTGGACAGCACTCACAGGACGAGCAGCTGCTTGACTGGAACACAGGCACACGAAGGGATAAATTTGGGAGGAAGCAGTGCCAGAGCAGTAGCAGAGATTTCTGTGTAGAACACCAGGTGAGACACAAGAAGGAAACTGCGATTGATAACGAAAAGAGCAGAAGATGCTGGAAATTAAGGCTGAGAGCTGGAGGTCATTTAAGTTGAAAGGTGATTGCACAGACACTGGCTCTGAACTCCAGGGTGCTCAGTGGAATCATGGGGAGAGGGGCAAGAAGGAGATTTAACCAGGATTTGAGAAGAGAGGATCGGAACCTGTTTGACAAGAAGATAAAAGAAAGGCTGAGATTCATATGACAATGTGCACTAATTTTGTGAGACCTGGCTGAAGAGCATAGGATTGGACCAACGTATCTTGGATTGAGGGAGGCAAGGAGAATAGTGGAAAGGGAAGACCGAATTTTGAAAGCTAAGGGAAGGAGGGCGCAAGCTTCAGGAACGGAGGGGGAAGTACCGATGTCCTCTTCCCACTCCCAGTCTCCCAAGACAACAGTGGAGGCCAAGATTTCACCTGGACTGGGAATGCTTCCCTGCTGCAACAAACATTGGTGCAATTCCTCAGTGAAGCAAGAGGATAACAACCTGCCATTGCCATCAGCTGAGCAGTTAACTCAAATGGTGGAGATGCAGGTGGCAGACTGAAGGGAATTTTTTTTATGCTAGGCTTTTTCCAAATGTTAATTTTGTTAACTGAGGCATCTGAAAAGTGGGACATGGATGATCTTCTTCCAGGAAAATACGGGAGTACTCCAAAGACAGAAAATATCAAATCAAAACATAATCATCTCCCTTTCCTCCTCCATGGCTGTATATTTTAACATTTTCCTTTGAAGGCCCCTATTTTTTAATGTGCATGGAATAAATTTTGCTGTAACAGTGAGTGGTCCTGCTCAGTAAATGAGACTATGACAGGCAGAAACCCTGCTGCATCTGTTGCAGAAGTTATAAACTGTCTAGTGAGCAAGGAAGGGAGAGGATGCTCTCAAAGTTAAAGCAGCTGAATGCTACCCTGGAGAAGTGGGTTTGGGTTCTGAGCCTGTCTCTACCACAGAGTTCCCAAATGATGCTAGGCAAGTCCCTTCAAGCAAACTTTCACAGGTGGTCACTTACTGTATGTTCCTCATTTTTGAGACTTCTGACTTGAGACCCCAGCATCAGATTTGCAGAAATGCTGAGCAGTACCAGCTGCAAGTGTGGTCACTGAGTGCTGGCCTGACCCCACAAACTGCCCACAAATGCTGAACTCTCCAAAACAGGAGTTCTTGTGTATCACAGAACAAATACACAAAATTAGTAGGTATTTTCTAATTTAATCTCATTGTGCCATCATCCTTGTAAAGCAGGGATAAAAAATTATTTTCACATCACAATGCACTTATAAATATACATGTCTTAGTCCTTATGTAGCACTCAGATGTTGTAATGGAGGAAGCATAAAAAAATCTATAAAGAGGTCAACAATTCTCTCTTGAAAGCGGTGTCTGACCATGTAGGGAATACGGCTTGGGGATACAATCATGATTGAAATCCCATTGGCTAATTAGACCCATTTATGGACTGAATGAAAGAAAGAACCTTGTGGCAGAACTGCTGGTGATCGTGTCACAATAGTGCCATAACCCATGTACTCAGTGAGGACAAATTAAAGCTGTACTAGTCACCTTAATTTGGCCATGTCGTAATTAGCTTTTGATTACTTTATTTGCAATCTTAAAATACTTTCAAAGGAGATTTCACTGTGTGCACAGACAGGAAGGCTGGAGGTTTTTTACTCCTTTGTTACTGTAGAATACAGCTTCATCTTCCTTTAGGAAAAACAAAACAAAACAAAACAGGGACTTCTACTTTATCCTTACTAGAGATGCTTTAAAAGCAGCAATATTTTTTTCCCAAAATGTTTTGAAGACTTTTGACTCTGATGGATGCATTCCTATAAAACTACATTTTAAAAGTTGTAACTAGCTAAAAATTCCTTCACCTCAATTCTCAGATTTTCAGTATACATCTCTAAAAATGACTAATACAACAAAATGTCAGAATAATTAGAGGCTAAAAAGCACATACAGCATAATCCAGAAAGTTATAGGAAGGGGAATCTCTGAGAGTGTTTGGAGTTGAGACACAACAAATAGATTGCTAGTGTTCTGTTTGTGAAGTGGTCTGGGCTGAGCTTGTAAATAAATTTCCCAGCAGCATCAACCTCAGCAGCACCATGTGAGGAATTTGGATTCTCTTTTTTCGTAGAAACTCCCACAAGTTATGGGATGCAGTTGGAGCTTGAAAGGTGCCTGTGGCTAAGAAGCCAGAGAGTTGGTACATCTGCTCTCCATATTTCATGTTTTCATTCATTTTCAGCAGCCCTATGCCTTCTAACACAAACATGACAAAAAAATCTTGATATGTGTAGTGCAAGATCAATCACTCAATTTATATACTGATGAGGAAAGAGAGAAATGTCTTTTAATAAGTAAAATTAAAAGCATAAAAACCAGATGTCTGTATTTTCCTCTGTGTATCATTTCAGAGTAATCAGACTGTCTCTTACTCAGTATTATTTACCTACAGTTAAATATTAAGCATCAGTGATAATAAATCCCACAAGTGGCCGTCAGAGTTCTTTTTGTTTGCTATCTCAGAGTACAAAGACTGATGAAAAAACCATTTGCTTGAGAAAATTACATAGACCAATAATAACAGACTTTGGAAACTGAAAGGCACCAAATGAAAGGAAAATAAGCCTGAAAAAACGTCATCAGCTTTGATTAAAATAATCTCTGTTGCAAGTACGGGATTCCCAGGAGAATGCTAAGAAACAATTGTAAATCTACTTTTAGAAGACTTGCATGACTCAATATAATGCCTATTGCAAATAAGTTCCTCTTTTTTTAATAGAGCTTGAAACTTGCTAACATACAGTAGCACAATTCTTGCAGAATAAAAGCCGTATTTCCACATGCTACGTTTCAGCAGACATATTGCTTTTATTTTAACACTCTTTTGAAGGTGTAAATGCAATCGTTACACCAGAAATACAGCTAATGTATTTTTATTCAGAAATGATAAGGTACTATATAGGTAGATTGCCCTTGCGTGGCAAGAGGGCTAAAAGCAATTCAGCTGATGGCCATGCATGCTCTACATCCATGTAGAACATTTGCCTTGCACAGATCAACCACAGATAATTCATATTAGCCAGCCTATCTTATTAGCTGGAATGGGTACCCAGGAAAAAAAACCCTCTCTCATGTGGCGTCATTTAACAAAAGAACCAAAAATGCAGCAGGCTTCTCTGAAATGATGCTTTTTTCTACACCAGCAGTGAACTGTGTGTTACAGAGCATATTGGCTTTGGTCCTACTCTGAAGTATTTCTCTGCAGAATGCCCCTTATCTGAGTATCTCTGAATAAACTCCTATTTCACTGCTACGCTTCCAGTTAAACTATACACTCCTGAGCACAACGTGCAAGTGAGCTCTCCCTTTACCAAGCACCTGTTTTAGTTGTGAACCTTAGGCAGATGTCTAAGGCAATATGAACACATCTTAGTACACTGTTGCAAGAAGCTTTTGAAAGCACCTGGTTGGTGCTTGCTTTTGATGAGATCTTTTTTCCCTTGTCTTTATCGCCGGCCACCACAAGTAGCTGCTACTGGTCTCCAAATCAACTCCCTGTGACATCCCGGGTGATGTGTCAGTGCATGAACATTTGTGAATTTAGCCGATGAACAAAGAGAGAAGAAAATGAACTTATAGAAGAAAAATTCACAAGAGAAGTTTGCAGAGTTTTCACTGAAATGAGGAAGTTTCAATGTAAAGTAGGGACTAGCAGCCGGAAAATAAAGCTGGAAGTTTCTCGTTTCTTGCAAAAGCAGTTTTAAGGTTTTTTTTTATATTTGCTTTCCCACATGCATTTGACTGCCATCCTAAAGGCTTTGGGCAGAATGTCTGAGAAACATACCCTCTTCTTTTGAAATCTGTTGTCTTCTCCTACAGTGAGAAAGATCCTGCTTTTTCCTTGTTGTACTCAGAGACTCCAGGTCTCACACTTGTTACAAAGCACTGAAGAGCTTTCTGAGGCTGAGGATGTCTGTGGATTATACTGTGGATGTTTCTGAAATAGCTATCTAAAAACTTAGCTGCTTGTGATTATGAGTGGCTAGAATTGAGGATCCATTTGATTCTTTCAGTCTCGTGTTTCCCATCAGTTTGACCTTATAAAAACAACAATCATCCAGCCATAAAATAGCAAGGCTTTTTTAAGCTACTATGTGCAGACATAGCATTTTCATTCATAAATTTTGCATGTTGCCATGAACATAGAGATGATAGAGGTAAGTCCTTATCAATGGAATTTCATATTTTGTCTAACACAGGATGAAACACTGCATGATGAGGCCAACTTCTGTACTGTTGCTGACTGCAGTGCAGAATTAATTGTGACAGGATTCAGTAACTGTCCTGGTTCCTGGTTCCTGGTTCCTGACAGGTTACTTTTTTTTTTTTTTACTCACAAGAAACTTTGAAAAAGTGCTGAGTTTTGAAAGGACTTTTTAGCTGTTAGATCTGCTAATTTAAATGCATGCATGCTAAGCAAATCATTGTGGTACAAAGATTAGTGGTTTGGTGGCAACTCCTACTTTAAAGAAAATAGAATTCCTGTTCACTATCTGACAACAGGGAGGTCCCTCCCACCTGAAAGTGGAATGCTTAAAGGAAGAATTAACAGACACATTGAGATTCAGTATGTTAGAACAGTAGCTAATATAGACAGTGGCAAATGCAGGCAAAAGTGCTGTGAGAGCAGCAACTGGATTCTGACTTTGGCCCATTTACTGCTCATTTGAGGATACCTGTAGTTTTAAAGGAGCTTCTTAGGAGGTTTCTGAAAGGTGGAGGAAGCCAGTGTACAAGATGATGGGTGTGTGTGAATACATTCCATTTTTTGAGGGTATGAAACAGAACAAAAGCCTAAGGCTTACACAATAAACAGACATTTACACTGGCACCAAGTAATAAAGTGTTCTACAGAATAAGACTAGAAGTGTGCCAGTGACAAATAACAGCATCATTAACTATACTGTGAATTTCAGCCCCAAATTATTTTTATTTTCACAAGCAAGACCTTGAAACATACTTACGCAATTAACCTAACTATACACAATACAGTTTCTTGCATGCTATATTAGGCTGGTTTATTCTTATAAAACAGACAATTCGTCCTAGATCCCATCCTGACTATACTGTGTGCATGAGAAAACATATGTTTATATTTGTATCCTGAGGCAAGATCAAAGAATGAGGACTTATCCTGCTCTTTGCAGAGGCTGCAAGATCCCTGGGACAGCCAACAGCCCCACAGTCTGGTGCTGCTCACATACTGCAACAGAACCGAGTTTCCTGTTTCTTGCTTTCAAGCTGTGGGTGCTTGTGTTACCTGTTGGATGGTTGATCTTTAGGTTGGCATGTCACTGGGAAAGTCTTGGAATTGTAGCTGTAAGCTCAATATGCTGTCAATTAATACAGATTTCAGAAACACTAGTCATAAGTGAAGAAATTAGAGAGGTACAGATAAATAATAGGTTGATGGGACTGATTCCAAGTGTACAAGCCCAAAGACTGCATTGTCCTCAGATAAAACAACCAAAACAATTCTGAGCAAAGAACAAATTAAACATGGAATCCAAACATACCAACTCTTTGAGACAAAATTCTACTGATTTTGACCAAGGTGGACGGGCCACCTATACTTAACCCAGAAAAGGAACATATATAAATTATATATGTTTGATAAACAGCAAATACAAGCCCTTATAAACCAATCAGTTGCAGATAAAAATAATGGAAAGTTTAGCTGTGTTTAGCCATGTTGTCAGACCATCACTGGGACAACAACTAACCCTCAAATGTGTGTTTAAATGTAGGTTGAGACGCAACCAAAAATGTCTGCAAGCAAACATATCACACTTCTGTCTTCTTCTGCCCATTCCCCTTACGTCATCTCCCACGACAGACAGTACAAAGCTAGGAGTTTCACCATGCTAGCCGGGAAAAAGACTGAAACACGTGGATGGGGTGGGAAGCGGAGGCACCATGCACCACAACAACAATGGATGTTTTAAAGATGCATGCAAAAATTTGCAGGAAAATCATTAAATTACTATCTTTTGAAGATTGATGCAAGTAAGATTAAGAAATGATGCCACAGCTCAGATTAACACAATTATCCATAAACTGTTCCTAAAAATAAAGACATTAGTCTAATGACTGACATCTGAAAATTTCTAAAGTCTTCATAGCACAATACATCAGATTTTAACAACGGTGGCTCTCTGAAATTGTAGTACTTGAAGTCCCACAATTATTAAAAGCCCATGTGCTCTGAGCTCAGCAGCTGTTCAGAAACCATAGGAACTGCTTAGAGGGAGCTTACTTCAGGACCAATGCACACTGCAGTCATTACCTGTAGGTAGAATAGCTCATATGCAATTATGCTACAATGACATTTAAGAAAACAGCCTTACCTTTAATTACAGTATTTGAGAGGTGAAGAGGAGCCACTTGCCTCAGGTGCCCTTGATGTCTAATGTAACTTTAGTACATAGGAGGCACTTAATTTTACAAATGAAAATTGACTTTTCCGTTAGCAGAAAATTCTTCTTCTGAAGAAGAAAGTACAATTTTGCTTATATATAATTCATAGGTGGGGAAGTTGTATCAAATCAAAGGGGTACTTTTATTCTTCCTGAGGAACATGCCACAAAACAAACTACAAGAAACTTGTGTGAGAAAGACTAAGTTATGATTTACTTCAGGTATGAGTTCAGGGATAGGGAGGTGCTGTAATTCAAAGGCAGCTCTGCAAATCTTCTCTCTGCATCAATCATTGTCTGTTTTCCTACTTTTACTTTTTTTCTCATGAAAAGAGACGGAGTGATAGCTCTACTCCAGAGCCTCAAAAAACTCACTCAGGAGTTCCTGCAAAGCAGGAACAGCCATGTGAACTCCCATGTGATACACACCCCAATACGTTGGAATGAATTGCAATGCTGTAAAGCTACCTGAAAACACCCCTCCAACCCATATCTTACACTGCTCTTCTTTCTTGGTACTCCTCTGTATATAATGTTGACATTGGTGTAGTCATTCCTACAAATTTTATCAATAAAAAAATGCCACATTTCTACCAAATGAGTGGGTTTTTTCAGATGCATGAGGAAAGAAAGTGTGAAGGGGAGATACAGTTGAAGCAGCTACCTGGACAGTAGAGTGATCCTAGGACAGGCCTTTAAGACGTAAAACGTTGGGAGCTGATTTGATAGGATGGATTTTGGCCACTGGACAGAAAAAGTAAATGGATACTGAGGAGAATGAGAGTTGTCGAGTACAATGCTGCTTCAGTGCTTTTTTTGCTAAAGGGTTCCCTGAGTTTTGGTTCAGTCAAGATATCTCCTACTGATGGGGCAGTATACAGTATTCAGTAATTCGAGACTATTAGACTAAACGCCAAAATTAGGAGGCTTCCACCCATATTCTCTTTTACTGATGAAACAGCTGAACTTGGGATTGGACCAGATGACCTCCTATGGCCCTTTTCCACCTCAACTGTTCTGTGATACTGTCAATTACTACCAGTGCTGTGCGATCTCTGTCTTAAAAGGGCCTCACTGCCAGGTGACCGTCAGTGACAAATGTGACCATCTGCAGGTCTGCCCCTCAAGGAAAGACTGTCCTAAGGAACAAAGGAGGACAAAGACAGTCCAAGCTATGGAATTACTTCCATAGAACAAATGACTAGAATAGCGCTTTTCCTGTGTTCCAGGAAAGCTAATCAGTGGACACGGAAAGAAGAGATGAAGGACAGCAACACCTTAGTCTCTCATGTTGTCTCCTAAACATCTGTTGATGGCCTGTCACAGTTAGATCTCTATGAACCTGTAAGTGACCGAGTAGAGCTGTTTTTCCGTTCGGTGCACTTGTCTAGCTTCTACTTTTTGTCATTCCCTTCCTGATCTCACAGGGCAAATAGGAAGTAAGACGAGACAAGGGGAAAGGCACAACAGAACAGGACTGGCAAAAGAAGGAAGGAGGCAGGACTTTTGCTCAATGAGAACTGCCATCAGTGAGAGTCCCCATGCCTTCCGCTGCCCGTGTGACTGAAATGATGGCACTTGACATCATTGTTCTGCCACCATTTAAAGCATGCTTCTGAGTGACTGTGATGCAGCACCAGGAGTGTCAAAACGACACAAACAAGAGCACTTAATTAAAAGATGGGCACCCTTCTAAAGTTTGCGAGTTCCTAGAGGGTGAGGACGTTGCTTGGGCACACCGGTGCCATGGCTGCTGTGCGAGCAGATACAGTGACACCGTGTAGCGGGTGGTACTGTGACCACTGCAAGCAGGGCAGCTGTGTGTCCAGATGTGTGACCATGACTGAGACTTCAATTTAGATATTGAAAGGAAAGGAGTGTGAGAGCAGCCTTCACGATGGATCATCGGAAAAGTGGCACAGGTCAGAATCCTTAACTGAGATGTTTTTCTGGTGCCTAAAGACGGCAGAATTCACAGACCAGCCTCCTCCCTGTAACTGAAGGTGGTGAAGGAGACCTGGCTGATGCTCCATTCATCCCTGCACCCACTTTCTCCTACAGGAAATGTGCGACCTCCCAGCTGCCATCCCTTTTTGGTGACACGCGATTAAAAACGGTCAAGGCATCCTAAACGTCAGTCGAAGGAGGGAGGCGAAGGGCCCTCCCCGCTGCCCGGCCGGTGCTTCACGCCCCGCCGCCGGGCCAAGCCACTCCCCAGCGGGGGCAGAGCGAGCGCTCCGGAGGCGGCTCCGCGGCCCCGCTCCCTCTCTGCCGCTTTCACTTTCGTTTCCGTTTCCGTCGCTTTCCCGGGCGGGGCTCCCGGCCATGGCGCTGGCGGTCGAGGCGCTGCGGGTGCTGTGCGCCAGCGGCGGCTGCCTGGAGCAGGGCGAGCTGCAGCGGCGGCTGCCGGGCCGGCCCTCGGCCGAGCAGCTGGCGGCCGTGCTGCGGGACGCGCAGCGCTTCACGCTGGTGCGGCGGCCCGGCCAGGCGGCGGCGGCGGCGGCGGC